>CM021106.1:354223182-354290611 GCA_007115665.2 Sequoiadendron giganteum | reverse complement strand
GTTATCCACCTCCTAGTCTCAATCTTCTTAAGTGGAAGGTAGATAACAAGCCAAAGGGACAACAAAAAATGCCTGACTAGGACAAGTTCATCAACTTCATGTGCCCACTGAGTGCAAGAAAATAATTGATTGAGATGCATGATGAGAAGGGTCATGTAATGGTGAGAATTGCAAGATTCTATAATGATTACATGACAAAGGAGATAAATCCTATTCAATCACTAGATGACAATCATCACCATTGAAGTGAAATCTTTGAAATATTAAGTTGAATGTGTGACACTACTCGGTGCTATGTCTGAGATTTTTATGGTATGCGCAATATGAGACTTTAGCATCCTTTCGATAGAGGAATAATCCATTCGTAGGAGGTAATGTTATGAATCCTTTGTTGAGAAGTATTTGTAACTTCCTTTCAATTTAAGGTGATGGATGAGGAGGTTGTAATTTTTGTAATTTTTAATGTCTTTTGTGTTTGCTAGATTCACCAGCATCATCATCATTGTTGGGAGTTAGGACATTTATATCTAAAACCACTCTACCATCACTATGAAGCTTTAGGTATTGTCTAGGTATTTTTGTGTTGTGAGGGGGGTCTTGATATCCTAACCCTTTTATGTTTTCAATAGTTGGAACTTGCTCTAGGAGTTGATGAATTTCATGCTCGCTTGTTGTATCACATCCTTGTTTACTCAAGATTGTGAATCCTTTGCCATATGTTTCTTCAAGGTTGATTGGAGTTTTTGTTACTTTGTTATCATAAATTTTTTGATTGGTTGCTTGTCTAGAGGAACTATATTAACCTATTGTAGGGAATCTAGGTTCAATGTTTTCTTTAGTTTTAGGATGTAAGTAACCAAACATGTCAAGGGGTGGTATTGTAGGAGTATTTGGTTGTTTCATGGATGGGTAGAAGGATGCATTAGCTTTGAGGTTATCAAGAAAATTCTTTAGGAACTTATTCATGTTTCCCTCATCATCTCCAATGATGTCAACATCATGAGGATGACATGCATTAGGAGCTGGGAGAGCATGAGTGATTTCAATGTCATTGGGATCATTACCAAATGCACAATTTGAGACATCTACTAAGGATTTTAGGGAAATCCACAAATTTATGAAGCACATATTCATGATGCAAAATTAAGAAAAAGAACTTGAAAATGAAAGAAACTATGATAACAACAATTTTAGAAAGTGAAATAGCAAAGTAAAAGCAGCCCACAAAAACACAAAAAAAAAATTCAAACCCTGAAAACTAGAGAGTCAAATTCAACAAGGACTAAGACACTAGCAAGGGAATTTTAGTCCTCCTGATGAGATTCTAAAGTTCCAGAGACTGAAACAAGCAACAAACAACATAGAGATAATTTTGAGCAAAAAAACTTGAGAGGGACTAAGACACCATGAAGGGCGTTTTAGTCCTCGAAGAGATTTTTCTAGCAAAAATAATAAATTTTGGCTTGATAAAAAATTTCTCAGGTTGCCTACCTAGGGACCTAATGTTTCGAAACAAAGAATGATGCAAATGAATGCAAAGGAAAACAATGATTAACATGTAATTGAATGCAAGGTTTGAAATGAAATTTTTCTATTTTCAATGCAATAAGAATGTTTATAAATACAGTTAAGAGAATGAACAATGCACTTTTAAAATTTTCAATTAAATGTAATGATGTAAGAAAGGAAAATTGAAACCTATATGCACTTTCACTAATGCAAATATAGGAAACCGTGAATGGAATTTCACTAATGTAAGATGCAAGAAACCCTAGATGCATAATGCAATGAAAGCAATCTATATCTAGGACTCTAAAGGACTCCAAATTAGAAAAAGAAGAATTCTCAAACAAAGTCGGGTTCACTAAAATGAGTTGTAAATAAAATAAGGTGAGATAAAGGGGGTACCTTTTCCTCCTATTATATCTAGGTCATTAAAATATGTCCTAAGAACCCTAATAGGATTGACTATCAACCTCTCAAGGTGAGTCAATACATAATTAGGAGGACTTAGTAGGGGGTTCTATTCAACTTTAAGGGGTTCACCACCAAGAAAATTCTTGGAAAATATAATGTTTGAAAGCACACTATGATATGCAAACAACCTAAAATGAGCTAAATAAATCTTACAAATACTAAAAATGAGCAAATCCTAGTTAGGGTGTGTGTACTTGGGAATCCTAGAGATGCAAATAGGATTTTGGAAATGCAAAAAAGATAACAAATATGCCTTGGAGGACTAAGATGCCCAAAATGACATTTTAGTCCCACTATTGTTTTTTGGGGCAAACACATAATATTTGGATGATGGAACAGAATCCTGAAGAAACTCTAACAGATTCCACTTGGAGGACTAATATTCTCTTGCTTCCATCTTAGTCTTGATCTAAATTTCTTACAAGTCTAAATGTGGTCCTGATCTCCTAGATCTACAATTGCTTCCTCTCGGATCTCAAGTTCTGAAATAGTTAGATCTGACTTGTAGGTGATTTTTCATGAAGATGGAAAGTTTGCAATGCAAATTTGCAAATTTGACAACTTTTCACTCCAAGTGATCTTCAAGTATTCAACCTAGATCTGCAAACACAAATGGATAAGATGGAAAAATTTATTGATTGTTAGTGAATGGCATTTTCCTTGGTCAAACCCCTTGTTGGTAATTAAACCTTAATATAAAATATAAATGTTGAGGGAAATGGTGAATGAACAACATGCAGTGTTACAAATCACCAAACCCTTGCAAAGGCTCCAAACTTGTGTGAAATGGTTGTAATGGATATGGATCTTGAAATGGTTGATAGATCTTGAATTTCTTTCTTGCTTGAATCAAAACCATACATCACAAATGTTAGCACAACACACATGATTCAAGAATAGCCTTTGACATGTGATGCTTGAATCTTGATGATAGCTCCAATTTCTTAATGAATTTCTCTTTAATGCACTTGATCTCATAAATTTTCCTTATGAATGAATACTCAAGTTGCTAGGATCATCTCATCAATGCTTAGGATGAAAATTAATGATTGAACCTTGTATTTATACTTATCAATACTTAATATCCCAGAATTGTATCACACCAAGCCGACGTATGAATTCATTAAATGAGGGAGGTTAAATCCCACTAAGATTTGAAATTAAATCCTAAAAATGACTCAATTAGGACTAAGATGACCTAGGTGGCATCTTAGTCCCAAGTGATGAAACTTGGGGCACAAACACCAAAAAGGGGCCCAAAATAGATACCTCCAAATTAGGGTCCTAGGACCTCAGGGGGACAAAGATGCCCTTAGTGGAATTTTAGTTCTCACCAAAAATCAGGGACACACCAGTCAGAGTCATTAGGAGATCACATATGCATTGGAAAATGTAAGGATTAACCAAAAAAAATATCATTCATAGGGATTGTGGACATAAAATAGGGCCAATTAAGCCATAAAGAAGGATAAATAAAGCCAAGAAGGCCCAAACAAGTGTGAAAATGCAAGGATATGTGTTTTAACACACTAAAGAAATAATGATGTAGAAGATTTTTTATATATGAAATACTCCTAACTTACCATTATTTAGATCTCAAAAGCTGACATCAACCAAATATTTGAATTAAAAACTTGAATTTCTTGCTCAAAGCCTAAGAAGGGCCCAAATGGGACACATACACCACTTATGGTGTATGGGTCCCATCTAGGGGGAATCATATGGACAAGGTGGCATACGAGTCATACCCTAGAATTTTGGGGTGGGTTATTAGAATTTTATTTTATTTTGATGATTTTGTCAAGTTTTTAGCTAAAATAAGCCTTCATATCCAAAATAAATGGTCTTAGGGACCTATTAATGATGATTTAAAGGTGTATTTAATCCAAGGATGCTGAAATAGGTCTAAAGTAAGTGTGAAGTTGTACCATTTTCAAGAGAGTACAATTTTCTGCACTACATTTAGGCCTCACTTTAGTGCCCATTTGACTCTACGTGCATATGTAAGCTAAAAAAACCCAAAATATAAAAGGATACTCATATAGGTTCATTCAAAACATGGAAGAATGAAGCCTCCACTATAGCTATCTATGAAACCACAATGTTTATTCATTCAAAGATCCTCTTATCTAAATCCTACTAGAAATCAAATTTGAGAGTAGATGTATTGCCCCCTTTGATTTCGCTTACTTTATGGAGGTGGAATCAAGGTAGCAATCTAACCAAATTGAATGAGATAATTTGTATCATAGGGTATATCCAAGCACCATACCACAGAATTATAGACATGCAATGAGGACGAGAGAGGAATCATGATTCCAACACAAAAAATAGTGTCGAAATCAGAGTTCTCTAGCCCTCGATATGCTAGTTTGAATGAAAAAGGTACTTTTAACCATAATATGGTAAAACCCCAATTTTAACATATATAAAATAAAATAGTGAAGTAACTTGAGAAACTTTTATCTTTCACCTTCTTGTAGCATGAATTTTTTTGAGTCATTGAAGATGTTGAGCCGACAAGAATGCACGCCTACATGACTCGAGGTCCTATGGGAGGAAGTAGCCTGAGGCAAGCTTTAACATCAGGTGGGTTGAATTTTTTACCTTAGCTTCATCCTTGTACATTTATTTTATGTTTTCATGCATTTCAAGGTTGGTTTATGACCCTCAAAGAAAATTTCGTAAAGCGTCCCTTTTTTCCTGAAGTGTCACCTATTTTTGCAAAGTGTCATTTTTTCATGCGAAGTGTCCCACTTTTTCGCAAAGTGTACCACTTTTTTGTAAAGTCTCCCACTTTTTTGCAAAGTGTCTCTTTTATTCGATAAGTGTCCCAAACATGTACTAAATTGTCTAGGTCCCTTAAAAAAGTACACTAGAACAACTTTAGTACAGTTTTTTTATTGTTATCATGTGTAGATTTAAGGTTTTAGAATGCTTATAGTACATTTTTTCTTTTTTTGTTAGATTCCACCCTGATCACAATAGCATCTCAACGACATATAGTTTTGTCACCTACAAGACCTAGTCTCAACTTTATCAAAGAATGAAACATATATATTACGATGAAATCCAAAAATCCCATAAGGGATTCATGGATTCAGGGTCAGCATGTATTTGGTACAATGTTGTTAAAGATCTTGTAAACATCATCATGATTCCCCAAATACTCATGGAATTTGAAGAATGACACAAAGAGCCTGAAAATAAAGAAAATATAAAGGTTTATGACATATAGAATAATCTAGATATAAATAGAGGAATGTCAAAAGAGATAGAGATAAATCAAACAAAATGACACAAGAGATCACATTATGCACATGCAATCACACACATGAAAGGGAAAAGAAAGACAAGACTAGTAAGGCACATGTGAGTCAACCAATAGTAGTTCGTCTGCATCCCAATCTTGATCAGTATATACGAAACATGAGAAACTATCCGAAGGGGCAAAAAAAAGTGTCAAACTATGGGAAGCACCAACTTCAACACTCTTCTTACCTAGAGAATTGTCATTTTAGTTCATAGAAGAGGAAAATAATATATTCAATTCATTATGCACTTATTCATCAGTTTTAGAAATCTCATCATCATCGTCCATGTTAATCACAATGGGAGGTCAAATAATAATGTCTGAAGAAGATTCTAGTTCTTGTTGTGGTTACAATATAGGATCTTTTTGTTGTGGTGAAGAGGGAGACTCATCGTGTATTTCTTCACTTGAGTTTGGATGATGATTTTGTTTGTTATTTTCTTCATTTAACCTTCGAGCAATAGCACAAATTCTACGCCTATGTTCTCTAGCATTTTTATTTCTTTTAGTATGCTTTTCATGTTGTGTTTGTGTAGGAGAAGGTTTATCAACCATAGGCTTCATTTTTTCCCTTAAAGGAGGAGCAAAAAGAACCATGGGAGGCTCATGTTCAACCACTTTCTCTTTAGCTTTGTAATCTAATTTTATGCTAGGAGGCATGATAGGATTGTTTTTTTTGTATCTTGGTCATTTTTAGTGGATAGTAAAATTATCTATCGTAGGTTGCGAATCATAAATTTTAGGTGAAAAGATGCTTGCTTGCACTTCTAGGGTTTTCCACCTAAAAGGAGAGATTTCAAACCAAAACTTGGAGGGTTCATTCAAGACTTAATGTTAATTTGATTGAAATGTGTCTAAATTGGATGTCCTAAATGAAAATATTAAAAATAGAGATGAATTATTGATGTAAAACCTAGAAAATGCACTTTGTTGGAAAACACATTGTGATATGCAAAAAGACCTAAAAAGATGAATAGAAATGCAACTAGAACAGAATAGGGAAGTAAACTAGAAAGCTTGCACCTAGTAAATTTATGAAGACTAGATTGAAGGCTGTAAATTTTGTTGATCCTAAAAATTTGGTCTAGTGGGATACTTATGCCATTCGGCATGACCTAGTCCTAGATCTGGAAAACTGCTCTGAAGCCTGTTTCAGCCAAATGGGTATATAGATCTATAGAAAAATCTAAAAACAATATACAGTGAGACTCAATCTCCACTATTGGGGACTTAGTCCACTTTGGCTTTTTTTTAAATTCGAAAGTGGAAACAGAAGCCCTCGGTTTGCACTTTCTACTGCTCGAGGTATCTGGATCTAAAACTCTACTTTTCAACACTATAAGTGATTTTTACAAGATATTTTTCCCTATCCAACAAGGAGATATCTTCAACAAGATTGCAATCCATTATTCAATGATCTCCAAGCTTTCAAGATACCTAAATCTAGAAACACACAAAGAGAGAAAGAGAAATGTTGATTGTTAGGGCATGGGGTTTTACCTTGGTCAAACCCCTTTTGAGCAATGCTTGATGACTTAGAATGCCAAAACCCCTATCTTGTTTGAGAAGAATGAGAGATGAGTTATTGATAAGAATTAATTGTTGAGAGAGTTAGGATATTAAAAATGAGGGGAAACCCCTTTATTTATACATGATTTTCCCTAATTTCTCAAAAAATACCTCATCATAGGCCGAACTTAGGGTTTAGAGGACAAAGAACCACTATAATTTTGTAATAAATTTTATTTTTATGCCTAATGCGACTAAGTCACCCAAGGTGGTGACTTAGTCCACTTAGGAAATTTTAAGTGGGTGTTAGGAATTAAGATTTATTAAATGATGTTTAATGATATTGTTCTATGAAACACACTTAAGTAAGGCCTCTAAGTGCATTAATGGGTAATTTTATCATAAGAAAGGGTCAATTTATTGATGAAAATCCTAGGAAATTGTTAGTTTGTTACAAATCCTTACAACACTTTGAAATAATGCTTGGTAAGAGGTTATTTAGGTGAATTATGATAGAAAGGTCCTAGAAAAGTGGGAAAATACATGTGTTACAACACTTCACAACAACTTTGCAAGACACCATAGAATTCTTATTTATTCAAAAGGTTTCAATACCTAATGTGAATATGTTGGCCATATTATAACATTAAATCTAGGAAAAACTAGGTCAAAAATACACAAGAAAGGCCCAAATGAGCAAAAAATGTCAAGGATACATTTTTTTGCGACACATTTAGCCCCCACTTTAGTGAGAGGATGAACTTGCTTCAAACTCAGACTAAAATATCCTTTCAAGAGGGGGGTACAAGTGTACCAATACGAATGAAAAAGGATCACAAAGATCAAAGGAGATAACACAAGCCCCAAGGATCCAAGATCCTAAGTCAAACCATCATTAGTGCAAGAGGACATGCATGAGGTGAATGATTTGCATAAAAAAAAGATATGTGATCATGCAATGACAATAACTAGAATGAAGAAAATAACAAATTTAAAAAGGTGGATCAAGCTTTGATCGTTTGTCCAGCTAGTTGTGGATCATATCAAGGTTGTTTGTCCAAAAAAGATGTATACTCACTCTGAGGTGATGAAAATCATGGTTTTCCATTAGGTGAGAAGGCCAAAAAGGGTGAGAAAAATACACTCATGGCTATTATGCACTCACACACACATAGGTGGCTATGGGGAAAGTCATTCCACTTGTTGGGATTCCCGTTCGAACCATACCAAAGTTATACCTCGTGATAAATTTAATAAGGTGCCACAAAAGAAAATCATATTTGAAATGGTGTAAGGAATGTTCAAAGGGATTTTTCTTAGTTTGTTCAAGGTCTCATATTTTGGAACATCATACCTAATGTCTCCAAGAGAGGAAAAGTGTAAATGGTCTCATCTTTTTTCCAAGAGAGGAAAAGTGCAATGTCTCATCCTGATCAACATTCTACCTAATGCTTCCAAGAGTGGAAATCGCAAGAAAAATAAAATCAGACAATGAAATGTGAATGTCGTTGTATTCACCCACTTTTAAGTGATTTCTAGAATCATTACTATGAGAAATTTCTTTAAAGTAGAAGAAAAAGCAAGAGCTTAATGAGAAAGCCCTATGCCAAGTCATATGTTTCCGATAGGTTGCATCATGAAAAAAGGTAGTATGTCACATGTGAGCCAACTTAAGGCATGTGATCCACATCCCAAGCTTGCTCTTATATGTTCATGAAAAGTTAATGACTATCCAAAAGAGACAACGACAAGTGAGATACAAGGACAAGGCTATCTAACCCCTGGCCCCCAGTTAGTGTAGGATAAGAGTGAGATGAAAGGATTGATGAGATGCAAGGTAGAGTGAAAATCAGTATTAGTTAGAGGAATTAGGTTCCCTCACATAAGGAAGAGCACCAAGCTCCTTAAGAAGTTGGATTTTACTACCCAAGCCCTTAAATTTATTAGTAGAATGACTGTGCACTTTATGGTAGGTGCGAAAGGAATTCTTGTAATAGAATTTCTTTCGAGTTCATGGAGTAAGGGATATCAAATGATCTTGGAGGATTCTTGACAAGATACCCTAGTGATTAAAGGTAGAAGGTGTTCCTTTATCTTGTGACAAAGATATATCTTGCTTAGTATAGGATGCCATATGTACACAAGGCTCTATAGATTGTGAGATTTTATATGCTCCTTTAAAAGAGTGTGTAAAATATAAATCATTAGTGTTCTGTGAGATGGCATTGACATTAGGCAAAGATATTTTTGTCCGGCACAAGGGTTGCAAAGGATCACTTTGGAGACCACTAGTGTCCATCGACTCAGGATGCACAAGTGCTAAAGGTGGTTTAGAAGAATGTGTTGGGATAGTATTGGTGTTGATGTTGATTGAAAGATTGGCAATTTCTATCACAGGATAATAACTAGGACCATGAGTAATTTCTTGCATGTTAGGATCAATGGGGACATAGATGCATTTTTCTCTAGCACCAAATCCTTTTCCACTATAGCCAAGTTGTTTCATAAGCTCATAACCTATTCTATAAATATTTTTCATTGTTTTATTCATTGTATAAATTAGTGTTGGATGTTGTGGTTGTGGTACTGATATGTTTTTGTCATTGAGTTAAAAACTATTAGCATTTTAATCTTCTTAAGCTTGTATATGTTGAGGAGATTGAGAAAATTGTAAAAAATATAGTACATGTGCAGCTAGTGGAGCTGAGAAGGTCAGAATGTTGGAAAGCTCTATTTGTTGAAGATATAAAGATGTGCTTCAAAGGGTTTGTTGTTGAACCTTTCTAGTATGATGTTTTAAATTTTTAGAGGTGTGCATGAAGCTTTATGGAAGTTATGAATATTTGTGTGCTTACAGTTATTCAATCTACATAAATGTGTTCTTGGTCAAAGCAGATGAAATTATGGTAATATCATGTTTTTTGCATGTACATATCATGTTCATGGATGAGTCTAGATCGTACTCTATCCTTGTTGTATGTCTGTAGTGATTGGAGTGTTTGTGATCGAATATTTTTTTGATGTGTGCCTGAGTCTTCATGTTCTTGGCCGACATTGTGGTGTTAGCATGTTGCAGATCCATGAGGATTAATATTTTATTGTTTGGACTATTTGGACATGTTTGTTTGGGTCCTCACTATATTCTGATTGACTTGTGTTGGTACGCATTGAAATTTATTCATGTATCAAGACCGACAGTTGTAATTTATTCTTTATTTGTGGCCAAGTGAATAGTGGATACAAATCGTTGTAGTAGATATATATACAGTATTTTTTTCCTCAATTATGAGAAGTTCTCAAGTGTAAAAGTGATTTACAAGTGTGAATAAAGGTCAGATCATTCAAATCATAGTGTGGAAGAGTTTGAAGAGGTTTTGTGTGTCGAACTGGAACTATAATCAAGCTTTTGTAGAAGCTATTTTATCATTTCAAATTCATTAGATGGATTTAATTTGATTACTGTATGTAACACAGTGAGCCTTCACTTTCAACAGTGTGCTCTAGGGAGTGTTCTTGAATGAAAATGCATTCTCTTTCTATTCTTCATTATACTTCTACTAGGGTATAATCTTGTGGACTAACATCCACCATGTTTTCTCCCCTAACAGGGTTTCCACATATAAAATATTTGTGTTCATGTGTCTCTAATGTGTTGTTCTTATGCTTGCACTGTTAATTATCATATCTGTGATATAAGGATTGATTAATGTTGTATGAAGTTTGATTTTTGTAACAACTAATTCACCCCCCTCCCAGTTGTCTATCCTTGTTTTTCCAACAAGTATCAGAGCTAGTTGCTTTAAAATAAGCTTAACAGCTTGAGGTGATCTAATATGGCATCATTTAAGAAGGATAGTGCTAGATTCAATGGTACAAACTACTCTCTATGGAAATTTAGGATGGAATGTCATTTAAGGTGCATTGGTGAACCTTTCTAGTAGATGAAAAAAATTGCATATAATATTCCTCAAAATGGTCTCTCATCTGAAGATGAGATCAAGAAAGTATAAATTAATACCAAGTCAGTAGAAAAACTGGTGAGTGCTTTGATAGATTCAAAAATGAAAAATGTGATGGGATTGAAGACTGCATACTAGATTTCAAAAAGATGGAAACATTATATGAAGGAGATGCACTAGTGAAAATTGTCAAGCTACAAATTCTAAAAGGAAAATGGGAGAGCTTGAAGATGAGTGAAGATGAGAACATCATTTCCTTCTCGCGTAAGATAAATGAATTGGTGATGGACATTAGATGTGTTGGTGGAACTATGAATGATGATGAAATTATGGCTAAGATACTTAGATCTGTGCCTCCTTCCTACAAGATAAAAGCTCATTCTATTGATGAAATCAAAATAGTGACAAATATTACAAAAGACATGTTGATTGGAAAACTTGTTGCATTTGAATTAGTGAATTTGGCGAGTCTTCTCCTAAGACTAAATTTTCTTTCAAGGCTGCTGTATCCAGGAAAAAGAGATATGATTTAGGAGATATTTCCTAGAGAACATATAGATATGAAGATGAGATGAAGCGGATTGAAGATGAAGAAAGGGAATTAGAAGAACTTGAAGCATTGATTGTGAAAAGAGAATCAAGAGGTCATGGTAAGTACAAAGGAAAGTTTCCTATTAAATGCTTTTCTTGCAGTAAGATAGGTCATTTTGCTTCTAGATTTCCTAAGAGAGTTTTAAAATATAATCCTAAGAATACTAGATTTCAAAGAAAGTGATATTATGCTAAAGAAGGTGTAATTGATGAAGAATATGATACAGAAACTAGAAATGAAGATGAACGGGTATTTATTGCTATCAAAGAAAATGGTTAGGTGTCCACTAAATCTATTAGTAATGTAAATGTTGGGAAATTTCTTGCAACCAAAGTTGAAGAGAAAGATGAGTTTGTAATTGACAGCGGATGCTCACATCATATGACTGGTGAAAAAATAAAATTTGTAAGCTTGGAAAACTATGATGGTGGTGTAGTGAGGTTCAGTGACAACACTTTTGGTGTGATTCATGGTAGAGGAACTATTTATTTTGGTGGTAAGAACAATACTGATGATGTTCTTAATGTAGAGGGACTAAATCATAACTTGTTGAGTGTTGGAAAAATGGTAGACAAAGGCTACAATCTGCAGTCTAATAATGGTAAGTGCAGAATAAGAGGAAGTTCAGGAAATATAATTGCTTCAAGAAAAAAGACAAAAGCTAATATCTTTCATTTAAGTATTTCTAGTCAAAGTTATTTGATTGCTCAAATTGATGTAAGCTGGTTATGACATAGGAGGTTATCTCATGTGAACATTGATAACATTGTCAAGATAATTTCTACTCAAGAAGTTAGAGATTTACCTAAGTTAGTGAAGCCTACTAACATTATGTGCAAGGAATGTCAGATGGGAAAGCAAACAATAAATTCCTTATGTAGAAAACATTACAACTTTAATGGAGTACTAGATTTGATACATAGTGATCTATGTGGTACTTCTAGAATTAGAAGCCTACAAGGTGAAAGGTACTTTATGTTACTCATTGATGATTATTCTAGAATGATATGGGTCACTTTCTTGAGAGAAAAAAATGAAGCATTAGAAAAGTTCAAAAATTTTAAATCTATGGTAGAGAATGAGACATGTCAAAAGATCAAATGTCTAAGGTCATACAGAGGTGGTGAATTTACTTCACGAGAATTCATTTATTTTTGTGAAGAGCATGGAATTCAAAGACAACTATCTACTCCTCAGACTTGTCAACATAATGGAGTTGTTGAAAGAAAGAACAAAACCATTCTAGACACTTCTAGAACCATGATGCTAGAAGCAAATGTTCCTCATTTATACTAGAGAGAATTTGTAAGTACTGTTGTGTATACTATTAACAAGGTGAATGTCAACAATAATTATGGTAAGAAAGCTTTTGAGATATGGTTTGGTTATAAGCCTACTATCAAATACTTCAAAAAATTTGGAAGAAAATGCTACATCAAGAGAGATTATGATATCGATAAGTTTGATGCTAGAAGTGATGAAGGAATCTTCCTAGGATACTCTACTAAAATCAAAGCTTACTGGTGCTTTAATAAAAATTTGAAGAAAGTGGTTGAAAGTGAAAATGTTAAGGTTGATTAAGATATTGGTAAACCATCTAGATTTAGTGATTATGATTTAGATGATCAACATGATGATGCTGAAAATGATGCTCAGACACAAAATTAACTTCAAATTTCTCCAGTGAATCAAGGAAATCAAGAAGTAGAAGCAAGAAAAAGTGCAGAAGAAAGATCACAAGAACAAGAGGTAAGAGAAAACTTCAAAACTCCTCAGATCATAGGAGACAAAAAAAAATGTGTGAAAACGAGAAGAAGAATTCTAGAAAAATATTGTCTAATTTCTAAAGTTGAACCTAGAAATATAAGTGAAGCATGCAAGGATGAACATTCGATGGAAGCCATGAAAGAAGAACTTTTGCAAATACAAAATAATGATACATGGGATCTTGTTCCTAGACCTCAGAATAAAAATGTGATTGGAACCAAGTGGGTGTTCCGAAATAAGCTTAATAAACAAGGTGATGTGGTTAGAAACAAAGAAATGTTGGTTTACAAAGATTACTCACAGATGGAAGGTATTGATTTTGAACAAAATTTTGCTCTTGTTGCTAGAATTGAGGTTGTTAGACTATTTCTTTCTTATGCTACTTTCAAGAACTACAAAGTTTATCAGATGGATGTGAAGTTAGCATTTCTGAATGGTGAACTAGAAGAAGAAGTTTATATTAAACAACCAGATGGATTTTAGTTGACTCATGAAAAGGACATTGTATGTCAATTGAAGAAAGCTCTTTATGGACTAAAGAAATGCCCTAGAGCTTGGTATGCTAGATTGGACAAACAATTGTTGAAACTTGGATTCAATTAAGGTACTGCTGACAACAAGTTGTATTTCGAATTGGATCAGAGCAAATAATTGATCATTGAAGTCTTTGTTGATGATATTATCTTTAAAGGTGATGATGATTTGTCTATGAATTTTTTCGATGAAACTAAAAATGAATTTGAAATGTCAATGATAGGAGAGCTAAAATTATTTTTAGGATTGTGAATTACTCTGTTAGATGATGGAATCTTTGTATCTCAATCTAAGTATGTGAAATAATTACTAAAAAAAATTGGCATGGAAGATACAAAACTAGTTGGTACACCTATGGTGACCAGATACAAACTTACACAGAAATATGATACTCCCAAAGAAAATCAGACAAGATACAGGTCAATGATTGGCAAACTACTCTACTTGACTCAGACTAGGTGACACGCAATGAATGTTGTGTGTATGGTTGCTAGATTTCAAGCTGATCCTAAAGAGTCCCATGTGACTGTTGTGAAAATAATATTTAGATATCTGAAAGGGATAATTGATCTTGGTCTTTGGTACCCTAAGAATGATGATCTTACTCTAAGTGTTTTTACTGATGTTGATTGGGCACGAGATGTAGATGATAGGAAGAGTACTAGTGGTTATGCATTCTTCTTAGGTAAGAAGGTGGTATCTTTGTTAAGTGAAAATGAAAACTCAGTTTCATTATCTACTATTGAGGCAGAGTGCATTGCTATTGCAAATAGTTGTACCCAAGTATTATGGATGAAGCGAATGCTGAGAGATGTCAGAATTGAGTATGAAGAACCCATTGCTATATTAAGTGACAATTCAAGCACCATTAACATTTCCAAGAATCTAGTATTTCATTCAAATACAAAGCATATATCCATCAAGTATCACTTCTTGAGAGATAAAGTAAGTGACAAAGAAGTCAGACTAGAGTACATACCTACCAAAGAGAAAATTGAAGATATCTTTACAAAGCCATTGCCTAAGGATACTTTTGAGTACCTCAAAGGAAAGTTAGGGGTAATTACCCTTCCTAATAAAAAATAAGATGCAAGTATTTGCATCAGTCCATGAATTCACTGTGATATCATATTTTGGACTGATGTTGTGGTGACTACTACTTAGTGGGAGTAGTCAGATGTTTTCAAAATTGAAATAAGAGCATATGTACCTTTTCCATTGATTTCAAAGGGGGAGAGAAGAAATGTGAAAAAATGGGAAAGAAGAGCAATGAAGGAAACAATAAAAAACTACACAATCTCAGGGGGAGATTGTTGAAGAAGAGTTAGTTGGGTTGATGGTATTATTTTTCAAATCATGTGTTGCCATCAATGCCAAAGTGGGAGGTTGTTGGATGTTGTGGTTGTGTTGCTGAAATATTATTTTCGTTGATGTCAACACTATTAGCATTTTAATCTGCTTAAGGTTGTATATGTCAAGGAGATTGAAGAAATTGTAAAAAATATAGTACAGGCAGCTAGTGGAGCTAAGAAGGTTAGAATTTTTGAAAGCTCAATGTGTTGAATATCTAAAGGTGCACTTCAAATGGTTTTTTGTTGAACCTTTATAGTACATGATGTTTGAAAGTTCTAGAGGTGTGCATGAAGCTTTTTGGAAGTTATGAAGATCTATGTGCCTACAGTTATTCAGTATTTGTAGATGGTGTTCTTGGTCAAAGCAGATGAAATTATGGTAATATCATGTGTTGCGCATGTACCTATGATTCTCATGGATCAGTTTAGATCATAATCTATCCTTGTATTTCCACAATTACTGGAGTGTTCGTGATCGGAGATTTTTCCAATATGTGCCCGAGTGTTGATGTTCTTGCCCGACATTGTGGTGTTAGCATGTTGCAGATCCATGAGGATTAATATTTTATTGTTTGGAATGTTTGGAGATGTTTGTTTGGGTCCTCACTATGTTGTGACTGACTTGTGTTGGTACGCATTGAAATTTCTTCATGTATCAAGGCCGACAGTTGTAATTTATTCTTTATTTGTCGCTGACTAGATAGTGGATGCAAATTTTTGTAGTAGATATATATAAATGATTATTTTCCTCATTTATGAGAAGTTCTCAAGTGTACAAGTTATGCACAAGTGTGAATAAAGGTCAGATCATTCAAAGTAGAGTGTGGAAGATTTTGAAGAGGTTTTGTGTGCCTAACTAGAACTATAATCAGGATTTCGTAGAAGCTATTTTCTCAGTTAAAATTCATTAGATGAATTTAATCTGATTATTGTATGTAAGGTAGTGAGCCTTCCCTTTGAGTAGTGTTCTCTAGGCAGTGTGCTTGAATGCAAGTGCATTCTCTTTCTATTCTTCATTATACTTCTAATAGGGTATAATCTTGTAGACTAACATCCACCATGGTTTTTCCCCTAATAGATTTTCCACATATAAGATCTTGGTGTTCACGTGTCTCTGATGTGTTATTCTTATGCTGGCACTGTTAATTATTAGATCTTTGATATAAGGATTGATTAATGTTGTATGAAGTCTAGTTTTGGTAACAACTAATTCACCCCCCCTCTCAATTTTATATCCTTGTTTTTCCAACAAGTAGTTGAGGTGGATTCTTGTGAAGGATCTTCCAAATGTTGTGTTGATAGGATTTCTTTTTTCGTGTCCCTTACTTTAATAATTTTTTATGATCTTGTACTCTTCCATGATTGTTTGTTGAAAATTCAATGATCCAAAATCATCGATGGATATCGTTGTGAAGGGTTTAAGACAACTATATTTTTGTTGTTCTTATATGTGTTCGACTTGGGTGGTTCGTGTGAATTTTTTCGAGGGAACGTCTTTATTTTTATTGAGTTGTAAGACATTGTAAGGCTCAGGATCAATGTCAAGTGTGTACAGTTTATTGTTGTAGATGCACTTCATTTTATGATGAAGAGTTGAAGGCACTCCATTTATTGCATGAATACATGGCCTACCTAAAATAAAATTTTATGAAACATCATGTGGTATAACATGGATTAGTGTGTCTAATGGGTCCATTCCAACTATAATGGGAAAATTTATCATGCCAAGCGGTTTCTTCCCTTCACTGTCAAATCCACCAATAGATAAAGAGGTAGGTTGAATGTTTGATTTATCCACATGCAGCCTATCCAAAATATTTACACTATACACATAATGGAAAAGCCATTTTCAACAAGGGTTCTCTTTATCCCTATTATTTTGTATCGAGATATGATTACGAAAGATTCAGCTTGTTTTTGTACTTCCAAAGGAGGGAGCTCACTTTGGTGGAAAACAATGTCAGCATTCAATCCTTGAAGTATAGTTTCTATGTTAGTTCGTTGTGCATTAGGAACGATAGGAACTTATTGTAAGGTATTTTGCATCATGTTATGGTAGTGAGGGGAGACTTGAATAAGGTCCCATAATGAGTTCTTATCAAAAGTATTCTTAAGCTAGTTGACGAGATCATACTCCCTAATGTATTAATTTAATCAAGGATCATGAGGCAAGATGGGATTAGGCAAAGGTAAAGGTGTTGAGTTGGGTTGTTGTGGTCACATATTTTTTCTTTTTTAATATCTATGAGCAATGATACTATGACTCAGTTGTTGTGAAACGTTGTTCTTAGGTCGATAAAGGATGAGTTTGGGTTTGCTTTGAGTTTGCGGTCTATGTGAGGGGGAGTAAAGGATGAGTTGAGGTTGAATAATATTAATGAATCTTAGTGAAGGAGGGTCTATTGTTGCTTCATCGTCTTCTTCTAAGGGCATAATATCATTATTTTCAATGTTTTCCTTGTCTTGCATCATGATATCGTCCCTATGAGGAGAGTTTTTAGGAGAACTATAAACCACATGGTCTTGAAATTTGAGGGTTCATTCTTCTAAAATGACTTCATCACTAGTAGGGGAATGATCAATGATAGGATTATCACTTTTGGGATGAATAGGAGAGGGTTTTATTTGATTATCTTAGTTTTTGAAGGTCTCATTCTCTTGTTCCATACCATCTACCCTACTAGGAGAGCTTGGAAGATTTTCACCACATGCCATGGTGAGATTTTAGAAATGATCTTCATCACAGGTAGGGCATACATCAAGAGAAGGACCACTATGATTTTCAAATAGATTTTCCCAAATGGTAGGACCATTAGGGAAGGGAGAGTCAAGAGTCTCATGACTCTTGGGAGGTGTATCTTCTAACACCAACCTATCCTCTTTACATTGAGGAGGGATATTAGGAGATGGAAAATTTTGATTGGCATGGTTATAGAGACTAGGTAAGGTGATTTCAAGAAATGTGTTGATGATATCATCTTCTTGTTGTTTAATGTTGTCCAAAGGGGGATGAGGAGAGGGACAATCAAGACTCTCAATGCTTGTAGCTTATTTCACCAAAATACCTTCGTAGTACTAATAGGAGAGGTATTGGGAGAAAATAAATTATGATTGTCCACACTACCATCCTCATCAATGGGTAAGGTAATGTTAAGGATTTTGTGAATGGTTTGGTGATTAACATGTATCTTAAAGAACTCATTGTTGTAATCTAAATTAAACTCATAAGAAGGAATAATATATTTGTGCAATCTATTTTAAACCAAATCAAATCCACATCGCTTAAAAGTAAACATGCTATCATGAAAAAGTAGAGAAAGTGCAATGTAATGACCTAAAGTGAAATGATGAAATGCAATTTTTAGATGTGAAACAAGGTAGTTTTCTTATTACATTATTCAACAACCCGAAACACAAATGTTGCAAATGCAAATTTGAAATTAAGCAATGCATGAAATGAGCTAATTTTAGCTAGATATAATGAAATGCATGTTATAGAAACATAGCCAACTTATACAGATAGGTAATGGGAGAAAACAAAAGCTTTAAAACATGGTTTTGAGCTCTATAAAAGGCTATTTCAAGGGCATAATGGGACTAAGTCTCCCCAGGTGTAGAATTCAACATATTAGAGATTTTTTCTATAATTTTTAGATTGTTCTAAGTAATTTTTATGTGTCCAGTATTGCATGATTTAGACCTAAGATGCAAATGCAGAATTTTGATGATTTTGAATGAAAGGAAATGCAAAAATGCAAACTATATGAGCTTTTCACTAATATAAAAATTGAAACCCTAGAATGCAACTTAACTAATGCAGAATACAATGCACTATTTATTGTAGGATGAAGAAGGACTCCAAATTAGACAAGAAGTTATTTGAAAAGTATGTTCACCAAAATGAACCACAAATTTGGAGGGAAAAGGGGGTTCCTTAACACTTCTAGGGTTTTTCACTTAAAAGAAGAGAGGTCTTTCACACCCAAAACTTGGAGGGTTCATTCAATATTAATGTAAATGTGATTGAAATGTGTCTAAATTGGATGTCCTAAATTAAAATACTAAAAATAGAGATGAATTATAGATGTGAAACATATAAAATGCACTTTTTTCGAAAACACATTATGATATGCATAGAAAGGCCAAAAAAGATGAATATAAATGAAAATAGAATAGAATATGAAAGTAAAACAAAAATATTCCACCTGGGAATGTCTTGAAAACTAGATTGAAGGCTATAAATGTTGTTGATACTAAAAAAATTGTCTACTGGAACACTTATGCCATTCGGGGTGACTACAAGTGACTTTTAGTGGATATTTTTCCCTAGACAATAAGGAGATTTCCTCAAGAAGCTTTGAATCTATTTTTCAATGATCTCCAACCTTTCAAGATACCTAAATCTGCAAACACACAAAGAGAGAAAGATAAATTTTGATTGTTAGGGCATGGGGGTTTGCAAGGTCTCATCTTTGGAAACATCATGCCTAATGTATCCAAGAGAGAAAAGTGAAAAAGGTCTCATCTTTTTTCCAAGAGAAGACAAGTGCAATGTGTCATCTTGAGCAAAAGTGTACCTAATTCTTCTAAGAGAGGAAATCGCAAGAAAAAGGAAATCACACAATGAAATGTGAGTATCGATGTATGTTTGTTACAACTCCTTACAATTCTTTGAAATAAGGCTTGGTAATAGGTTATTTAGGTGAATTATGGTAGAAAAGTTCCAAAAAGTAGTAAAATGTGTTGCAAAACTTCACAAGACCTTTGCAAGACACCATTGAATTCTTATTGATTCACAAGGGTTCAAGAACTAATCAGAATATATGTGCCATATCACAACATTAAATCTAGGCAAAACTAGGTGAAAAATAAACAAGAAAGTCCCAAATGAGAAAAAAATTCAAGGATGCATTTTTTGTGACTTATGTTGGTCTTGGTTATTTGGAATGGCTTTTGGTTCAATAATGGGTTTAGGCATGTTTCAAAGGGATAATTTTTATTTGTGTTTTGCCTTAAATTTTTTATGGGATTTCAAAAAAGAAATATTCATGAGGTTTGATAGGTTCAATAGGCTCAGGTCAAAAGAAATCTAATGAAAAATTCCCATGGGAAAAGAAAATATTAAAGTAACTACGGTGTATAGTACTGATCTCATTATCAGAGGAAAACTTTAAACGTTTATGCACAACCGATAGGATGGATTCCATGGAGCGGAGCCATGGATAACCAAGATTCACATGAAATTGATCCAACATTGGGATGATGTAGAATGAGACATATAATTATTTAAGCCCAAATTTTAAAGGAAGGATGATCAAACCTATTGTAGGGCAAGCAAAACCATTATGAATTTTTATCCATGCTTTCAGCTTATCATATGTTTAAATGAAAATAGTGTTACACCTTTTGGGAGATGGAATTGGACCTATTCCACACTTTAATCATTGGGAAGCCTAGATCCCTCAACCAAGTGACTTGACTAAGGGATGTACTACGGGTTTCCTTATGCAATTAGACAGGGTTTCACCATTAAATGAAGCTTCAAAGGAGAAATGAAAACACTTCTACAAAAAACCATAGAAACTTCAAAGAATGAAATCCAACTGACAAATAGAAATGAAATAGAAAAGTACTTGGAAGAATTATGTAGTCAAACTAAGGTTTCAAAATTTGAAAATTTCTTATTTGAGGTACACTAGGATTGATATGCTAAACTGCATGATTTAGTCCTCCTACAGTGTTTCTGGGCATAATCTAGAATCTTCTATTAACTGATCAAGATCTTCAAAAAGTTGGTAAAAATGGTATACTGGGACTCATATGCATAGTAGGGTGATTTAGTCTTGTTACTATGGTTTAACTTATATTTTTGTAGCCTCTATTGATCTTCTATAGCTTCCTTCTTGTTTGATCTTCAAGTCTAAAACTCTGAATTCCAACTGGTAGATGAGTTTCGATGAAGATGAAAACTTCTTGAAAAATTTGACAACTTTGTCTTCAAATAATCTTTAAGAACCAATTCACTTAGATCTAAAAACACACATCAATAGAGCAAAATATTATTTTAAAAGGGAAAAGGGGTTTGGCTTGGTCAAACCCCACTTTTATAATTAAACCTTGAAATGATATAGGAAAGCATGAAGGAATGATGAATGAACAAATTGAATATTCCAACCCACAAAACCCTTGAAATGAAGGTTGCAAACTTGTGTGAAATAGCATCAATGGATGTGGATCTCGAATCTTTATTAAATGCTTAAATATTTGTCTTGAATGCTTGCTTGAATCATGAATCGTACATCACAAAAATTGGCTCACAAAAACACATAATGCATGAAGAATTTGACATAATGTTTGAATCTTAAATGTTTCTCCAAATGCTTGATGATTTAGTCTTGAATTCTCTTATCTCATAAACTTTCTCTCATGGAGATTTCTTAGATTGTTAAATGAAATTATGTGAAATAACCTTTTATTTATACTTGTGTATGCCAAAATTTTCAAAATTACAACACTACAGACCAACATCAGATCTAGTATAAGAAAACCCAGCCAATAATGTGAATTAAAATAGGTGGACAAGTTAAAGTGAGACTCATATGCCAGGTTGGGCATGCGAGTCCTGGTGGATTAAACCTAGGACACATATTTCAATAAGTTTCTTGTTCAATGTAATATTTAAATTCAGGTCCTAAGACCTAGGTGGGACCCATATGCCCAAGGTGGCATATGAGTTTGAGATCCCTAGATTTGGAACACATAACCAAAAACCTTATATTATGATTTTTAATTTATGATATGTTAAGATTATCCTTAAAAAAATACATTTAACTAGGCTTGTGGATGTAAAATAGGATCAATTTGAACCATCAAAAACATATACAAACAAGGGAAAGAGGATTCCCTTTACTACGCTCCTAGGGTTTTTCACCCTAGAACCACTTGGGTTTAGGAATGGCACTCTTTCACCTAGTGATATGCTTTTGTTGATTTCATTCAAAGGGTAGGGGTTTGAATAAGGTTTGTGATGTGTGTGTGTGTGTTGTTTGGTTGAATGAAACTATGCTAACCAAAGAATGTAAATGAAATAAAATGTAAATCTAAACTACATACAATGTAAAGTAAATGACCTAAGCTAAAATGACCTAAATGCTTGCAAATAAAAAAGAAACTAGAAATAACAAAAATTGTGCACCTAGATATTGGAAGTTGTAAATGAGGAGTCCTAGAATGCTCTGGAATCTATCAAAAATATTCATAGGGATATTTCCACCGAGTTGAGAAACCTAGTCCTCCTATCGAGAAAATCTATTGGAGTGGGTTTTTGTCAAATGGGTACCCAGAAATGTAAACATCCCTGAAAAACAAGCTCATAGGGACTAGGTCACCATTATGGGTGACCTAGTCCTCTTCTTTGTTTTGAGGATCTGAAAGTGGATATTGGAGCCTTCGGTCTACACTCTGGATCCCAATAGGTGCCTAGTTCAGATTCTTTCGAAAATGGGGTGAAAGAGGTCTCCAATTACATCAACTAGGGTTTTTTTATTTTAATGCTTTTGATGGGTTGAGTACACCTTCTTGGCACCTTTCTTCTTGACAAACCTGCAAATGACATGCAAAGAGGAGACAAGGGTTAGGGTTATAGGTTAGGGGTTTTCCTTATTCAAACCCCTTTGATGATAATCAAATCCAAATGATAATATGAAAGGAATGAATGATTGAATGATAAATAAATGTAAACACTTACCAAATCCTTTGTTGAATATGTCTGTAACATGCATGAATCAACTCCAATGGAGGTTAGCTTGTGATATCTTTGTGCTTTATTTCTTTCTTGGGAAGCTTGAGTGTAAGAGTAATTTTCAAGATGAGTGAAGGTGAAAAATGAGCTTAGGAGAGGTCAAACTCAGGATGAAAAACCTTACTTATACATGTTAAACCCTAATTTTCCTAAAAATGCAACATGATATGTCGACATTAGGGTTTTGGGGGCAATATTCTCAATAGTTTTTATTTTAATTTTGAAATTTTAGCCAAAAGGGACTAGGTCACCCAAGGTGGCGACCTAGTCCACTTGGGAAATTTCAAGTGGTGGTTAGGAATTACTTTGTGTTTTATGAAGTTTATCAGCTTTGCCTCTCGAAACACACTTAAGTCAAGACTAAAAGTAGATTAAGGGGACATATTAGCATATAAAAAGGGTTAATTTTGGGGTGATAAGCCTAGATAAGTGTGAAAATGCATTACAACACTTTACAACACTTTTTCATAAGGCTTAGAAAGGGGTAAAAGGGTGTTGTTTAGATGAATTATGTTGAAAGGGTCTTAGAAAAGTGAGGAAATGAGTTACAACACTTCACAAAACCTTAGTAAAACACCATTAGGTTATTGTTGAATTGCAAGCTTACAAGGCTGAATCAAGCTAAAACAAGGCCAAGATCCAATGGAAAAGGCCAAAATGAGTGAAAAGGTGCCAAGGTATACACTTTTTGGCAACACATTTAGCCCCCACTTTAGTGAGAGTATGAAACTACTTCAAACTCACACTAAAGTAGTTGAATCATTTATGTCGAGTGGGATCTAGCTTACTCATGCTAGCAAGATGAGATGACATCAATTGAGAGGGATGATCAAGCCCCCAGGATCAAGATCCCATGGAAAACTAAACATAAGTATAACAGATCACACAAGGAGTGATGTGAAAACTTAGATCGAGCTTCGACCATTTGTCGATCTAGTTGTGATCAAATATAGGATGTTTGTCTAAGAGAAAAGGATTTACTCACTCTGTGCTGATCAGAATTTCGGTTTTCCGTCAAGTGAGAATGCCAAAAGGTGGTGAGATACATACACATGGTTGGTATGAACTCACACACAAAAATGTGGCTATGGGGAAATTTGTGCCACTAGTTGGGCTTCTCGCTCAACCATATCAAAGTTACACCTACTAATAACTATGATAAGGTTCCACAAAAGATAGGGATGTGGTTCATGAGACAAGCAAAGCCTTGGATTCTTAGAACTCATGAACAAGTGCAAGATGGTTATTATCAATTAGATATGCACCCTATGCAAAGATTGCAAAAACTTAACTATCTATTGACACATGGAAACCTTCTTCAAATTTTGGTGATCTGATCGAAGAAGGAATCTCAGAGTGATTTGGTTCTCCAAATGATAATTCCTATTCTAAATGATTTTTGAGGTAAAGAGTTAGAAGGATAAATTGGATTTAAAGCTTAAGACTAAAATTCTATCACCTAAAATTATTGACCAACATTAAGGATATTTTGATAGTAACTCACTCTCACCACCTCTTTAAAACCTAATTCTCACAATCTCACAACACATATAATCCAAAAGTGATTTGTGTAAAGGTTTAAAATAAACACAAGGCACAACTTGAATTAGCAGGCAACTCTTTCAAATCACTTTACAACAGTAAGAAAAGAAAAGGATTCAATATATTTGAATCACAAGACACATTAAATTACTACTACAAAGCATAAACAAGAAGTGAGAAAGGAAACTTTGTTGTTTTATTGAATGAAGGAGTAAAAGTCTCTAAATATAAGTGCAAAACTACTTACAAAACTCTTTGCATGAACAAGAGAGAAAGAAACAATTATATGAACTTAGAAAAATCCTAAGTTTTTCTCCTAAATAAAAATCACTAAAACCCTAATCCAAGCTCAAGAAGAAAGCCCAAAAAAGGCCTCCAAAACTACATCATAATGTGTAACAAAAGTGGAAAAATCACACTATTTTCATGTCCATCTGAAAAAGCATCTAAAATAGGCCCATTTTGCTTTAGAAACAAAAATAACACCTTATGTTCATCCCATGCAACTCAATTTCACCCAAGGAAAATTCAATCACCACTACTTTCTTAAAACTGCTAAAAATAGCAAAAGAATAAAATAATTTATAAAATATTATTTTAATCTTTGCTTTACAAGATACTTGTAAGTTTAATCTTCTCAATTTGACCTAATTTTTCAATTAATATTTGGAAATCTTTGCAAAATATTACAAACTTTATATCTTCATTACAATTTGATTTTTCTTCTAAGAAAAATAATAAAAAGTAAAGGCAATTTTTAACATTGAATTTTAATTGATTTCTAGAAAATCAATAAAAAATAAACCTAAGTCATGAATTCTTTTTCTAAGGCATAAGCATTGACATTAAAATAAAATAACTAAGGTATTTAGACCATGAAATATTATATCAAAACCTAGCCTAAAGACCTAGGCATATGAAGTCACATGAAAACCTAAGGCAAATGAAGATTTTTGGCCACTAAGATATTAGATTAAGTTTGATTTTAAACACAAAATTGGATAGTTCCCTAAGTTCAAATTAGGGGAAAATGGAGCGACCCTAATAACAAAAATATTCAACCCTAACTTTTGATCTCATTTCACACTTGTAGTTTTGAAGAGTTTCATCCCTATTGAAGGAATGGCACTGCCACCATGAGTTATGGTTTTCATCTTGAAGCCCTCCATTCGAGCTTTATGTGGGTTGATTATCCATTTTTAGGCAAGGTAAGTCAACTTCAACTATATTATGACTCCCTCCTTTTAATTTTGAAAGAAAGATTTGGCCTTGAGGCCGTGACCATTACATGTATAATTTCTCTAATTTTTCATTCACATAGTGCCTCCATCATTGTGCTTCATGTAGCCGCCATGGAAAGTTTAAGTTTGAGAAAATTTTGATGGAAAAAACTCCAAAAGATTCACAGAATAATGAAGTTTCCTTTCTTATGGAAAAAAATTTGAAAATTTGTGTACATTCTCCTATTGTAGACCGCAGCTATTACATGTTTCACTGATGAATTTCCATAAGGAAAATTTCATTATATGCATTGTTTGTTCTGATTTTGAGATTTTGATGGAAAACTCAAATGGGTCTTTAACTTTGGTGAATATGTATGAGTAAAAAAACTCCTCCATGCCGCGACCATCCTTCTTATGTTATGAATATTTTAAAATCACTATACTTTCATTGTCCTGAGTAAGAACTCAAAAAGAAATCTTTGTTTCTTATTAAGAATAATCTTGTTGCATATTCTTGCAATTATTTTGCATTTCTAGCTGAAACCCCTATGTGGGTATGTAGAAAATAGAAGGAAAAACTTCTACAACCTCTGAGCTCCACGCATGATATCAAATAACACTCATTTTCTTCATAGATAAGAACACTTAGATTTAGGAATGGATTTGCAGGACTTCATGGCCATGACCAATACTTGTTATGTTCCTTCATTTTGAAGAGCTTAAAAGCTCGAAAATATGCATTTTGATTGTATTCTACATTTTGAATTAAAACTCAAAATGGGTACTCTGTATTTCAAAGCAAAATCTGCATTTTAAGTTGAAATCATGTAACGTAGTTTGTTTAATTTAAGATTGTAAATGATCTAAGAAATTTTCTTTATTTGTAGATTTACCTTCTCTAAAACACAATACATGAAAGACATTACCTCTACTAAACAAAAAATATGATATCTTTCCACTTCATAGTTGACTTCTTTCATTTAAGCAC
Source organism: Sequoiadendron giganteum (assembly GCA_007115665.2). Taxonomy (NCBI): domain Eukaryota; kingdom Viridiplantae; phylum Streptophyta; class Pinopsida; order Cupressales; family Cupressaceae; genus Sequoiadendron; species Sequoiadendron giganteum. The sequence continues at coordinate 354,264,054 of CM021106.1, read as the reverse complement.
TCCATGCATTATTTTTCTAAAGATGCAGCTATAATGTAAATACCCATTTTCATTAAATATGTAGCACAACCTTGATTATGTACTCAGCTTTCATTGTTCCTCCATTGAAGTGAAACTAAAGCACCACCTCTTCTTTTACTTGTACCTCCTATAGAAATATTGATGTTCTTGTAGGTTTCTTGTCATCACTCATTTCATATGCTTAAATGCTTTAGAAAATATGCATTCTTAGTTGAAAAATTTAATGGTATAAGGAAATGTTTCTTTCCTATGTCTGTGTGTTCACAACTTGTTCTTGTCATAACAGGCTTGGCTTCTCTAAGAGTTTGAAGTTTCTACATGTGCTTTTGTTATTTATTAATGTATTGTTGATGAGGAATTATGTATGTCTATTCACTATCACCTTTATGAACATGAAACACTTGTTGCATTAGAAAAGAACACCATGAAGAAACATAAATAAACATGAACAAATCACATGATAGAAAATATACAATCAATTTGATAGTATTAAAACTTTTCAATATGAAATTGATGCGTTTAAGTTGATTCTGTATCTCAATTGATCTCATTGTTCTCTTTTAATTTTCACTTCGTTGATCTCAGATCTGACTGTTATTAGTGAATGATGTTCTTGATTATTTTGATAGCTTTAAAATATATTTCACTCCTTCCTAATTGGCTCATATGATCATGATAGTTGAATTTCCCTACTCAGCCCCATTTGTATGTTTAAGGGGCAACACGTCGATCTCTACCCTTGTGGGAGCCCGTTTTACTCCACGTGCTTTTATGTCTTCATGAAATGATTAGCTACATAGCTTTTGATATACCTGCACATGGAAACAGACAATGTTAGATAAAACAATATACTATTATGATGCTTCCTTCTTGGCTTCTGTCCAACTTCTGTTCTTACAACTTATGTTGTTTCAATGTATTAAAATTACCATTCTACATTATTATTGGTGACTCATATAGGGATGTTCATAATAGGAGCTCTAACAACCCTTTTCTTCTCTTACAAGTCAATCAGAGCTCGGGGATGAAGCATGGTGCACCACTTCTTAATCGACCAAAATCAATAGGCAATGATGACTATGTTCATGCTTATGTGTCTTTCTTTCTTACATACTCAATAGTATATCATGATTCTCATGAATCATTTTTACCGTTACTCCCATGGCTTGAGTGGGGCACTTCAATTTATTTTCTTGTTTTCCATTATGAATATAAATGTATCTCAATGCAAACTTGCACAATTCATTTCTGAATAAATGAAATACTAAAATGTAACAATATTGTGAAATAAATGAAAGAAATGAATTTTTCTTAATCATTTATGTATTCTACTTTATACTTCATTTCATTTTCAAAGCACCAAGTAACTTTGAAATTCTATCCATTGAAAACATTTTCATAACTAGACTTGATAGATCAGATGCAAACAGTAATCAAAGTAATGCAACAAGTAACTGAACTTTCACTTAAGAATGAAACTAATCAGCTCTACCAATTGAGCTATAGAAAAAATTGGTAACATTTTGGTGATTTCTGTTGAATGCTTGCCTACAAAGCATTAGATCAGTTGCCTTCAATACGCCATTGGGTATGGAGTCAAATCTACCCCTTCATGAAACACAGAAATTCAAATAGTAACACTCCAAACAACAACACAACAAAACCAAACAATACTAAAAGAAAACTAATAGGCCATGATGGCCAACAAAAAAATGTGCAACAATGCTTTGAAAAAGAAAAATAACTGAAATGAAATGTGTGTAAAGCACTTATTTGCAGCAACTACTCTAATATTTACAAAATAGTACTTATCTCAAAGGTAATGCTTAAGGTGGATCCCATTAACTGGGATAGATAGCACCTCTCCAGTCAACCTAGATAGTTGGAAAGCATTGTGTTCCTTGCACTCCATGATTACATAAGGCCTGTCCCAAATTGCATCAAATTTGGAATGTCGTCTAGGTTTACTTTTATATTCATTCCATTTAAAGACTAAATCACCAATGATAAAATCTCATGGCCTTGCCCTTTTATTAAAAGAGCTCTTCATTTGATCTTGATGTATTTCCAATTGCCTTAATGCTTCTTTTCTAGTTTCCTTGAGCTCCATTAACTGTGAATATCTCACTTTGAGGGGATGTTCATTCAGTAATTCCAGTTCTTTAGCAAAACTTAAAGTTGGTAACTCAATGGAAATGGGTAACTTAGCTTCTTTTCCATAAGAAAGTGCATAGAGAGAAAAACCAGTCGCTCTCTTAGGAGTCACTCTGTCAGCCCAAAGGGCTAGCTTAAGCTTTTCATGCCATGTATGTTGATTTTCCTCTACTATTTTCTTGATTATCCAAATCAGGTTCTTGTTTGTAGATTTTTCTTGCCCATTACCCTATGGATAATAGTTAGAAGATGTGTTCAAAAAATATTATTCCTAACTGACTAGTCAAAAATTCAAACCAATTAAAGCTAAACCATTGTTAGAGATTATTGAATTTGGGGTACCAAATCTTGAAACTAAGTCTTGATAAAAATTAAGTACAAAAGTCTTGTTTGCTTCTTTCAAAGCAATAGCTTTAGTCCACTTAGTGAAATATTCTATTGTAGTAATAATCCACTTATGACTTGCTCTTGAAGATGGATTGATTAGTCCAATGAATTCCAAACCCCGCATGGAAAATGGCTACTCCACTTGAATTAGATGCAGAGGCAGGGCTGCAAGCCTCTATTTTCTAGAAAATAGCGCACACTTCTCACATCTTCATACCTAAGCAATTGCATCTTTACACAGATTTGGCCAATAATAACCAGCCTACATTATTTTTAGGGTTGTTGTTCTTGCAGTAAAGTGGCCTCCTGAAGGCCCATCATGAAACTCTCCTAATAGCTTATCAACTTGACTATGCTCAATGCATCTTAATAAAATACCCTAAAAGTCTCTCCTATAAAGAATACCATCAATAATTGCATGAGGAATGGCTTGTAACCTATAGTACCTTATTTTCACTCTGTCCAAGCCTTCAGGACACTCACTAGTCTGCAAATAGTGTATCATTTGTTGCACCCAAGTAGCAGTAGGAACTGAAACAACAATTGCATCATCATTATTTAGTATTGTATCAATGCTTTCAGCTTCTTTTAAGCTAGTGCCCAGTGTATTTTCTATAAATTGTTCACACAAACCCTTGCCTCTAACAAGCTTAGTTATCTTAATGTCAATAACAAACTCCATAACCTTGTTTATCCAACTAGCATGCTTATCATTAATATCACGATTAAGTAAGAAGTCCTTAACAGTCGAATGAGCAACTAATAACTGAATTATGCTATTGGATAACATATATGCATAAAAATTTTGAGGCTTCTAACAATAGAAAAAACATACTTCTCAATTAGAGAATACTTCACCTCGAAATAGTATCAACCCCTCCAAAATAATAAAGAATTAATTTTTTTTCATAATTTGGATTAATGAGGGTATGGGCAGCTACAAGGGCCTCCTTTATCAGCTCAAAAATCCTCTTACCTTCTCTTGTCCAACTGAAAGGAATATTCTTCTTAAGCATAGTAGTGAGAGGTTGCAGCAAAGCTACAATATTGGGTATGAACCTCCTTACAAAATTGATCCTCCCGAGAAAGCTTTGTAAGCCTTTCTTGTGAGCTAGTAATGGTAACTCAAGAATAGTAGAAACTCTCTCATGGTCTATGGAAATACCTTGCTATGAGACAATATGTCTAAGGAGTTTACCTTCGTGTATACAAAAAATACACTTCTTTGGATTAAGAGACACTCCATATCTTTTGCATCTTTGGAAAATTTGTTTTAAATGCTCAAAATGTTCATTAGAATTTTTGGAAAAAATAGTAATATCATCTAAATATACCAAAAAAAAATTATTCATGAGGTCATGGAAAGCCATGTCCATTGCTCATTGAAATGTTTCTCCAGTGTTAGATAAGCTGAAAGGCATATTTTTATAGGCCATGGCGCCCCCATTTGGTTGTAAACGTTGTTTTAAATTGGTCCTCTTGCTTTACCAGAATCTAGTTATAACCTGAATACCCATCCAACAAAGAAAATTTGTCACAACCAGAAACCACTTGCAAAATTAGTTCAATGGAAGGGAGTGGATAATGATCTTTAAGGGAAGCTTTATTCAAATCTCAAAAATCAACGCACAATCCAATTTCCCCACTTTTTTCCTAAGTGGAACTAAGTTAGATACCAAAGACATATGCTTAATAGGAAAAATAATGCCACTCTCAACTAACTTATTCAGCTCAGCCTTCATAAGGTGCTCTAACTTGGGATTAAGGGGTCTCTATTTTTTCCTTACAGGCTTTGCAGCAGGTTCTAACTCAATAGTATTCTAGACTAATTGTAGATCAAAAAAATTTAAATCTTTGTACTCCTAGGAAAAAACATCACTGAAATCTTGACATAACAGAATGAAATATTGTTGTTCCTCTTTATTATATACCTTTCCCAGCTTGAGAAGCTTACCCTTGAATCTTTTGATGGTTTCATAGTGTTCATCCTTGACAGTCATGTTGCACTTACCTTTTTGTACCTTATCATCTAAGTTGAAAATTGATTCTAGGGTCACCAATCCTTTTGGTAGCCTGTTTGTCTTTAACTACATAATCTGGCTATCATATTGTTGTGGCCACTTTTGTTGGTTTTCATTTGCAAATTCAGCTTCAGCAATTAAGAAGCTCATAAGATGCTCATCACTGTAAAAAACCTACCAACTCACATCATTGTCAGGAACAAAATGTCTTACTATAATTTTCACATATTGTCATGCCTTTACCCTTTGAATCTCATTAGCAATATCAAATTGGGATCCTATGGCAGTGAGCCTATCTGAATTTTTATTTTCATTTCTAGGAACTAAAAGAATATTAAAAGAATCAAAATTTTATTTCAAATCTCATAATCGATGCTTATTCTTTCTTAGTGAATCATTCTTTGCAGCATTCAGATTCCTAACCTAATTCACCAGTAATTATGAATCACCATAAACTCATAAACATTTAATACCTCTCTTTCAGGCCCATTCTCTAGGCCAGGCACCATCACTTCATACTCGGTTGTATTATTTGTATAGCTAAAAGAAAACCTAAAAGCTAAAAAATACTTGTTCCCATCTAGTGAAATCAACATGGCTCCACCTCCAACATCTATACTAGTCCTTTAGCCATCAAAATAAAGCTTCCAAATCTCTTTTTTTTTTTTTGCAGGCTTCTCTTCCTCCTTAATTAGATTAGGGATAACAACATCAAGTTCATGAATCATATAAACCCCTAATCCTATCTCATTTATGTGCTGAAAAGGATTAAGCTCATGATCTTTGGCTACCCATTCATCTAGATTTGCATTTTATATAGGGGTGTTGTGGTCTAAGGTCATGGTTTACTCCTCTAGTATAGGTTTTACATAGAGGTTAGCATTTATAGGACTTGGAACATATTGCTCAACATGGTCTTTGGCTAGAGGCTCAAAATTTATGGTTACTTATGTACCATATCTTGTTCTAAAGAACAGATGAGACCAATCAAAAGAAAAGAAACCACCTAGTTTGGTTGTAAAATTTATTAAGAGGCAAATTGAAAAATGGGGTGGTAGGTCAATAACATGTATATCCTAATGGATTGTGAAATTTGGGGATGCATGCAAAGTAAGGGCTAAATTTTTAATTATACCAACAGTTTTAATAGTAGATCCATCCAACAAAACTATGCCTTTCTAGGAGTTAGGCTCATAAAGAAGACCTAGTTTATCGGCTAAGCTCTTAGGCATAATTGAACTACTTGCACCATAATCAACCATAAAGCTATGCACTATTTTATTTCCAATAATAAAACTCAAATAAAAGGGAGGAAGATTTACCTCCTTATTTTTCTGCTCATTCTTCACCTCTAGGCTATTTGCAAGCACAACTTTAGCATTCCCTTGATTAGCATTGTCAGAAACATAAATCTTAGCCAAAGCATCCCATAGCAAGCTTTTTTGACCCGAAATATGCAATGCATCCAAAACTAACATACTGACAGTGGCCTTCTTAAGATTCTCAACCACATTAAAAGAAATGGGGCTTACCTTTTATTGACCCCTAGTAATAGTAGCGTCATTTCCTTTATGCAAAGGTTGTGATTGTGTCTTAGACTGCTCCTTCCACGGTACTTCCTGGCCTCTTTGAAGAATCTGCACTTTAGGTTGTGTTGTAGAAGTAACATGGGCTGAAGAAACAAGTAGCTTGTCTTTAGTAGATTATTGTTGTATGTTTCCAGCTTGCTGCCCCAAATCCATAGTCCTCTTTTTTGATCTGGTATTGGTTGAAATAGGGGAATTTTGTTGATCCTAACCATTCATGCCACAAAATTTAGAACTCTTCCAATTTGGCAAAGCAACCTCAAAGCTCTCTTACTGTTCTTGATTTTGACTTGGAACACTTTCTGAACCAGCATAGCTATTCTAGACCATTAAGGCCTGATTTCTCATGTCGTCCGCACATGGTGACTAGTTATGGGGTTGATTGCATGGATAACACTAATCACGATCTTGGGAAGTGTTATTTTGTAGCACAAGTTCTTTTGATGAATTAGCAACATTCAGATTATAGGGCTGGAAAGGTCTAGGATTGAATTTCTTTCTTTGGCCTTGATAATCATTCTGAAAGGTGGCCTATTAGGTTGATTCTACTATTATGGGGCTTGATAGTGCTTATGTTCTTGGACAACTTGGTTTTTAATACTCACTAGATCATTTCCAAAAGTCTTTAATATACTTTTTATGTCTTGAAATTCTTGGGATTGGGCTGGAGCAGTGATTTCTTGAGTTGCAGTATGATAACCTATTGTTGGAATAGGGGGAACAATAGCTAGGGGTGTTAAAGATGTGGGTGTAGGCACTTGAATTTCAGGAAACAAAGGCATGGGAGGTCTAGGGGAAATTTCCCTAGCTTGAATAAGATAATTTTCTGCTCTAATGGTGATGTCGAAAGCATTAGGGAGTGTGTGACCACCCATAGATTGGATAATTACTAAAATATTTCTATTCAAAGCTTTTAAGAAAAACCAAAAAGCATGATCTAGTAAAGGTTTTACCATTAGAGGAACTTTGTCCTAGGTCCTTTGGAAATAGTAGTTGAAATTGGCCAAGTGCTCATGTGATGCTCTCTTGATCATGTTTAGTTATTCTAATAAGGATAGATGATCAGACTTATCAACAAAATTTTGGTACAAGCCATCACCTAATGCATCCATGTTACGATTGAGTTCATTGTGAGGCCTCTTAACTATTGCAAAGCTTTTCCCTTAAGTGACACAACCAAGAGCCTGAATGCTACGTTCTCTTGAGTGATGTTGTGAACTAAGCACAAAGTGGCCACATCTCGAATGTGTCCAACAAAAGTAGTTTGGTCTTCCTCGATAAAGTATGGAAGGCTCATGAAATCTGTTGCTGGAATATCATCATAATGTGCAATGTTTAACGGGTTATCACCATCAAAAGTTGCAAAAGTGTGTTGTCTCACACTTGGTGGTGCATGTGCTATAGGAGCAGGATTTCTTGGTGATAGTACTATAGAATTGAGAACTGGAGGTGTTGATTTGGGCCTCCCAGGTATGTTGAACAATCTTCTCATTGTCCTACCCCCTCTTCGAGGTGGAGATAGCTATAGGTACTTGAATGGAACAAAACTTGATCTGGTATGTAGTTTTCTCATGCATAGGTTGCACTAAGCCTACATGAAAATGAGAAATGAAGTCACTAGGTATATGTAAAAGACCTCCAAAAGGTTGGATAAAATTGCTATATACACCAAACAACAATTAAGAAAACTTGAAACTTCTCTGAAATTAACTTTCAAAGTCCCACCGGGCATGCCAAAATTGTTATCAATCAGATATGCACCCTATGATAAGCTTGCATAAACTTAACTATTTTTTGACACATGGAAACCTTCTTCAGATGTGGGCGATCTAATCGAAGAAGGAATATCCAAAGTGAGTTGGTTCTCTGAATGATAATTCCTATTCTAAATGATTTCCAAGGTAAAGAGTTAGAAGGATAAACTAGATTTAAAACTTAAGATTGGAATTCTATTAGCTAAAATTACTGACCAACATTAAGGATATTCTAATAGTAACTCACTCTCACCACCTCTTTAAAACTTGATTCTCACAATTTCACAACACATATAATCCTAAAGTTATTTTTGCAAACTTTTAAAATAAACACAAGGCACAACCTGAATTAGCATGCAACTCCTGCAAATCACTTTAAAATAGTAATAAAATAAAAGGATTGAATAGATTTGAATCACAAGACACATCAAATTACTACTGCAAAGCATAAACAAGAAGTGAGAAAGGAAACTCTGTTGTTTTATTGAATGAAGGAGTGAAACTCTTAAAATCTAAGTGCAAAATTGCTTACAAAACTCTCTGCATGAACAAGAGAGAAAGAAACAATGATCTGAAATAAGAAAAACCCTAATTTTTTCTCCTCAATAAAACTCACCAAAACCCTAATTTGAGCTCAAGAAGAAAACCCAGAAAAAGCCTCCAAAATTGCATCATAATGTGTAACAAAAGTGGAAAACTCATAGTTTTTTCATGTCCATCTCAAAAAGCATCTAAAAATAGGTCTATTCTACTTTCAAAGCAAAAAGATAACCTTATCTTCATCCGATGCAACTCAATTTTGCCCAAGGAAAATCCAATCACCACTTCTTTCTTAAAATTGCTAAAAATAGCAAAAGAATAAAACAATTTATAAAATATTATTTTAATCTTTTGTTTACAAGATACTTGTAGTTTTAATCTTCTCAACTTGACCTAATTTTGCAATTATGATTTATAAATCTTTGCAACATATTACAAACCTTTTTATCTAGATTACAATTTGATTTTTCTTCTAAAAAAATCATAAAAATAAACGCAATTTTAACATTGAATTTTAATTGATTTGTAGAAAATCAATCAAAATAAACCCAAGGCATGATTTTTTTTTCTAAGGAATAAGCATTGACATTAAAATAAAATAACTACAGTATTTAGACCATGAAATATTATATCAAAACCTAGGCATATGAAGTCACATGAAAACCTAAGAGAAATGAAGATTTTTGACCACTAAGATATTAGCTTAAGTTTGATTTTAAACACAAAATTGGACAATTCCCTAAGTTTGAATTAGGGAAAAATGGAGCAACCCTAATAACAAAACTCTTCAATCCTAACTTTTGACTTGATTTCACACTTGTAATTTTGAAGAGTTTGCTTTGTGCTGAAGGAATGGCATTGCCACCATGAGTTAGGGTTTTCAACTTGAAGCCCTCCATTTGCAGGCAAGGTAAGTCAACTTCAACTGTATTAGGACTCCCTCCTTTTCATTTTGAAGGAAAATTTTGTCCTTGAGGCTATGGCCATTACATGTATTTCTCTAATTTTTCATTCACATAGTAGCTCCAACTCTGTGCTTCATGTAGCCTACATGGAAAGTTTAAGTTTGAGAAAATTTTGATGAAAAAAAATCCAAAAGATTGACAGAATAATGAATTTTACATTCTTATGGAGAAAAAATTGAAACTTTTTGTACATCAGGGAAAACTTTAGTGGCAAATATTCACCAATTGGATGATAAGAGAAATCAGGAGCTTTGAAAATGGCTAATAGTACAAGCTAAAACAAAGACTGAATTGCCAGGGTCTTACAAAAAAAAAAAAATTGTCTCGATTAATTCGCCATGTAAACGATGCGTCATCAAAAATGACTGACCAGTATTTTATATAGTAGCTAAAAAAATTAATTATATTCGCTAGTAATATTATATTCCTCTGATTAATTTTAGGGCGATATCGCCACTAATAATAGAATACTATTTAATTTTAGGAATATTTTCTTTTATCTATTTCCATAGATTAGTTTTTTAATCAAATGATTGCAGGTTGATTCCAGTCCCTAATACACATGTGCCTTTTAAAAGGCTTGCTAAATTTTGGGCCACATGATTAAATCTAATCATGTGGCCCAAACCAAATTTTGGGCCTCGACAAGCCTTTAAAAAGGCACATGTGTATTAGGGTGCGGAATGAACTTGCAACCATCCTTCGTTCTATCAGTTGGACACTAGATAATGTTTCCCCGACGCGAGATTGTGATGGGGGTTCCGGTGATGAAGCATTGTTAGGCCGATGGTATTGAATTTTTTTAGGAATGGGGGAAGATCTACCTCTCGACCCTGCTTGTATCATGATAGGAGTGCACTGAGATTCACTAGGATTCGCCACTATGATTATTATTTTTACCAATTATTCATTAAGATTCGCCAGGATTTTACAATTTTTTTAATACTGTGCATAAGATTCGCTGGAAAATTAATTTTTTTTTTCAAATAAAAGGAAATATTCACAAGGATTTTACACCTTCATTTCTTAAAGTTATCCCTGTTGTACGTCCTCTTATTGTAGGCCACGACCATTACATGTTTCACTGATGAATTTCCATAAGGAAACTTACATTCTATGCATTGTTTTCTCTGATATTGATATTTTTATGGAAAACTCAAATGGGTCTTTGACTTTGGTGAATATTTATGAGTCAAAAACCTCCTCCAGGCCATGGCCACCCATCTTATGTTCTGGGTATTTTAAAATCATTGTACTTTCATTGTCTTGAGTAAGAACTCAGAAAGAAAACTTTGTTTCTTATTAAGAACAATCTTGTTAGATCTTCCTGCAATTCTTTTGCATTTCCACCTGAAACCCCTTTGTGGGTATCTAGAAAATAGAGGGAAAAACTTCTCCAACTTTTGGGATTGACCCATGATATCAAATAACACTCATTTTCTGCATAGATAAGAACTCTTAGACTCATGAATGGATTTGCAGGACTTCATGGCCATGGAAAATACTTGTTATTTTCCTTCATTTTGAAGAGCTTAATAGCTCAAAACTGTGCATTTTGATTGTACTCTACATTTCGAATTAAAACCCAAAATGGGTACTCTATATTTCAAAGGAAAATCTGCATTTTAAGTTGAAATCATGTAACTGTAGTTTTTTTACTTTAAGATTGTAAATGATCTCAAAAAGTTTCTTTATTTGTAGATTTACCTTCTTTGAAACACAATACATGAAAGACATTACCTCTACTAAACAAAAAACATAACATATTTCCACTTCATAGTTGACTGCTTTCATTTATGCACTCCATGCATTATTTTTTGAAGATGCAGTTGCAATGTAAATACCCATTTGCATTAAATATATATCACAACCTTGATTATGTACTCACCTTTCATTTTCCCTCCATTGAAGTAAAACTAAAACAACACCTCTTATTTTACTTGTACCTCCTATAGCAACATTGATGTTATTGTAGGTTGCTTGTCATCACTCATTTCATATGCTTTAATGCTTCAGAAAATATGCATTCTCAGCTCAAAACTTTCATGGTATAAGGAAATTTTTATTTCCTATGTCTATGTGTTCACAATTTGTTCTTTTCATAAAAGGCTTGGCTTCTCTAAGAGTTTGAAGCTTCTTCATGTGCTTTTGTTAGTTATTAATGTTTTGTTGATGGGGAATTATGTATGTCTGTTCACTATCACCATTATGAACATGAAAAACTTGTTGCATTAGAAAGTAATACCATGAAACAACATGAAAAAATCACACGACAACAAATATGCAATCAATTTGATAGTATTTTAAAACTTTTCATTATGAAAGTGATGCATTTCAGTTGATTTTGTATCTTAATTGATCTCTGTGTTCACTTGTATTTTTCACTTCATTGTTCTCAAATTTGACTGTTTTTAGTGAATGATGTTATTGATTGTTTTGATAGCTTTAAAATCTATTTTCACTCCTTCATGATTGGCTCATATGAGCATGATAATTGAATTTCCCTACTCAACCTCATTTGTATGTTTAAGGGGCAGCATGTTGAGCTCTACCCTTGTGGGAGCCTGTTTTACTCCACATGCTTTTATGTCTTCATGAAATTATCAGCTACATAGCTTTTCCTATACCTGCACATGGAAACAAGTAGTGTTAGATAAAACAATATACTATTATGATGCTTCCTTCTTGGCTTTTGTCCAACTCTTGTTCTTACAACTTCATTTGTTCCAATGTATTATAAGCATCATTCTACATTATTTTTGGTGATTCATATAGGGATTTTCATAATCGGAACTCTAACAATCCTTTACTTCTCTTACAGGTCAATCAAAGCTCGAGGATGAAGGATGGTGCACCACTCCTGAATCGACCAAAAGAAAAAGGCTATGATGATTGTGTTCATGTTTGTGTGTCTTTCTTTTGTAAATATTCAATAGTGTATCATGCTTCTCATGATTCATTGTTATAGTTACTCCCATGGCTTATGTGGGGCACTTTAATTTCTTTTCTTGTTTTCCATTCTGAAAAGAAATATATCTCAATGCAAACTTGCACAATTCATTTATGAATAAATGAAATATTGAAATGTAACAATATTGTGAAATAAATGAAAGCAATGACTATGTCTTAATCATTTATATAATCTTATTTATACTTCATTTCAAATGCAAAGCATTGAGTAACTCTAAAATTCTATCCATTAAATTTTTTTGCATAACTGGACTTGATAGATCTTATGCAAATAGTAATCAAAGAAATGCAACAACTAACTGAACTTTCACTTTAAAATGAAACTAATCAGCTCTACCAATTGAGTTGTAGTTAAAATTGGTAACAATGGCACCACAGGCATGCAAGTTGTGTATTCAAGGTGGCCATGTATGCATGAAAAAGGTACAAAATGCAAAATGCAAAAGAATGTAAAATGGAAATTATGATTAAATTCTAAGGAGTCTTGTATAGCTCATATGAGGTATTTTACTAAGGGAACATTGTGTTTAATGTCTCCAAGAGAGGACCAATCAAAGGATAGAAGATTCACAACTTAGGGGATGCAATGCATCACATCAGGCCACTAAGAGGAATATAATATGCTAAGATAAGTCACTTTCATGAAGTACATTGCACGCAATGTCATCCACCAAGTGAGAGACTCGTCGTATGAAGTACCAAGGAAAATTAAAAATGGAAATGATGCCAATGTATGCCCCCACTTGAAATGAATTATTGTACACCACTTTGTGATCAATTTCTTTACAATAGAGAAAGGTGAGAGGGGATACGTATGTCACATGTGAGCCAACTTAAGACATGTCATCCACATCCCAAGCTTGCTCTTGTATGTTCATGAGATTTTAATGCCTAGTCAAAAGAGGCAACGAAAAGTGACATACGAGGACAAGGCTAACAAACCCCTTGCCCCTACTTAGTGCAAGGAAAAGGTGAGCCAAAAGGAGGAAGGCATGCATCAGGGAGATGAATTAGGTGTTCCCATAGGAGGGAGACCACCAAGCTCCGTGAGATGTTTGAAGCTTATTATTTGAAGGAAAGGGAGAGGAGGGAGGTAACCCTAAATATTTCTTGAGAGAGTATGATATGTCAGGTTGCATCATGTGTTCAATGCATCCATGTGTAGGAAGGACATGGTGGTTAATACCATAATAGTCTTTCAAGTTAGATGAAGGGATTGGGTGCTTTGGAGAAGGATTGGTTTCTGTACAATAACACAAATCCTTTTCAGTGTTATGTGGTGTCCCTCCATGAGGGATATGAGTTATATGGCCCCCATCACCACCATCAGGTAATGTTGTTGATGTGTAACAAAGTTGAGCATAGAAGACATAGGGTGATTTTGGTGTAGGTTGTGATGTTTCACACTCTCCTTTAAAGGGAGGCATAAGACCCCAATCATTATTAAAACTTGTATCTGAAAAATAATTGTTTGTACATGACTCTTTGGACCAACAGGGTGAGATTTTGGAAATTTTATTGAAATGAGGTGTAGAATCTAACGAACCCCAATGATCACGAAAGATTTTTGTTGTAGGTGAAGGGGTAGTGTCAAATTTGATAAGTTTTGATCTAGGAGTGAAAGGATTAGGGGAGCTGGGAATGTCATGATTAGTGGATTTGTAGCTTCAGTCATCTGTGTTCACTGTGTATACCTTGTTTTTGTACTCAAATTTCAGTATACGGTGAAGGGAAGATGGGACTCCTTTCATAGAGTGAATCCAAGGTCTCCCTAGGATGGGATTGTATGGAAGGGGTCCTTGCATGATATGGATAGGAGTAGGTAACGCTACAAGTTTGATCACAATAGGAAATGTGATCATCCCTAGTGGTTGCCTATGTACATTTTCAAAGCCATGAATATGAACATCATTAAGATGAATGATATTTTTGTCCATGCCAAGTTTTTTGAGGTGGTCCATCCTACAAACATTAATCTTTGCTCCATTTTCTATGAGAGTGTGCCTGACTAAAGTTTCATTAATGATCACCTTTATCATCAAGGGATCATTCTTTTTTTTAATCTCAAGTGAGGGAAATTTATGTTTAGAGAATTTGGTGTCGGATTGGGTCATTAGCATGGGACAAGAGGAGGGTTTGATATTGTTTGATTTGATGTAATATTTAATTTCCTCCTTTTGTATTTGTGTCATTTTTGTGAAATAGAAATCTGACCCTAGGTGAGATTTGAATAAGCTCCCATACAAATATATCAGGAGGACTCTTTTTAAGTTCCGCAACCTGAGGGACTCTAAGGTGAGAAAAGGGAAATGGAATAGGAGTGGTGTGTGATCCCATAGATGTTTGAGTCACTAAGTTACAACTTAGTGGCTACAAAACACTAGTATGAGTAGAGTGCATCATGGATTTCAAGACATCTCTTAGTTTTTAATGTGACTCACTAGTGCAAGGAGACTTAGGAGGCTCATTAATTAAAGGATGTCCCACTTGTGTAGTCATAATCTCAAGAATCCCTTTTTTGGTTTCATGACTGGTTAAGGAAGGGGATTTAAATATCACATGATTATCTCCTCCTAGGGAAGGTTTAGGGTTTAATGGATAGGTGTCAAGGTTCATATAGTCTTGCACCATGATGGTCTCCTTAGGATGAGAGTTTTCATGAGAATTACAAATTGAATTTCCTTCACATTCAACGGTTGGTTCTTGTAAAATAACTTCATCACAAGGAGGGTAATGATCAATGGTGGAATCATCTTTTTGAATAAGGGGTTCCTTAGGGGAAGACGGATAACTAAGGTAGTCATGAATTTCATCAAATGTATGTTCTAACGGAAAAGTATCTTCCTCACAATTAGGAGAGATATTAGGAGAAGGAAAAATTTTAATGTCGTGATCCCTTATGGTGGTGTTGTCATGGTTATTAAGAGAGGTAAGAGGAGAGAAACAACTAGGGTTCTTAGAACTCTCATTAATTGGTTCTTATGACATCAAAATATTTGCATCACCAAGAGGAGAGAGATTAGGAGAAGAAATAATATGATTGTTCAAAACATCCAAGGTTGTATTCTCTATCACTAAAATGCTCTCATAGGGAGGGGGTAGGGAAGGTTGCTTAGCATATCTAGATATATAAAACACTAAAATTATTTGAAAAAAATTAAAAAGAATTTGTAACCATGTCATGCAATATTTTAGCCATATGAACAATATATATGCAAAAATATAGAACATGTATATCCAATGTATGCTATGTTTTAAGAATGTAAACAATGTATATGAAATAATGAAAAGTACTTTTAGTAAACTTATGCATAGTTTTATGAATGTATACATTGTATGAGAAAAAGTTAAAATTACTTTAATGAATGTTATGCATAGTTTGAGAAATTTAATAATGTTGTAGATCTAATTATGAAGGTATATCAAAAATTGCTACCCTCATGTGATGATTTTGAGTGAGAAGCCTAAAACCTATGTTCTCAGAACTTTCCATACTTATAGTATATGGTACTAGGAGGTCTAGGAAGCACATAAGTAAGTTTTTTGATGTTGTAATAGGCAGTTAAAAATCTGAACTCATACTAGGTCGCCCAAAATGGTGAACTAGTCCCACCAGGGATTTTTTTCAATTTTTTTGAGTTTTTTAGTGGTTTTTGATGTGTTTTAGGATATATTATGTATTCCTAAGGTGAAAATATAGATTTTTAGCAATTTTCAATGAAATTATATAGGAAAAAATGCAAACTAACATAAGCTTTCACTAATGCTTTATTTTTTTGAACCCTTGGACGTAAACAATGCAAATGCCTAATGCAATGAAAGATTTTTCCTAGGATATAACTATAAAATCAAATTATTAACAAGTGTTGGAAAATTGGGTTCACCAAAATCACCCACCAAAAGCATATACAAACAAGGGAAAGAGGATTCCCTTTACTAGGCTCCTAGGTTTTTCACCCTATGAGCACTTGGGTCTAGGAATGACACTCTTTCACCTAACGATATACTTTTGCTAATTTCATTCAAAGGGTAGGGGTTTGAATAAGGCTTGTGATGTGTGTGTTTTGTGTGGTTGAATGAAAATAATCTAACTAAAGAATTTAAATGAAAGAAAATTTAAATCTAAAATGCATACAATGTAAAGTAAATGACCTAAGCTAAAATGACCTAAATGATTGCATACAAAAAGGAAGTTATAGATGAGGAGTCCTAGAATGCTCTCGAATATATCAAAAATCTTCACAAGGACACTTCCACCCAGTTGGGCGGCCTAGTCCTCTTGTCAAGAAAATCTTCCAGATTGGCTTTCTGTCAAATGGGTACCCATAAATGTAAAAATCCCTGAGAAAAAAAGTTGAGAGGGACTAGGTCTCTATTATGGGTGACCTAGTCCTCTTCTAGGTTTTTGAGGATCTAAAAGTAGAGATTAGAGCCTTCAGTCTGCACTCTAGATCCCAACAAGTGCTTGGTTTTGATTCTTCCAAAAATAGGTTGAAAGAGGTCTCCAAGTGTCAACTAGGACTTTGTTGACTTGAATTCTTTTGATGGGTTGATTACACCTTATTAGCACCTTTCTTCTTGACAAAATTTCAAACAAAAACCTGCAAATCACATGCAAAGAGGAGACAAGGGTTAGGGTTAGAGATTAGGGGTTTTCCTTAGTCAAACCCCTCTGATGATAATCAAATCGAAATGAAATAATATGAAAGGAATGAATGATTGAATGATAAATAAATGTAAACACTTACCAAATCCTTTGTTGAGGATGTATGTAACATGCATGAATAAACTCCAATGGAAGTTGGCTTGTGATATCCTTGTGCTTTATTGCTTTAATGTGAAGCTTGAGTGCAAGAGTGATTTTCAAGATGAGTGAAGGTGAAAAATGAGCTTAGGAGAGGTCAAAATGAGCAAGAAAACCCTTGCTTATACATGGTAAACCCTAATTTTCCTGAAAATGCAACATGATAGGCTGACATTAGGGTTTTGGGGACAATATTCTCATTAGTGTTTGTTTTAATTTTTGAAATTTTAGCCAAAAGGGACTAGGTCACCCAAGGTGGCGACCCAGTCCACTTGGGTAATTTCTAGTGGTGGTCAGGAATTAATTTGTGTTTTATGAAGTTTATCAGCTTTGCCTCCCAAAACACACTTAAGTTGGGACTAGAAGTACATTAAGGGGACAAATTAGCATATAAAAAGGGTTAATTTAGGGGTGATAAGCCTAGATAAGTGTGAAAATGCATTACAACACTTTATCATAAGGCTTAGAAAGGGGTAAAAGGGTATTTTTTAGGTGAATTATGTTGAAAGGCTCTTAGAAAAGTGAGGAAATGTGTTACAACACTTCACAACACCTTGTAAAAAATTGTTAGGTTATTGTTGAATTGCAAGCTTACAAGGTTGAATCAAGGTAAAACAAGGCCAAGATCCAATGGAAAAGGCTAAAATGAGTGAAAAATTGCCAAGGTATACACTTTTTGGTGACACACAATTAAAGCATAAACGAGCTAAATTTTAGTTGGAAGGACCCAACCAGGTGTGAAAATATAAAGGGATACATTTTTTGACACTAAATTTATCCCCCACTTTACTGACAGGATGACCTTGCACCAAACTCATGGTAAAGTAGACAAATTCACATCAAGAGGGGTCCAATTTTACCATTGCTAGTGAGATAGGATGACAACGACCAACAGGTTTACACAAGCCCCTAGGATTAAGATCGTATGGTAGACCAACATAGGGAAAAATGAATGTATAGGTAAATGATGTATGAGGAAACAACAAGGTATAAGAATACACTATGAAAGACTAAAAGAAGAAAGAAAAAGAAGGTGAATAAAACCTTGATAGTTTGTCTAACTCGATGTGGATCAAGCCTAAGTTGTTTGACTAAAAAACCTTTAAAAGTGGAACATGATGTCCACTATGCAAACAAAGTGCACACACACAGGCTTTTGGAATTTGGTATCCACCAAGTGAGCCCCTAGGAAAGTGAGATAGATATGCACATGGCTGGTATGTGCCCATACAAAAAATCAAGTGGCTATGGGAAAGTCATTCCTATGGTTGGCTCCCACACCTACTAACCATACCAAATCTATAATTCCCGGTAACTTCGATAAGGCACCACACACAATGAATAGCAAGATCCATAAGGCAAGTAAAACTATGTATGCTAACACCCATGAACAAATAGGATGGTTCTACAACCAAGCAAAGTGTGTTATGCAAGGTGGCCATATAATAGTTTTTATAAATATGAAATAGTATAAGGTAAGTTAAAAGAGGTTTTTCTTAGCTCATGTAAGGTTGTAATGTAGGTAACATCATGCCTAATGTCTCTAAGAGAGGATAAATCAAAGATTAGAATATTCACAACTTAGGGAATGCAATGTGTCACATCAAGCCAATAAGAGGAATACAATATGCTAAGAGAGATCACACTTTTAAAGGACATCACATCCAATTTCACCACAAAGGAAAAGATGCATCGTATTAAGTAATAAGACCACACAAGGAAACATGATTTGTAATTGAAATGTAAAATAATAATGCCAATGTATACCCCCACTTTAAATAAATTGCTAAACACCATGTTGTGAGCAATTACTTTAAAGTAGCAAATGATAAATGCCAAAAATAAAGAGGAGGTGAGACTTTATTTTGAAATACCTACGCCACACCATATGTTTCTAAAAGATGCAACGTCATGAAAAAGGTTTGCACCCATGATGAAATCCCAAAATTACATAAGTGATCCATGGATTTGGGGTCAGTATGTGTTTGCTACAATGTTGTTAGAGAGTTCGAAAATGTCATCATTCCCCAAATACTCTTGGAACGAGAAGGACACAAAGAGAGAAAAATAAATAAAAAATATTGTGGGTCAACATGGAAGAGACCTAAAAGTCTTGATTCCTTGCATCATCCCCAAAAGGAAAACACAAACCAAAGAAAAGATAAAGGTTTACAACATTTAGAAGAATGTAAATACAAAAAGAGGAATGTCACAAATAGAGAGAGATTCATAAAGCATAATGGTACAAGAGATCACATTAGGGTATGTGCGGGATCATGATGGGCCAAAAAGTGGCGATATGTACAAGTGATATGATGGTCCATGTGGCTGACGACTTTTTTTTACCCAAAAATGATGAAACAAAAAGGGTTTTTCAAGGATAATCTCAGCTTTCCACCAATATAAATTATGCTTTACTTTGAATTTAATAAATAATTATTATTCATTTTCTATTTGAATTACGACTAAAGTCCTAATTGATAAGTTGATTGAAAAACATCTATAGATTTCAAACGGTATCACATTTTTTGGATCTAAAACATGCACCACATTTTATGCTTTGCATACTATATGATTAAAAAAAAAAGAATTGAATTTCATGAATTTTTGACCAAGTTAAGGTGGTTAGACACACATGTTTTTATAATTTTTTAAAGTTGTAATATAATATTCATAATTAATTATTTACTTGGAAATAAATTACAAAAAAATATGCATCACATCGAGACATGAGTCATCTACTTATATCTAAAATATTATAAAAAAATATTATCATTTTATTGTGGTTAGGGTGGTCAAACATAATCCATCTTCTTATTTTTTCCCTGAAATTTAAGTACTACTGTTTTGAAATTTCAAATTTTCACCAAATAGATTTTTTTATTTTTTAAATAAACCTATTAGTTTAGAAACTACATACAATTTACTATAGATTCCATTCTTACATATTTTTGAAATAATATATATAACTTATTCAAATTTTTACTTCAAGTTTCCTAACTCTGATTTTTTTGAATTTTATTGCCACTTAAGGTTTTATTTTTTCCATGATGGTCCTGCACATGCCCATTATGCACATTAAATCACACACATGAAAAAAAAAAGACAAGACCAGTAAGGCACATGTGATTCAACCTATATCAGGTCTTCTACATCCCAATCTTGATCGATATATATGGAAGGCAGGGAACTAGCCAAAGGGACATTAGTAAGTACCAAACTAGGGGAAGCACCAAGTTCAACACTCTTTTTAGGAGAACTTTCATTTAAGTTCATAGAAGAGGAAAAAAATGTACTCAACTCATTATGCACTTGTTCATTAGGTATGTGCAGGATCATCATGGAAAAAATAGGATCTTAAGTGGCGATGAAAACTCAAAAAATTAGAAATAGGAAACTTGACATAAAAAATTGAATAAGTTATCTATACTATTTAAAAAATATGTAAGAATAGAATCTGTAGCAAATTGAATGTAGTTTCTAAGCTAATAGGTTTATTTTAAAAAATAAAAAATCTATTTGGTGAAAATTTGAAATTTCAATGCAATAGTACTTAAATTTCAGGGAAAAATAAGAAGTAGGTGTCTGTCTGACCACCCTAACCACAATAAAATGATAATATTTTTTATAGTATTTTAGATATAAGTAGAGGACTCATGTCTCCATGTAATGCGCATTTTTTTGTAATTTTTTTCCAACTAAATAATTAATTATGATTTTTTTATTACAAATTTTAAAAATATAAAAACTCGTATGTCTGACCACCTTAACTTGGTCAAAACTTCATGAAATTCAATATTTTTTTAATCCTATAGTATGTGAACCATAGAATGTGACGCATGTTTCAGATTCAAAATATGTGATACATTTTGAAAGCTATAGATGTTTTTCAATTAGCCTATCGATGAGGACTTTAGTCGTAATTCAGATAGAAAATGAATAATAATTATTTATTAAATACAAATTAAATTATAATTTGTATTGGTGGAAATCTGAGAATCTCGTTTAAAAACCATTTTCGTTTCATCAATTTTGGGTTAAAAAAAGGTCGCCATCCACATGGGCCATCATATCACTTACATATCACCACTTTTTGGCCCATCATGATCCTTCACATACCCCATCAATTTCAACAATCCCATCATCATCTTTCAATTTAATGACACTAGGAGATTAAATAATAATGTCAAAAGAAGATGCTAGTTCTTGTTTTGGTTGTGATATAGGATATTTTTGTTATGGAAAAGAGGGAGACTCATCGTGTATTGCTTCACTTGAGTTTGTATGTTGATTTTGTTTGTTATTTTATTCATTTAACCTTCAAACAATAGAAAAAAATCTATACCTATTCTCTCTATAATTTCTATTCCTTTTTGTAAAACTTTCAAGTTGTGTTTATGTAGGAGCACATTTATCAACCATAGGCTTCATTTTTTCCCTTAGAGGAGGAGCAAAAGGAACCATGGGAGGTTTTTCAACCACTTTATCTTTATATTTTTAAACTTGTTTTATTTTAGGAGGCACAACGAGATTGTTTTGGTTGCCTCTTGGTCATTTGCAAGAGATAGGAAAAGTATCTATCTTCGGTTGGTCTTGGTTACTTAGAAGGGATTTATTTTTAACCATGGTTTTGTCAAGGGTAGGAGCCTTAATCATGGGTTGAGGTATGTTTCAAATGGATAATTTTTCTATGTGATTTTCCTTAAAAATTTCATAGGTTTTGAAAAAGAAATCTTTACAAGGTTTAATAGGTTCAACAGGCTCAGGCTAGAAGAAATCTAATGAAAAATTCTCATGGGAAGACACGAGATTAAAGCCACTATGTTGTACAGTAAATATATCATTGTCAAAGAGAAAATTTAAACATTTATGGACAACCGACAAGATGGCTTCCATGGATTGTACCCATGGATAATCAAGATTCACATGAAATTTGTCGGTATGATGGATAATGAGACATCTAACTATTTTGGTCCAACTTTTAAAGGAAGGATGATCAAACCTATTGTAGGGTATGAAAAACTATTATGCATTTTTATCAATGGTTTTAGTTTATAATATGGGTATGTGCAGGATCATCATGGAAAAAGCAGGCCCTTAAGTGGCAATAAAAAGAAAAAAAATTAGAGTTAGACAACTTGACGTAAATATAATTTGAATAAATTATCTCTATTATTTCTAAAAAATGTAAAAATAGAATTTGTAGAAAATTGAATGTAGTTTCTAAACTACTAGACCTTTATTTAAATAAAAAAAATCTATTTGGTGAAAATTTGAAATTTCAATGCAGTAGTATTTAAATTTTAGGGTAAAAATAAGAAGTAGGTGTCTATCTGACCACCCTAACCACAATAAAATGATAATATTTTAGATATAAGTAGAGGAATAATATCCCGATGTGATGCATATTTTTGTATAATTTTTTTCCATGTAAATAATTAATTATGATTTTTTTATTACAAATTTTAAAAATAATAAAAGCTCATCTATCTAACCACCTTAACTTGGTCAAAAATTCATGAAATTCAATTTATTTATTTTTAATCCTATAGTATGTGAATCATAGAATGTGACACATATTTCAGATTCAAAAAATATGATACCATATGAAAGTTATAGATGTATTTCAATCAGTCTATCAATGAAGACTTTATTCATAATTATAATAGAAAATGAATAATAATTATTCATTAAATTCAAAGTAAAGCATAATTTATATTGGTGGAAATCTGAGAATCTCCTCTAAAAACCCTTTTTGTTTCAGGGCGGGTGCATGGAAATGGGTAGCCATTCCGTGGACACCCTTTAAAAAAAAAAGTTTTTGGACATAATGCGCTTGTGTTATGTCGTCGATTAAACCTAGGTAAGGTTCAGCGAATAAAAACTGCAAAGTGATAACGCGAGTGCATTATCGATTGTTAAAAGTAAAAAAAGAAATACAAATCTCTCATTTGCATTTCAACTATTTTTTTGTGCACCCGCAACCAAAAACACCAAAACAGCATGCTCGCATTCGGGGAGAGGAATTTCTTCACCAAGCATCCAAATTTCTTCACAACAATGGCGCCACAATGATGAGAAGCTATAAGAGGTAAGGATTCTATGCTTTTTATTTTGAATTTGTTAATTTTAGGTTGAATTTGATATCTATTTGTTTCAAATTTTAGGAGATGCAAATCAACCTGCAAACCCTCAAAATCCTCAATAGGAGGACCAACCAAATCCTCAAGATCAAAATCAACCACAAAATCAACCTCCTCCACCAATCATTCAACCCCCTCTTGACACTCAACAAAATTTAATGAGTGAAATTGAAAATAACAAAAAATAAATTAAGGATTTGATCAATAGGTTGAGTGATCCAAATGGTTCAACCACAGAAAGAATGACCCTAGCAAATTCCTTGAAAGATATGTTAAAAAACGTAGATTCAATTAGCAAACAAATAACTGGATGGGAAGATAGGAGGCAGGTGGCTAGGGAGTATTATACAAATAAACTATCATACAAGGATGTGAAAGATTTAAAAATAATAAAAGGTGATTTGTGCTCATTATTCATCGACCCATGCACAAATCAAAATCTTACCCTCAATGCAAAGGGGTTTCCTATCCATTGGTGCCACCACCAACAAATGAAGGAGAGATTTTATGATAGGTGGTACATGGTCTATGATTACCCACCATGAAACAATTGCGAGGTCCCGCAATATTTCCTTAGGAAACTATACAGTGAGTTCATATTGAACAAAATCCCAAATTATTTTGATATGAGGGATTTCTAGGGGAGAGGTGGGGGGTCAGCGCAGGATAGACCTAGTGTATAGCTGGATCCTATGCGGCAAGGTAGACGAGCTCTCGCTAGGCTTCCTCATGAGCACATTGTTATGCCTTCCATCGTGAAGGAAAGTGATGACATAGAGACATTGCAGGCAATTAGCACTTTGACCCAAAGTGTCATCCATCATACTATCCCTATTCTACAGCGCCATCCAGGGGAGTCTTCTGGTGGTGGTCTTCGAACACATGTGTGTCAATCTTGTGGGGCTACTTGTTCACATTACCCCAGTGACCCTCAGGAGATTGGTACATAGGATCCATCTACAGCTATGGAGATGGAGAGGGCAGCTGACACTTTGCATGAGGCATATGGCATTGATAGTCAGGTAAAAGTTATTGCATGTGTTCATTGAATTTAATTTATTAAATTTTGATTTTGAAATGCAAGATTAACTAAAAATGTTTTATGATTTTAATAAAATTGCAAGGTCATAGTGTTGAGACTGGATACACTGGTCCCCCACCAACCTATTTTTGCACTACACCTATCACTAGGGTATGTAACTAGTAAACAATTATAAGTTTATTGCATATTAATGGAATTGTTTAACGAATGGTAATTTAATATGCAATTTTGGATGTTGAATAGACTAATATTGGAGGTTTTGATGGAACACTTCCTAGTGGCGGTGGATTTACTAAAACCTTCATGTAGGTAATAGAATAAAGAGTTTAACTAATGAATCAAGTACTTAATAGATTTGTGTAGTTTATACATGCACATTGCTGATTATGTTGAATAATTTGTTGTTTTATTTTCAGTTTTTACGAGACGATACACCTCTGAATGTGACTAGGGCAATGGATATTGGTGTTACATCTGCTATACAATCCTCGATGGCTTTGACAGAAGAGGTATGAGGCAAATTAGTAAATTTTAATTTACATTTGTTGTTATAGATGTTAGTTAGTCAGAAATCAAACCATTATTGATTCACGTAGGTTTTGTCTATTTGTATGGTTTATATAGGGCTTGAGCATGCCTAAGCATGGGCGTGAGGATATTTCCCTCATGGAGAGAGATCGTGAGATGGCTGTAAGTGATTATTTTGTCAAATATATCATTTTTTATAATGCAATTTCTATATATTCATGTCTTTACTTCTTATTGTAACAGTTAAAACTTCACCATGAACTAATCCCTAGGAGGAGTAGCAGGAGCACTCCACGAGTGCAGAAAAAATGAGTGACAGACCTATCGCCATCTGAGCGAAAAGGAAAGGGAAAGATTTTATTTCCTGGGCATGGAGAGAAATGACTTTTGATTCCATAGTCTTTTATTGTATGCCTGCATGGCAGTTTTGTACATATTTTTTATTGGACATATTTGATATTGTATGCCTAGATTGCATTCTCGTAAGCCTATATGGCTATTTTGTACATATATTTCATACTTATATTGACATATATTTATGTATGCCTACATGGCTATTTGGTTAATACAAATATCTTTTTTCGATGCTTGTCCATATTTGCATTCTAAATTGATGGTTCAATAGATCTGAGTTATGTATATTCAAGTGTATACTTTACAACTTATGTGTATACTTTGTGACTTACATGCATTCGAGTGTATACTTTGTGGCTTACATGTTTTCATGCATATACCTTGTATTTGTGCATATACTTTGTTTTAATTTGTGTATACTATGTATTCGTTTGTATACTTTTTGAGGCTTATGTGTTTATGAGTACTTGTAGTTCCCTTATTGACATGTACATGTTTGACTTATTCATGTGTATAATTATTAATTGGTTAGCCATAGCATTGATCTATGCCATCCTCAATGCATGATCCTTGAGATGGAGTAAGTACACCCTCAAGGTCAAAAGGAGTTTCACGTGCATTCTTCATAGGCTCATTTTGGTAATGAAACCAAAAACCTCTTGCATCATTGAAACGAAAAAAAAATTCCTTTATAGCAGGTCTGAAGCCATTATCATTCTCCATTAGTTCTTCATGTATCCACTCCCCATTAATGGTTGTCTCATGACCTTCATGAAACCAAGCACTTATCTCATTTGTGATAGAAGAAATGTATGAAGATTTATCTTCCTCCTTATGAACCATTCATTATCATGAGAGATGGGTTCTTGTGAACCACTACTGATGAATCATGGGTCAATGAGTTTGACTTGTAAAACTACATGATTGAATCCTAATAGAAATATCACAATATTTATATATCTAAATATTGCCATTGAATCTTGAATACTGCCATCTTACCCACACAAGATTTTGGAAGATGCTTCCCACCCTTCTCTTAGTGGTTGCTCTCATTGCACCTTCTACCTAGCTTCATCTTGGTGTAGACAATACGAAGACCCCAACTTGAGATCTTCACACACACAAGAACAACTGCGTCCTTCCTGCAGCTTGGATGGATCAACTTGCAACCAAGAACCCACGCTACTTCCTAGTGTAGATTGCCTTCTACACACTTAGAACCTTCTACCTTTGATACCATTCTGATGTAGAGGAAACAACACAAGACAATGGCTCATCCACCCTTCTCACTCCTTAACCTACTGATCACTACTGATCACTACTAATCAAGACATGTTCTGAAGCCTCTAACTCTATCCACCACCTTTCCGCTATTCAAAGCCCGAGTCACACATTGCTCTGGTCGAGCGATGTAATGGTTTCTTTGAAAACTGTTATACATTTAAAACCATACAATAATTTCACACTCGGTTATATTACGTATATTCCCTGTCAACTGAAACTGTTTTTCCCATTCCATTCGAGACTGTCATAAAGAAACCCGAAAACAAGACATCCATGACATTCAAAACAATAGTGAATACTTCAAAACTAATCTGCATTCACAATTTGCAAAACAATAAATGAGGAAAGATAGAGAGAATGACATGATGGGAAATGGAAACTCCTCTTTAACGAATTCTAGATATTAACACTTCAAAAACATACATGCTTTAAGTGGCTCTTTGGCCGAAGGCCAGAGAGCTCGATTTCTTCTCCCTCTTGTTTACTCTCTTTTTTGTTTTCCCGTAGTTACACTCTCTATTTCCTCTATCTCCCCATATTCGGTTACATGTTGTCTCTTTATAGAGATTCTAGGGTAGTTAGACAAATTGTTCATCTACCCGATATTCCCATTTGGTTACAACTATCATTTAATCCTTTTGATGAATATATCATTGCAGTTTTAAACACTTAACCATTTCTTAACATGGTCCCATGAAATTCTAAATGAGTAAAACATTACAAAATTATGAAGCTTTTCATAAATTTCAAGAGTCGAGGTGTCCCCGCACTAGTATCCTAGTTGTCCCTTTGTTGATTTATCTCCTCACTGATCCATCTTATTTTATTCGTTCACCTTTTACCCATCGCTTTCTTGAAAAACTCAATTTTAGGCCTTGTAGCCTTCTGCCCCAATTTGGCCTCCTAGAACCCGTTTTCTTGACTTTTCTCACAATCAGTCTTAACAACCCCCAAATTTTTTTGTAAATTCTTTCTTTTGATCATCAATGCTCCAATATTTACCAAGCCTTAGGTCCTACAAGTTTTCGTACATATGATTGTCCTCAAACCCCCTATTTTTAAGGGTTCCTATGGTTTTTGGCTCTTTTTCCTTCTTTGAGGGCTTCAACAACCTCCTCAGCTCTCCTCTTGGCACACACATGACTAAGATACATGTGCCTACACTCCGATACTCTTTATTGGTACAAACCAATCCATTTAGCAACTCTCCTTGCTGCTGTCCTCTCCAAGCTACTAGCCAGAATGCACTTGCACTCACCTAGTGCTTGATGATTTCAACACCTCCCTGCATAAAAAGACCCCAAAACTTATATGTACACTATTTAAATAGTCCCCAACTTGATTCCAAGTTTCCATGAGAGGAAAGGCATGGGAAGTCAAGTGAGACTCATTATTCACAAAACTGGCCTAAACCGGCAATGAGACCAAGAAAACCCAAAACTTGCAAAAAGATAACCAACCTATCTAGATGACTAATCTAATGCTACACAAGATAATTAAGTGACACAAATGGAAGACTCAATGCATTAGATAAGTCCCTTCAATCCATTCTTGACTGGATGAAGGCTCAAACACAGAAATTCAATGAAAACTTGCTCTCTTCCAATCACAAAAATGTACTCTCCAAGTCTCAATTCGCAAAAACAATCCTCCAACCCATTTATTAGGGTTTTTCTAAACTTATGTACCTTTCTCCCACGTTCTAGGACCCTTCGGTCGGGCTTAGAGCATCATTAATGTCATTTTCCAACTTTTAGGACAAATAGCCAAGGCAACATTGCTCAAAATGCTCACAGTGTCCAAGACTTACCCAAACCGCAAGCCCATAACAAACCCATTTCCAATGCACTCATCAAAAACACTCTTGGGACTTTATATCATAGTCCTTATTCCCTCTTTCATCCTAATCTGGTAGTAGCCACTTTTCAAATCAATCTTGGAGTAGTACCTAGCACCCCCCTAAACAGTCCATTAAGTCTTATATCCTAGGAATAGGAAACCTATATCTAATGGTTATCCTATTTATGGCCCTAGAATCAGTACACATTCTCCACTTATCTCCCTTCTTAGGTGCCAACAACATGTGGGCTTATGATTTTCTTGATCAACCCTTGGTCCAAAAGTTCTTGAACTTGCCTTGCTATCTCCTTGTTCTGCTCCGGTGTCATTTTGTATGTAGCCTTGTTAGGCAATGTTGCTCTTGGTACAAAGTCAATTTGATGACTGATTGCCCTCTTAGGTGGTAGTGTAGCTGGTGTGCCTTCACAAATGATATCCTTGAACTGATCCAATAGTTGCTTCACCTCTGCTGTCATAGGTAGCCGACTAGGTGACTCCTCATCCTTTGGCTTCAACATGATTGCATAGACAACTCCTTCTTCCTCCTTCATGTCTCATAGGAATTCCTTTCCACTCATCAAAAGTACACTGGATTCTACCTTTTCCACTATCCTTCTTGGGGAAAAAACTTTATGGTTAAGTGCTTGAGGTAGAGTATACTGGAATGGGTGACCTCCTGGGAAGGCCTAGTGCCTCACCTCTATGAGCATCACTTAGATGCAATGATTGCTAAGTGGGCCATTCAATATCATTTCAAATTTGTTTCTTTAAACAACTTACAAGTTTGCAACTTAAGACTCCTCCAACCTAAGGGATCGATCCGGTGGAACATAGCTCGGAGCGATTCCACATGTTTTGGTGCAAAAGAGGACCATGCCTAGCGTAAAGATACCTATTTGGACGTGTTGGAATAGTCTTTTTGGTCACACATGTTGCATAACGAAAGTTGCACCACTCTGCAACTTTGCACTGCTTGCATTTGATGCTTTTCATCAAGTGAAAATCTGCCACCACTAGAAAACCACTCTGAGATAGCCAAAACCAAGAGAGTTTTTTGTAGACAGGCACAGTGCAATCCTATAGGATTAGATGAGAAGTTTCTAAGCATCACAGTATCCAAGTAATAGCATGCTAAAGTTTGTAGCTATTTTGCACTTTGGACCCTTAAGGGATCGATCCGGTGGAACATAGCTCAGAGCGATTCCATGTGTTTTGGTGTGAAAGAGGACCATGCCTATAGTAAAAATACCTATTCGGACATGTTGGAATAGTCCACTTGCTCACACGAGTTGCAGAGCGAAAGTTGCACCACTTTGCAACTTTGCACAACTTGAATTTGACATGTTTTCCATCAAGTGAAAATCCACCACCAAGACAAAACCACTCCAAGATAGCCAAAATCGAGAGAGGTTTTTCTAGAGGGGTCCAACACCTTTCTGTAGGATTAGATGAGAAGTTTCTAAGCATCACGGTATCCAAGTAATATTATGCTGAAGTTTGCAGCTATTTTGCACTTTGGACCCTTAAGGGATCGATCCGGTGGAACATAGCTCAGAGCGATTCCACATGTTTCGGTGCAAAAGAGGACCATGCCTACCATAAACATACCTATTCAGACGTGTTGGAATAGTCTGCTTGCTCACACGAGTTGCAGAGCGAAAGTTGCACCACTTTGCAACTTTGCACAACTTGAATTTGACACGTTTTCCATCAAGTGAAAATCTTCCACCACGAGAAAACCACTCCAAGATAGCCAAAATCGAGAGAGTTTTTTCTAGAGGGGTCCAACATCTTTTTGTAGGATTAGACGAGAAGTTTCTAAGCATCACGGTATCCAAGTAATAGCATGATGAAGTTTGAAGCTATTTTGCACTTTGGACCCTTAAGGGATCAATCCGGTGGAACATAGCTCAGAGTGATTCCACATGTTTCAGTGTGAAAGAGGACCATGCCTACTAAAAAAATACCTATTAGGACATGTTGGAACAGTCTTCTTGCTCACACGAGTTACAAAAAAATGTGTACAAATTGTTTACATGACCTTTTTCACATTGTTTACATTTCAAAATTCAAAGTTTGCAAATTTTCCTACTCAAGGCATTTATAGAACAAGGTGCTACTACACCAAACATGAACTTCAACCTTACAATATTTGATTATATCTCATTATGTAAATAAATCTTATTACAATTCCTCTGGCACTTTGTTCTCTCAGATCTTTTACAATGTCACTCATACATTCAAGATTCTTTTTAAATGTCTACATCATAGGTGCTCATCATGAGGTTAACTTCAAATGAGTAACTTGAGATTCCCTTGCTAAGCTTCACATGATCTCTTATAATGGCTTGAAATCAAAATTGATATTTTTCAAAATCATCAAAATAAGTATGTTGCATTTCTTTTTTCACTGAGATTTTTGATAATGGCTCTTAAATCAGCATTTTCTGCAATGAAAGATCAATCAACCCTTAGTAGTTTACTTACAAATACGCAAAGTAAAAGAGAAAAAGAAAGAGCATCCAAAATGGAAATGAAATAAAAATAGATGGAAGGCACTTACAGATGTTGCATGCAAGCATCAAAATAAGGATGTTGCATTGCTTTTCTAGTTGACATTCTCTTCAATGGCTCATATATCAGCATTTTTTGCAAGGGGACACCAATCACTATAAAAGAAGATGATAGCATTGGCATCAAACAAATTAATGTGCATACAAGTATAAATTAATAAGAACCAATGTGCATATACTTACAAATTAATCTAACGAACCATCCGGTTTTGCTCTACTCTTTATTGTGTCAAGTATTGCCTCATGGTCAGACTCACAGACCTTCCATAATGTCTTGTTCAAAGGTCTACCCCCATATTTGGTCAAATGAACATTGGATGCCACGACAAGGTTCGAGTAACGAAGAATCTTACGATGCATGTGAAAGTCCTGAAATAGCCAATGTTTAACACTTGAATGTGGGTACCTTCTAAGCCATGTTCTAGTAACCACAACTCAGCCTGTAGGGTATTCGATGTTTTCTCCATCTATAAGTGGGGCCTCCAATTTCTTTTTGGTCTCAACACAACAACACAAGTAATAGTCTATTCCCTCTTCATTGTATTCATCTGCAATAACTGCATAAACATGCCCTGCATTGATATGTGCAAAAAATCTCTTGGAATTTGTCAACATTACGAATACAGTACAAAGTAAGATCTAACGATATGGAATTTCAACAACTAAGAAAGTAGATATATCACCTCGTTGAACTAGATCTGATATGTGGTCAAAATCAACTGATGATTCTATCTATGTCAGTTCCAATGCCATCGGAGGGTGATACGTGTGAAGTGGGCTAAGATAACTTGTGAACCATTTGTCAACCCACTCCCCTGACTCACAATCATTCCAGTCTTGCATTGTACATGAAGAACAAAAGCATGCCATCTTTCGTGTATCGATACTCCATGAACCTGTATTTGAGCTAAGGAAAGAGTGTACCTCACTCGATCCTATTAGTGTACAATAGTCTTCATATGGCGCAATGTTAGTATCATCCATAAACCAAAAAAATCTACGAACTGAAGATGTACCTTCATTACCTGGACCCATCAAAGCATTACACCACTCGACGATTGATTTTGCATCTATCAACTTTGCACTATCTTTATACTTTAACTCTTCTCGTGATAATGCTCTTTTCACACATGCTCCTGCACCATCATGCTCCCCCTTTCCATGTCCAGTCTCATAAAAGTTCCACATATGTTGAACACCTGTGATGACATGCATCCTACACAACCAGTAGAACATGCACGAGTTCTTGAACTCTGCTGCACAGTCATCAGACCATATTATATGTTGATCGTATTCTATGCCCCTCTGAGCCAAACCATTGTAGAACATCTAGAAGTAACCTTGTATGAACTCTACAGAATGTGTGCGATCATCACTAATGTAAAAGTGGTACTCCCTCATTACCTTCCTTTGCTCATCTGTACTATCAGATGCATGAATGAATGCTATGTGCACAAATATCGAAACTTGTGTAGATTTGTAATATTGTGACTACACCTCATGTTGTGGTTGTAGAGTGTAGTTCTCTGCAAAGTCAACCACGGATACTATGCTTCCAATTGGAAAGGTGTCCTTGCATAGCTTGAACTACGTGTCCAGCCATCGGGCTCTATGGGTATGCATTGCATACTCAGACAGTATATTATCACGAAATGTGGTCATAAATTTGTACACTAGAATCTTCTCAATAACCAAATCACACCTTTTTGCTTGAGACCAATCTTTTATAGCATATGCCACTATTTTATACTTCCCAAACTCTACTAGTTTCTATCCCACCTCATCTGTGCTTTCCATATGTTGACATACTGGCATACGCTGGAAGCCACCGCAATGCTCGCATGAACCAACCAAGCATGTTGTCCTATAGAATATCTAGCCATCCTCTATCTGACATAAATTTTTTGATAAGAACTCTCTTGAAGATTTTGGTGGGGCTTCTATGCCACAATCCTACAAAACATCGTTAGTATGCAAATCTAAACATATAGAACGATAAACATCGTAATGGTTAGAAAATTCAATATGTAGTCTACAACAACAAGTAGTGCATGTGTGATTTATCTTGACATAAAAAGGTTTAAGCAGTTCAAAATATCTTTAAGAAACACTAATTTGAGGATAATCATTTTCAAATTTCCGAAAAATTTGGGTTTGAGTCATATCCAAAAAATGCTTTGGATGTGGCTCACGATTCCAACTACCGATTCTCCTTCTTACCACATCCCTTTGATTTGGAGATGGCCTTGTGTTATTCTTCCAATACTCTTCAATTAGTGTTCTCAAGGCTTTGACAACTTCTTTATCTTTTCATGACAGTCTCCCCAAGAATTCCCATAATTCATTTGTATCATTGCCCTCAATTCTTTGCTGCCTTTGAATGGCTCTTGATAAAGTTTTTCTACTAATTCCTATTTTTTCACTAGTCTTTCTAATTAGGCGAGTTCTCTTTGTTTGACAACTTACCAAAGTCGATGTAATCACACGTCGGGTGACATTACTATCCCTTGAGCATGAGGTCTTACCCACACTCTCATAAGCATCCATTAGATTCTTCACAATAGTGTCTTCACTCGATGCATTCAATGTTCTCAACCCAAGAGTCTTCATGATGTTCCTATACTTTACACCCCACATCATTTCAACAAATAGTTGACATCTTGCGGTCTCATTTAGGCTTTCAAAGAATCTTTCCCAAATCTTATCAGCATATCTTCTACAAGTACGTGTTGAAATCTTACCTTCCATGTGCTACAAAATCTCATCATCAGTATTAATCAAATACTTTTGTTCTCTATGCAAAATTCTTGGTGGTGTTCTCCTAGGTACATACATCTCAACATTAGTAATTTCATCAATATTTAATTGAGGTGGGCTAGATTGCATACCTTCGATCCAGGGTGGAGAAGAAGACATACCTTGAGGTTCACATGGGAATGATGGCATACCTTATTCATCAATTTCGAGTGATGATGTACTCTCAACTTGAGATGTGTTGGATGGTGTCCAACAATATTCACTTGCAGTAAATGGTGTCTCTCCATATTCACTTGCAGTAGATGGTGTCCATCCATATACACTTGTGCTAGATGGTGTCCCTCCATATTCGCTTGTGCTTAATGGTGTCCCTTCATATTCACTTGTCATAGAGGGTGTGTCTCCAACTATGGTATCTAAATATGTCTTACGACAATGCTTTCGCATTCGTGCCTTTTGTGCTGCCAATTCCCATTCTCTTTTTGATAGTTGAGGTTCCTCTACAATCGGGTTTTTCTCATCAATCGTTTCCAATTTCTTATTTTCATGATATGTCACCACCCGAACTCTCTCCTTTTCTTTCAAGGTTTCGTTCTCTTCATCTATTAGTTTCCTCTTTGTCTTTTTCTTCGGCATGGAAGATAATTTTATCTATACCATGGTAATGAGACGAATATTAGTTCCTAGAAAATGTATCCATTCAAGATAATTGAAAAATATATGTCATTGAAGGCTTCATTTAAATAATACTTACAATCATCTTGTACAAAAGTAGTCTTTAATTGTTGATGGTTCTAGCCAACCACCAAGGGAATAAGGACTATGATGTAAAGTCCCAATAGTTTTTTTTATGTGTGAGTTAAGGAAAACTTAGGGTAGTCTAGAGCCTTGAAGTTTAGAGAAGCCTGAATGATGAAATTAGGCAAATTAGTCCATGTAGACTTGGCAATTTGTCCTAAAAGTGGGAAAAGGGCATTAATGATGCTCTAAGCCAGACCCAAGGGTCCTATCATGTGGAAGAAAGGTATATAAGGTCATAAAAACCCTAATTGAGCATGTGGGAAAGCTATTGTACGATTTCGAGTTTTGGAAGGGGAATTTGTGAGTTGGAAGAATGCAAATTTCATTGAATTTCTATTTTTGTGCCTTCATCCAGTCAAGAATGGATTGAAAGGACTTTTCTAATGCTTTGAGTCTTTCAATTGTGTCACTTAATTACAGGGTGAAGCATTATATTAGCCATTCAATTCAATTGATTTCTGTTTTGCAAGTTTTTAGAGTTTTTGGTATCATAGCCTGTTCATGCCAGTTTTTGGAAATAATGATCCCCACTTGAATTCTCGTGGCAAGGCTACCATGGAAACTTGGAATCAAGTAGGGGAATTTTTTTACAGTGTACATATGGTGTGTGGTGTCTTGGTTTGTAGGGGAGATGGTGAATTCATCAAGAACTAGGCGAGTGCAAGTGCATTTTGGCTAGTGGCTTGGAGAGGACAGTCATAAAGAAAGCTACTAAATGGACTATTTTGTGCCAATCAGGAGCAAGAGAGTGTGGGCACACATATTCCAGACATTTTTGTGCAAGGAGGAGAGTTGAGGAGGTCATTGAAGCCCTCAAAGTTGGAAAAAGGAGCCAGAACCCTAGAAACCCTTGAAAATAGGGGGTATGAGGACAATCCTATGTACAGATGCCAAAGGGACTAAAAACCTGGTAAATATTGAAGCCTATGTTACCAATAGAAATAATCTATAAAAGTATTTTGGTGTTGTTAAGACCGTTTTTGAGAAAAGCCAAGAAAATGGGTTCTAGGAGGCTTAATTGGGCAAAAGGCTACAAGGCCTAAAATTGGGTTTTTCAAGAAAGCGATGGGTACAAGGTGAAAGAATCCTAGGAGATGGATCAGTGAGGAGTCAAATCACCAAGGGGATAGTGAGAATACCCTTTTTTAGCCCCTCGAGTAGTTAGGATACTTTGGGTCAGTGTGGAGCCCAAGGAAGCTTAGTGGTGAATTGAGAGCAATGGTGAAGAATTTGAAATTGGTGGAGAGTCTTATGAGGTGAGAGGGGTTTAGGAGGGATCCCTGAGTAGGGTACAGAGGAATACCCTAGGAAGACCAAAGAATAGGTCTTGGGAAGAGAAAGATTTCTCTTCAAAGATAATACTCCCCATCAATTGTTGAAGGACTGGTCTATGTAATGAACTTTTGACCTTGTGCAGGGTATTTTAAAGATGTTTGATGCTTTGGAATGGTCTAGGAATGGTCTTAAAGGATGAATTTTGGTGAATGGTTCTGAATTTCTATAATTGGCAAGTGTAAAATGGTAATTGGAAAGTTTAAATAATTATGTATATAATTTTCTAATTTAAAATGTGCATTGACAACCTAAGGTTATAATGACAAACAAAAATGAAAGAAAGCCATAATAGAATGAAAGAAAATTTGTAAAGACTTCACATACCTTAAAAACCAGACTTTCAAATGGAGGAATTCAACCCAATTATGTAGCCTTAGCTTCTTCTTTCTTCAAACTCCACAACAATTTGACTTGTTCAAAAGCTTGTTCCCTTCCACACTTCAATTGTATATCAGTTTTCAATGGAATTCAAACTTCAATTGATATTATGTCTTTCAACATCGAGAGTCTGCTATTTCATGCAAAGGTGGTAAAAAGATCATGGAAAAGGTGATGGAAAGTGAAAAAGATGCTTGCACACTTCACAACATCATCAAATATATATTTTTATCAAAGCACGTGCAGAACCAGGGGAATATGCAGACTATGGGCCTTCAAATCATGGGTATATTGATTTTTTTACCATTTTAGTAAACTACAAAACGTGCTCGCATTATAACACGAGCGCGTTATGCTAAATTAAGTTTTCTTAGTGTATTTTTGATAGTATAGGGGTTTCTGAGAGAGTGGGAGGAAGAGAGGGGGAGAGTGGAAGATAGAGAGGGATGGAGAAGGGGAGAGTGGGAGAAAGAGAGAGGGAGAGAGTGGGAGATAGAGTGGGAGATACAGAGGGAGGGAGAGAGGGGGAGAGTGGGAGAGAGTGGGAGAAGGGGAGAAGTGGAGAGTGGGAGATAGAGAAAGAGGGAGAGAGGGAGAGAGTGGGAGAGTGGGGGAGAGTGGGAGAGAGTGGGAGAGTGGGGGAGAGTGGGAGAGAGTGGAGGTAAGTGTATAGGGCTAAGTGTATAGGGCATAAGGATTAGGGTTTAGAATAATGGGTATAGGGTTGAGGGTATAGGGCTAAGTGTATAGGGTATAGGGATTAAGGTTTAGAATAATGGGTATAGGGTTGAGGGTATTGGGTTTCAGATTGAGGTTTAGGGTTTAGGGTTTAGTGTACAAGGTTGAATGTAGGGTTTAGGGTTTAAGTATAGGGTTGGGGGATGATGTTCAGGGCTTAGGTTATAAGGTTGAGGGTATAGGGTATAAGGATGAGGGTTGAAGGTGTAGGGTTGAGGTATAGTGTTCAAGGTTGGGGGTGTAGGGTTAACTGTATAGAGTATAGGGATTAGGGTTTAGAATATTCAGTATAGGGTTGAGGGTATTGGGTTTAGGGTTGAGGGTTTAGAGTACAAGGTTTAATGTAGGATTTAGTGTTTAATTATAGGGTTAAGGGTTCAAGGATAATGTTTAGGGTTTAGGGTTTAGGAATAATGTTAAACATAAAACCCTACAATCTCAAGTCTTAACCCTATACCTTATACCCTTAACCCTAAACATTATACCTCAACCCTCAACCCTTAAACCTGTACATAAATCATAAAACCCAAACCATCAACCCTAAACCTAATATCCTCAACCCATTACCCTCAACTATATACCCAATATCCTAAACCATAATCCATATACCCTATACACTTAACCTTATACCCTCAACCCTAAACACTATCCCTCAACCCTCAACCCTCAACCCTATACATTAAACCCTAAACCCTCATCCATCATCCCTATACCATATACCCTCAACTTTATACCTAATATCCTAAACCCTAAACCTTATTCCCTATACAATTAACTTGATAACCTCAACCCTATACCTTAAACACTAAACCTTACACTCTCAACCCTCATAGGGGGAGAGAGAAATAGGGGGAGGGAGGGATTAGGGAGGGAGGGATTGGGGAGAGAGAGAAAGAGGTTGGGAGGGAAAGAGGAGAAAACGACAAGCAGAGAGGGAAGGAGAGGTAGAGATACATGAGAGATAAAGAGTAGATAAGGAAGTATAGATGGATGGAGAGGTATGGAGGGAGAGAGAGCGAGGTGAAAGAGAGGTGAGATAGAGAGAAATAAAGAGAGTTTGGTATGGAGTCAATTTCACTGAATTGCCAAGCTAGTGGGCCCACTAGCTTGCCAATTCTGTAGTGGCCTGTTTGAAAAAATGGGTCCAAGAAATGGGGTCTCCCGGTGATTTATTTCTTGGACCCATTTTTTCAAACAGACAAGTTAGGTTTCCAATTTCACCAAATTGCAAGCTAGTGGGCCCACTAGCTTGCCAATTTAGTGAAATTGGAAATGTAGTGGTCTATTTGAAAAAATGGGTCCAAGAAATGGGGTCTCTTGGTGATGTAATTTCTTGGACCCATTTTTTCAAACAGACAAGTTAGGTTTCCAATTTCACCAAATTGCCAAGCTAGTGGGCCCACTAGCTTGCCAATTCAGTGAAATTGGCAATGTAGTTTCCAATTTCACCCTCTCTCAGGTCTCTCTCTCTCTCCCCTAAACTCTCTAAAGAGCATAGGGTTGAGGGTTGAGATACATGAGAGATAAAGAGTAGATAAGGAAGTATAGATGGAGGGAGAGGTATGGAGGAGAGAGAGGGAGGTGAAAGAGAGGTGAGATAGAGAGAAATAAAGAGAGTTTGGTAGGGAGTGAATTTCACTGAATTTCCAAGCTAGTGAGCCCACTAGCTTGCCAATTCAGTCAAATTGGCAATGTAATGGCCTGTTTGAAAAAAATGGTCCAAGAAATGGGGTCTCGGCCAATTTTTTCAAATAGGACAAGTTAGGTTGCCAATTTAGTGAAATTGGAAATGTAGTGGTCTATTTGAAAAAATGGGTCCAAGAAAATAGGGTCTCTCGGTGATTTACATCACTGAGAGACCCCATTTCTTGGACCCATTTTTTCAAATAGACAAGTTAGGTTGCCAATTTCACCCTCTCTCAGGTCTCTCTCTCTCCCCTAAACTCTCTATAGTGTATAGGGTTGAGGGTTGAGGGATAGTGTTTAGGGTTGAGGGTAAAAGGTTAAGTGTATATGGTATATGGATTATGGTTTAGGATATTGGGTATATAGTTGAGGGTATTACATTGAAGATATTAGGTTTAGGGTTGATGTTTTAGGTCTTAGAATTTATGTAAATCCCTCAACCCTCAACCCTTACACCCATATCCCTCAACCCTCAATCCTCAACCCTCAACCCTTAAACTCTAATCCCTTAACCCTCAACCCTTAAACTCTAATCCCTCAACCCCTATACCCTCTTAATCCCTCAACCCTCAACCCTTAAACCCGAATCCATCAGTCCCTATACCCTCTTAATCCCTTAACCCTTAAACCTTAATCCATCAACCCCTATACCCTCTTAATCCCTCAACCCTTAAACCCTAATCCCTGAATCCCTATACCCTCCTAATCCCTAAACCATCAACCCTCAATCCCTATACCCTCTCAATCCCTCAACCCTTAAACCCTAATCCCTCAACCCTTAAACCCTAATCCCTCAACCGCTATACCCTCTTAATCCCTCAACCCTTAAACCCTAATCCCTCAACCCCTATACCCTCTTAATCCCTCAACCCTCAATCCTGAACCCTTAAACCCTAATCCCTCGATCCTTAAACCCTAATCCCTCAACCCCAATACCCTCTTAATCTTGCAACCCTCAATCCCTCAACCCTCAACCCTTCAACCCTAATCCCTCAACCCCTATAACCTCTTAATAACTCAAAACTCAACCCCTAAACCCTAATCCCTCAACCCCTATACCCTCTTAATCCCTCAAACCTTAAACCCTAATCCCTCAATCCCTATACCCTCTTAATACCTCAACCCTCAACCCTCAACACTTAACCCCTAATCTCTCAATCCCTATACCCTCTTAATCCCTCAACCCTTAAACCCTAATCCCTCAACCCCTATACCCTCTTAATCCCTCAACCCTTAATCCTAAACCCTCAACCCTTAAACCCTAATCCCTCAACCCCTATACCCTCTTAATCCCTCAACCCTCAACCCTTAAACCCTAATCCCTCAACCTTTATACCCTCTTAATCCCTCAACCCTTAAACAATAATCCCTCAATTCCTATACCCTCATAATCCCTCAACCCTCAACCATCAACCCTTAAATGCTAATCCCTCAACCCCTATACCCTCTTAATCCCGCAAACCTCAATCCTCA
The DNA here is from genome assembly GCA_007115665.2 of Sequoiadendron giganteum. Taxonomy (NCBI): domain Eukaryota; kingdom Viridiplantae; phylum Streptophyta; class Pinopsida; order Cupressales; family Cupressaceae; genus Sequoiadendron; species Sequoiadendron giganteum. Next base: position 354,223,921 of record CM021106.1, on the reverse strand, counting down.
ACCCTCAACCCTTAAACCCTAATCGCTCAACCCCTCTACCCTCTTAATCCCTCAACCCTCAACCCTTAAACCCTAATACCTCAACCCCTATACCCTCTAAATCACTCAACCCCTATACCCTCTTAATCACTGAACCCTCAATACTGAAACCCTAAACCCTAATCCCTTGATCCTCAAACCCTATTCCCTCAACCCTTATACACTCTTAATCTTGCAACCATCAATCCCTCAATCCTCAACCCTTAAACCCTCATCCCTCAACCCCTATACCCTATTAATCCCTCAACCCTCAACCCTTAAACCCTAATCCCTCAACCCCTATACCCTCTTAATCCCTCAACCCTTAAACCCTAATCCCTCAATCACTATACCCTCTTAATCCTTCAACCCTCAACCCTCAACCCTTAAACCATAATCCCTCAATCCCTATACCCTCTTAATCCCTCAACCCTTAAACCCTAGTACCTCAACCCTCAATCCTCAACCCTCAACTCTTAAAAACCCTAATCCCTCAACCCGTATACCCTCTTAATCCCTCAACCCTCAACCCTTCAACTCTAATCCCTCAACCCCTATAACCTCTTAATCCAACCCTCAACCCTTAAACCCTAATCCCTCAATCCCTATACCCTCTTAATCCTTGAACCCTCAACCCTCAACCCTTAAACCCTAATCCCTCAATCACTATACCCTCTTAATCCCTCAACCCTCAACCCCTAAACCCTAATCCCTCAACCCC
>CM021106.1:354070124-354223082 GCA_007115665.2 Sequoiadendron giganteum | reverse complement strand
AATCCCTCAACCCTTATACCCTCTTAATCCCTCAAACCTCAATCCTCAACCCTAAAACCCTAATCCCTCAACCCCTATACCCTCTTAATCCCTCAACCCTCAACCCTTAAACCCTAACCCCTCAACCCTTATACCCTCTTAATCCCTCAACCCTTAACCCTTATACCCTCTTAATCCCTCAACCCTTAAACCATAATCCCTCAATCCCTATACCCTCTTAATCCCTCAATCCTTATACCTTCTTATTCCCTCAACCCTTAAAACCTAATCCCACAACCCTTAAACACTAATCCCTCAACCTCTATACTCTCTTAATCGCTCAATCCTCAATCCTCAACCCTCAACCCTTAAACCCTAATCCCTCAAGCCCTATACCCTCTTAATCCCTCAACCCTCAACCCTTAAATCCTGATCCCTCAACCCCTGTACCCTCTTAATCCCTCAACCCTCAACCCTTAAACCCTAATCCCACAATCCCTATACCGTCTTAATCCCTCAACCCTCATCCCTTAAACCCTAATCCCTCAACTCCTATATCCTCTTAATCCCTCAACCCTTAAACCCTAATCCCTAAACCCTTAAACCCTAATCCCTCAACCCCTATACCCTCATAATTCATCGACTATCAATGCTTAAGCCGTAATCCCTCAACCCCTATACCCTCTTAATCCCTCAACCCTCAAACCCTAATCCTTCAACCCCTAAACCGTAATCCCTGAATCCCTATACCCTCTTAATCCTTGAACCCTCAACTCTCAACCCTTAAACCCTAATCCCTCAACCACTATACCCTCTTAATCCCTCAACCCTCAACCCCTAAACCCTAATTGCTCAACCCTTAAACCCTAATACCTCAACCCTTATACCTTCTTAATACCTCAACCCTCAGCCCTCAACCCTTAAACCCTAATCCCTCAACCACTAAACCCTCTTAATCCTTGAACCCTCAACCATTAAAGCCTAATCGCTCAACCCCTATACCCTATGAATCCGTCAACCCTCAACCCTCAACCCTCAACCGTTAAACTTTAATCGCTCAACCCCTATACCCTTTGAATCATTCAACCCTCAACCCTTAAACCCAAATTCCTCAACTCCTATAACCTCTACTTTATAACCTCTTAATCCCTCATCCCTAAAGCCTAAACCCTTAAACCCTAACCCATAAACCCTCTACCCTCTACTGCCAATCCTATACCCTCTACCCTCAACCCTAATCCCCCAACCCTAAAACCCACTTAGTAATCTCTCTACCCTAATCCATCAACCCTCTTGACCCTTAAACCCTTAACTCTTGAACCCTTAAACACTCAACCCTAAACCCTCGTCCCTCAACCCTAACCCCTTGAACCCTAAACTGTTAAACCCTTTACCCTCTACCCTTTAACCTCTACCATCAACCCAATACTCTCTACCCTAAACCCTAATCCATCAACCCTTAATCTCTCAACCCCTATAACCTCTACCCTATATATTGGACCCTCAACCCTAATCCCTCGACCTTATACCTTAAACCCTCAATCTTCAACCCTCAACCCTTAAACCCTCTACCCTTTACCCTATACATTAAACACTCAACCCTCAACCCTTAATCCTTAAACCCTAAACCCTCTACCCCTTACATTGGACCCTGAACCTAATCCTTCAACCATATACCCTCAAAACTATACCCTCTACCCTCAACCAAGTAAACCCTTAATCCTAAACCCTTAACCCCAAATCCTTCAACCCTAAACGCTTAAACCTAAAACCTTTTACCCTATACCCTCAACCAAATACCCTCTACCATCAAACCTATTCCATCAACCCTCAAACCTTAAACCCTACTACCCTAGAAACCATCAACCCTATAGGTCCTCCATCCTAATCCCTCAACCCCTATCACTTTCTCTCTATCTATACATCTCACCTCTCCCTCCCTCCCATCCTCCTCCCATCCTGCCTCCCACCCTCTCTAATTGTCTCTATCTACCGTCTCCCTCTTTCTGTGTACCTCTCGTTCAATCAATCCCTACCACCCTCTCTCACTCCCTCTCTCTCACACTCCCTCTCACTACCTATCTCTCAAGTCTCTCCTCTCACCCCCCTCACACTCTCAAGTCTCTCCCTTTCGCACCCTACCTACATAACCCTCTCTTTCTCTTTGTCTCTCTCTCTCTCTCTCTCTCCTCTCTCTCCCTCTATCCCTCCCACCCCCCTTCTCTCTCTCCCTCCCTCTATCCCTCCCACCCTACCTAGCTAAGTCCCCCTCAATCCAACCCCTTCTCTCCCACTCCCTCTCTCTTAAAATCTCACTTCGACCCCCTCTCCATCTCTCTAGACTCTCTCTAAACTCTCCCTTTGTCTAAAGACATACATAAATGCATACATACAAGAATAATACATTTGTACATATAATCTTACATCCATACAAGCATACATACATACATGTACATAAAAATATATCAGCATACATTTAACATAAAGTAAGAAATAAGCGAGCGCATTTTAACATGCGCGTGTTATGGCTCAGTAGACATGTTCCCCGTAGAAGCAAAAACCATGTAAAGTGAGAAATAACGCGCACGCGTTATAACGAGAGCATTATAATGCGCTCGCGTTATATCTTGCTTTGAGAATTACCGAACTTTAAGCTTGGTATTGCCTTGGAATTCCAACCCAAAGGTTTGGAGGGCATTCCCAACGACCAGAGACGTGTTTTTAAGAAATCCACCATATTTCTCATAATCGAGTTCGTGCTCACTGTCAGGATTGCACGTGGTTCAATATCAAAAAAATTGAGCACATGGGTAATGTTGGGTTATCTCTTAGCTATCCAACGATGTAATTTTTTTCACGTTCTGAAAATGTTAAGTCTTTCATCCATAATTTATTTTATCTGTATGTCTTTTTTTTGCCAAAAAGTAGTGTTTGGTATTTTTTTCATTATAAATTAACCATTCATCAAATTTTCAAATAAATTACATTTTTAGAAACTAGACTCCATTCTACAAAATTAAAAAAATTAAAAAATAAACAAATCAATTAGTTTTCAAAATTTGTAGGGGTAGCACGGCCAAAATTCAATTTTCAGGATATGTCCACTTCGCAAATTCATAGAAAATCAAATATTCATTAAAAAATAATCAGAAAAATCATGCATCAACTACATACTGTTAGCTAACTTCTAACTGTTGTGATTTTAAAAATACCAAAAAAAAGTTCACCGTACGAGGGTCGTACAAGAGTTGCTATGTTATGTTTTTCTGACAAAAACAACACCAATTTGAGTACGTCCGTCGTTTGAACCCCTTAATCTCAATCATTTTCAAAATAAATTAGTAGTTTAGAAAGTAGACTTGGAGCACTTGAATCCTTCTTTTTGTTCCATCTCAAAATTTTGAGTCTAAGTATCCTCAATTTCACATCCAAGGTTAGTATTTCCCGATTTTAGGAAAAAGTTGTCCACTTAAGTCCCCTTTTTGGGAACCATCTTGGTGCACTTACCCTTCATCAACTTTGGGTAAAAAAAAATTCATCAGCTACATGGGCCATCAAATGTCTTACATATCACCATTTTTTGGCCCATCATGATCCTGTAGATACCCATATGTTTAAATGGAAATAGTGTTCCACCTTTTGGGAGATGTAATTGGACCTATTTCACACTTTAACCATTGGGAAACCTAGATCCCTCAACCAAGTGCCTCAATCGAGGGATGGACTAGGGGTTTCCTTGTGTGATTAGATGGGAGGTCACCATTAAATGAAGCTTCAAAGGATAAGTTCAAACACTTATGCACAAAACCCTAGAAACTTTAAATAATTAAATGAGATTAATAAAAATAAATAAAATATAAAAGTACCTACAATAATGATGGAGTCAAAGAAAGGTCTAAAACTTTGAAAATCTACTAGTTGAGGTACACCGAGACTAATACACAAGATTGTGCAATTTATTCCCACTACATGGTTTCTAGGTAGAACTTGGAAACTTTTGTTGACTCATTAGGATATCTAGAAATCTAGTGAAAAGGGTATACTAGGACTCATATTCCCAATAGGGCGATTGAGTCCCATTACTAGGGTTTGAATAATATTTTTGTATCCACTACTAATCTTCTATAGCTTCCTTCATGTTCGATCTTCAAGTATGAAAGTATGAATTTTGGCTTGTAGGTGATTTTTTGTGAAGATGAAAACTTCATAACAAATTTGACAACTTTCACAACTTTGTCTTCAATGGATATTCAATCTCTAATTCACCTAGATCTATAAACACACATTAAGAGACAAAAATGTTGTTTTGTTAGGGAATAGGGGTTTCACTTGGTCAAGCCTCATTTTGGCAATTAAACCTTCAAATGAAATAGAAAAGCATTAAGGAATGATGAATGAATAAATGCAATGTTACAACTCACCAAACCCTTGAAATGAAGGCTACAAACTTGTTTTAAATGGCTTCAATGGATGTGGATCTTGACTCTTAATTGAATGCTTGCTTGAATCATGAAACCTATATCACAAAAGTTAGCTCAGAAACACACATGATGCATGAAGTCTTTGACATGATGCTTGAATCTTTAATGTTTCTCCAAATTCTTGATGATTTATTATTGGATGAACTTGATCTCATAAACTTTCTCTTGTGAAAATTCTTTAGATTTCTAGATGAAATCATGTGAAATAACCTTGTATTTATATTTTTTTATGCCAAATTTCTCAAAATTACAACAATACAAGATGACATTAGATCTAGGATATTAAAATTCCACCAAGAATTTGAATTGAAATAGGTTTAGGTTAAATCAGGACTCATACACCAAGTTGGGCGTATGAGTCCTAGTGGCTTAAAACTAGGACACATATTTCAAGAAGTGTCTTATTCAATGTAATATTTAAAATCATGTCCCGAAACCTAGGTGGGACCCATATGCCCAAGGTGGCGTATGAATCCCATATCCCTAGATCTAGAACACAACCAAAAACGTTAAATTATGATTTTTCATTTATGATATGTTAGGATTATCCTTCAAAAAAAGCATTTAATTAGGCTTGTGGATGCAAAATAGTATCAATTCAAGCATAACTGAGCCAAATTTTAGCACGAAGGACCCAAAAAAGTGTGAAAATGTAAAGGGATGCATGTTTCTACACTAAATTTATCCCCCAATTGAGTGAGAGGATGACCTTGCATCAAACTCACACTAAAGTATATAAATTTGCATCAAGAGGGGTCCAAGTATACCAATACTAGTGAGATAGGATGACAACAATCAAGAGGGTTGCACAAGCCCCTAGGATCAAGATCCTATGGCAGACCAGCATAGGAACAAAGGAACACATAGGTGAAGGAATTATGAATCAACAACAAGGTACAAGTATACACTATCAAATACAAAAATAAGAAAGAAAAAGAATGTGGATCACGCCTCGACTATTTTTCCAGCTCAATGTGGATCAAGCCTGAGCTATTTGTCCAAAAAAAATTTACAAACTATGGAACATGATTTCCATTGTGCAAAAAAAATACACGCTCATACAAGCTAGTGGAATCTGGTATCCACTAAGTGAACCCCCAAAAAAGTGACACACATATGCACACGATCAGTATGTGCCCACACATACAAGCAAGTGGCTATGGGAAAGTTATGCCTATGGTCAACTCCCATACCTGCTAACCATACCAAATCTATACCTCCTAATAAATTTGATAAGGTGCCACACAACATGAACAACATGATCCATGAGGCAAGCAAAACATCATATGCTCACACCCATGAGCAAATAGGATGGCTCTACAAGTAAGCAAAGTGTGTTATGCAAGGTGGCCATATACGAGTTATTATAAATGTGAAATAGTAAAAGGTACATTCAAAGGGGTTTTTTTTAGTTCATGTAAGGTCTAAACTTAGGGAAAATTATTCATATTATCTCCAAGAGAGGACCAATCGAAGAATAGAAGATTCACAACTTACGAAATGCAATGCATCACATCAAGCCTCTAAGAGGAATATAATATGCTAAGAGAGATCACGCTTTGAAGGAGATCAAACCCAATTTCACTAAAAAGAGAAAGATGCATTGTATGAAGTAAGAAAACCACACAATGAAACATGAGTTGCAATTAAAATGCAAAAGAATAATGCCAATGTATGCCACCACTTTATAGAAATTGCTAAACACCATGTTGTGAGAAATTACTTTAAAGTAGAAAATGATAAATTATACTAAAAATAAATACATGAGAGCTTATGTGGAAATCCCTATGCCACATCATATGTTTCCAAATGAATCTACTTCATGAAAAGGGGTTTCCCCCATGATGAAATCCCAAAATCACATAAGGGATCAATGGAGTCAAGGTCAGTATGTCTTTCCTACAATTTTGTTAGAGAGCTTGAAAATGTCATCATTCCCCAAATACTCATGCAATGAGAAGAATGACATAAGGCTTAGAGTGAAAACAAGGAAAATATTTTGGGTCAACATGCAAAAGACCTAAAGGTCTCGATGCCTTGTTTCATTTGCAAAAGGAATACACAAGACAAAGAAAAGATAAAAGATTACAACATATAGAAGAATGTAAATCCAAATAAAGGAATGTCACAAATAGAGAGAGAGATAAATCAAAAAAATGGTACATGAGATCACATTATGCACATGCAATCACACTCATGAAAAAGAAAATAAAGACAAGACTAGTAAGGCACATGTGAGTCAACCTATAGTAGGTTGTCTGCATCCCAATCTTGATCGGTATATACGAACGGTGGAAAACTAGGAAAAGGGACAACAACAAGTGTTGAACTAGGGGAAGCACCAAGTTCAACACTCTTCTTAGGATAATTTTCATTTAAGTTCGTAGAAGAGGAAGGAAATGTATTAAACTCATTAAGTAATTGTTCATCAATTTCAGCAATCTCATCATCATTTTCCAAGTTAATCACAATGGGAGGTCAAATAATAATGTCCAAAGAAGATGCTAGTTCCTATTATGGTTGAATTATAGGATCTTTTTGTTGTGGAAAAGAGGGAGACTCATCACGTATTGCTTCACTTGAGTTTGGATGCTAATTTTTTTTTTTTTTTCTTCCTTTAACCTTCGAGCAATAGCACAACATCTATGTATACACTCTTGAGAATTTCTATTTATTTTGGTATGATTTTAAAGTTGCGTTTGTGTAGGAATGGGTTTATCAACCATTGGATTCATTTGTTCCCTTAGAGGAGCACAAGGAACCATGGTAGGTTGTTCAACCACTTTCTCTTTAGCTTTATTTACTTGCTTTATTTTAGGAGGCACGATGGAATTGTTTTGGTTGTCTCTTGGTCATTTGTAGGAGATAGTAAAAGTATGTATCTTGGGTTGGTCTTGTTAACTTGGAAGGGATTTTGGTTCAATGATGGTTTGTCAAGGATAGGAGGCTCAATCATTGGTTGAGGCATGTATTGAAGGGATAATTCTTCTATAAAGTTTTCCTTAAACTTTTGATAAGATTTGAAGAAGAAATATTCATGAGGTTTAATAGGTTAAATAGGCTCAGGAAAAAATAAATCCAATGAAAAATTCCCATAGGAAGACACAAGATTAAATCCACTATGGTGTGCAGTTAAGATCTCATTTCCAAAGGGAAAATTTAAAATTTATTCACAATCGATGGGACTTCAATGGAGCATAGTCATTGATAACCAAGCTTCACACATAATTGATCCGATGTTGGGATGATGGAGAATGAGACATATAATTAAATCAATCAAAATTTTAAAGGAAGGATGATCAAACCTATCATGGGGCAAGAAAAACCATTGTCATGTCCCCGGATTTGGAACCCTAAAATGTAAATATGAAAGGAAATAAATATATATAAATAATTACAACTTGAATATCGTTATAATTATAATTGTCATAGACAATATTATAATTATAATTATTATATTATCAATATTAAAATATATACATTAACAATTTAAATAGTATAATCACTATGATATAAAAAGTATATATAAATTAATATAAATAAGTTAACCATATAAAACACCACAATCAATATAATATAATAAATATTAAAAGATATGAAATTAATATAAAATTGTAATCAGGAGATAATACTACAATCATAATTATTATATATACACTCTAGATATTAAAATATAAATATTGACAATTTAAAGATGAATATTAAATATATATAAAATGGATATGAAGGACAAACATAAAATAATATTATTATCAAATATAATTAAACAATTATTATATTTTGATATAAAATCATAATAGATACTTTACATTGGGCATGTAGTAAGGTGGGATATACTTCTTATGAAGGCAATATCGATATATTATTCTTGTCATTCTTCTTGTCTGAATTCTACCATTGTGGAGGCCGCATCGATTGGCAAATATGGCTATCCATTATATCTACTGGGGCTTATGATTTGATAAGTCTTTGGGCGCCATAGTAAAAAGATTGCCGAGTTTTAGTTCCGTCTTAGGAATAGCATATATTTCCTTCTCTGCATTCGCCACTTCAAATGGTAGCAACAATAATATAGATGCTTGATCATAAAAGTGATATTGGACCATTTACTCACTAGCGCACAAATACAAGAGGTGCATTGAAGAGAAAATGACAGCATGGAGTATTTTCCATAGAGGCGTGACTTTACATAGGGAAGTTGTATAGTTCATTTCAATTCTTAGAACTGAGTATTCAGTTTCAATCAACAATTATTGGTAGTGATCGAACCCATTAGTGAAGCAAACTCTAATACCCCCTCACAATGAATAGTGAAAGATTAGTGTAAGGCAGTGATTTGGTAGGATGGTTGATTATGTTTAGCAAATAATAATTAATTGTAACTAAAAGACGTGACGGTTTGGATGGTCAACACACTCCAGAGAGGTGCTTCTCTTATAGATGAGGCATAGACATATAAAAAGGAGGAGATATATATTGTATAAGGGAGGGATAGAGATTGGTAGGTAAGAAGTTAGAAGAGATATCAAGAACTGAGTTTAGTATATATATATACATATACATCTCAGAACAACAGATCCAAAAGTTCTTAGGAGCCATAAGCATCAATAAGGGAATGAATGTATTATTCAATCAGGAATCGGAAAAGGCAGAACTCACTAGAAATAAAGAGGTTCCACAGAGTGGTAGCTTGGAGAAACACGGATATTTTCATAATTGATTAACAATAAGGAGATAAGTATTTATAAATTTAAATAATAAGTTAGATAATTTTTTGTGCATTTGAATAATGATATTGATAATACATCATGGGTTGGAATAGTAGTATACTTAATAATAATTCATGCATGATATTATGTTACCTAATTCTTTATTGATGACATTGGGAATAATGAATCAAGCATGCTACTAGTTATCTCATAATGTTGCTGATATGTTGCTTTATTGACATTACGGTATTGTAATCCAATTATACAATAATGATGCTTGCAAAAATTATTGAGCCTTATAAGTAATCATGATTATTTAATAGAAAAAATGAATAGATTTATGAATATCTTTAACCTATGATTGAACAGGAAAAGGAGGAAAACAATATAGTCTGAACTCTAAACTATCATAAAAGGATATCTTCATAAAATCAGGGAAAGATTAAGGCCATTTGCAAAAAGGGGACATTACAGTGGTATCAGAGCATAATCTTGCCATCCTATGGAAGAAAGGTCAAACAAGAAGATACAAGACTTTGGAGACTCTTCATAGACATATACAATAATCTCAATTTCAAAAAATTTGCAAGCATTTGATGAAGCAACAACCTATGACAAGTGGGAAAAAGAAATGTATAGAACCAGGACATAGATGTGGACAGAAAGAAAGACAAGCCTTCAACATGGAAGCCAACTCTAGTCAAGTCTCAGAAGATAAAGGTAAAGAACCAAATAAAAGGAGGAGATACAACGAAGGAAGAATAGAAAGAGGAGAATCCTTTAAGGAATGAAGCTTTTTCAACATTGCAGTCATTGTGACTGATGCCGGACATTGCGTTCGATAATGGTGGTCATTGCGACTGATGGTGGACATTGCATCTAATTATGGCAGTCATTGCGACCGATGGCAGACATTCCATCCGATAATGGCGGTCATCACGACCGATGGTGGACATTGCATCCGATTATGGTGGTCATTGTGACCAATGGTAGACATTGCATCCAATAATGGTGGTGATTGCGACCGATGGCGGACATTGTATCCAATTATGGCAGTCATTGCGACCAATGGCAGACATTGTGTCTGATAATGGCGGTCATCGCGACCGATGGCAGACATTGTGTCTGATAATGGCGGTCATTGCGACTGATGGTAGACATTGCGTCTAATTATGGCGATCATTGTGACCGATGGTGAGCATTGCGTCTAATAATGGCAGTCATTGTGACCAATGGTAGACATTGCATCTGATTATGGTGGTCATTGCGACTGATGGTGAACATTGCATCTGATAATGGTGATCATTGCGACCGATGGCGGACATTGCATCCGATGGCGGTCATTGTGACCGATGGTGGACATTGCATCCGATAATGGCGGTCATTATGACCAATGGCGAACATTGTGTCTAATAATGGAAGTCATTACAACTGATGGTGGACATTGCGTCTGATAATGGCAGACATTGCGTTCGATGGAGGACATTACATCCTATAATGGAGAGCTTTTTCTATAGAGGGAACTAAGAAAATCCAAGAGGCTAAATCATAAGAGGAAGGGAAAGAGTTGGCATGATGGATCCTAGGCTCCCCATCAAGTCATGCTCCCTATACTGTCTTACAGTTGAACCCTCCTAGGATGTGAGGATACCTTGACTAACTTAATAATTGACCATAAGTTTATTGACCTAGTTATGGGAGAACTACTAATTACTAGTATTATGATAAATGGTTCTAACTTAGGTACAAGCCCTCAATCGGGAGCTCTATCAAGTGAGAGGTGCTCCCTAACCCCTTATTTATTTAGATCAAAGATTCAAGACAAAATTAAGGGAAACTAAGATGTTTGATCTCCCAAATTCTAAATTGCTTGAGGACAAGCAAATTTTGGGAGGGGAGGACTGTCATGTCCTGGATTTGGAACCCTAAAATGTAAATACAAAAGGAAATATATATATATATAAATAATTACAACTTGAATATTGTTATAATTATAATTGTCATAGACAATATTATAATTATAATTATTATATTATCGATATTAAAATATATACATTAACAATTTAAATAGTATAATCACTATGATATATAAAATATAGATAGATTAATATAAATAAGTTAACCATATAAAACACCACAATCAATATAATATAATAAATATTAAAAGATATGAAATTAGTATAAAATTGTAATCAGGAGATAATACTACAATCATAATTATTATATATACACTATAGATATTAAAATATAAATATTGACAATTTAAAGATGAATATTAAATATATATAAAATGGATATGAAGGACAAACATAAAATAATATTATTATCAAATATAATTAAACAATTATTATATTTTGATATAAAATCATAATAGATACTTTACATCGGGCATGTAGTGAGGTGGGATATACTTCTTATGCAGGCAATACCGATATATTATTCTTGTCATTCTTCCTGTCCGAATTCTACCATTGTGGAGGCTGCATCGATTGACAAATATGGCTATTTGTTATATCTACTGGGGATTATGATTCGATAAGTCTTTGGGCACCGTTGTAAAAAGATTGCCGAGTTTTAGTTTCGTCTTAGGCATAGCATATATTTCCTCCTCTGCATTCGCCACTTCAAATGGTAGCACCAATAATATAGATGCTTGATCATAAAAGTGATATTGGACCATTTACTCACTAGCACACAAATACAAGAGGTGCATTGAAGAGAAAATGACAACATGGAGTATTTGCCACAGAGGCGTGACTTTACATAGGGAAGTTGTATAGTTCATTTCAATTCACAGAATTGAGTATTCGGTTTCAATCAACAATTATTGGTAGTGATCGAATCCATTAGTGAAGCAGACTCTAATACCCTCTCACAATGAATAGTGAAAGATTAGTGTAAGGCAGTGATTTGGTAGGATGGCCTATTATGTTTAGCAAATAATAATTAATCATAACTAAAAGACATGATGGTTTGGATGGTCAACACACTCCAGAGAGGTGCTTCTCTTATAGATGAGGCATAGACATATAAAAAGGAGGAGATATATATTGTATAGGGGAGGCATAGAGATCATTAGGTAAGAAGTTAGAAGAGATATCAAGAACTAAGTTTAGTATATATATATATATATACATATACATCTCAGAACAACAAATCCAAAAGTTCTTACGAGCCATAAGCATCAATAAGGGAATGAATGTATTATTCAATCAGGAATCGGAAAAGGCATCACTCACTAGATATAAAGAGGTTCCACGGAGTGGTAGTTTGGAGAAACATGGATATTTGCATAATTGATTAACAATAAGGAGATAAGTATTTATAAATTTAAATAATAAGTTAGATAAATGTTTGTGCATTTGAATAATGATATTGATAATACATCATGGGTTGGAATAGTAGTATACTTAATAATAATTCATGCATGATATTATGTTACCTAATTCTTTATTGATGACATTGGGAATAATGAATCAAGCATGCTACTAGTTATCTCATAATGTTGCTGATATGTTGCTTTATTGAAATTACGGTATTGTAATCCGATTATACAATAATGATGCTTGCAACAATTATTGAGCCTTATAAGTAATCATGATTATTTAATAGAAAAAATGAATAGATTTATGAATGTCTTTAACCTATGATTGATCAGGAAAAGGAGGAAAACAATATAGTCTGAATGCTAAAATATCATAAAAGGATATCTGCATAAAATTAGGGCAATATTAAGGCCATTTTCAAAAAGGGGACATTACAACCATTATGTGTTTTTATCCATTCTTTTAGTTTATCATATGTTTAAACGAAAATAGTGTTTTGGGTTTTGGGAGATGGAATTGGACCTATTTCACACTTTAATGATTGGGAAACCTAGATCCCTCAACTAAGTGACTCAATTGAGTGATGGACTAGGGGTTTCCTTGTGTGATTAGATGGGGTTCACCATTAAATGAAGCTTCAAAGGAGAAATGAAAACACTTATGCAACTTGAAAGTATGAAATTATATTGACAAATAGAAATGAAATAAAAAAGTACTTGGAAGAATGATGGACTCAAAGAAAGGTCTAAAACTCTAAAGATCTATTGTTTGAGGTACACTAGGATTTATATGCTAGATCTTGGGCAATTTAGTTCTTCTATAGGGTTTCTGGGCAGAATCTAGAATCTTTTGTTGACTTATCAGGATCTCCAAAAAGTTGGTTAAAATGGTATACTAGCACACATATGCCAAGTTGTGTGATTTAGTCTCGCTACTAAGGTTTGACTAATATTTCTATAGCCTCTAAAGATCTTTTGTAACTTCCTTCCTATCCAATCTTCATGTCTAAAAGTATTAATTTTTTCCTATAGGTGAGTTTCTGTGAAGATGAAAACTTCTTGACAACTTTGATAACTTTTGCAACTTTATCTTCAAAGGACCTTCAAGCTTCGATTCACCTAGATCTACAAACACACATCAAGAGGGAAAATTATTGTTTTGTTAGGGAATATTGGTTTTCCTTGGTCAAACCCCATTTTGGTAATTAAACCTTGAAATAAAATAGAAAAGTGCGAAGGAATGATGAATAAACAAATGAAATGTTTTAACTCACAAAACCCTTAAAATGAAGGTTTCAAACTTGTGTTAAATGACTTCAATGGGTGTGGATCTAGAATCTTGATTGAATGCTTTAAAAAAATATTTATCTTCAATACTTGCTTGAATCATGAAACCTACATCACAAATGTTAGCTCTCAACCACACATGATGCATGAAGACTTTGACATGATGCTTGAATCTTGAATGTTGCTCCAAATGCTTGATTGTTTACTCTTGAATGCTCTTAGTCTCAAAAAATTGTTCTCATGAAAATTTCATATAATTTTAAATGAAATTATGTGAAATAACCTTGTATTTATACTTGTTCATGCCAAATTTTTCAAAATTACAACACTACAAGCCAACATCAAATCTATGATAATAAAATCCTTCCAATAATTTCAATTAAAATAGGTCTAGGTTGAATCAAGAATCATTCACCAAGTTGGGTATATGAGTCCCAATATCTTAAATCTGGGACACATATTTTGAGAAGTGTCTTGTTCAATGTAATATTTAAAATCCAGTGTTGACACCTAGGTGGGACCCATACGCCCAAGGTGGCATATGGGTCTAGATCCCTAGATTTGGAACACATATCCAGAAACCTTAAATTATGATTTTTCATTTATGATATGTCAAGATTATCCTTAGAAAAATGCATTTAATTAGGCTTGTGGATGCAAAATAGGACCAATTAAAGCATAAATGAGCCAATTTTTAGCAAGGAGGACCCAAACAAGCGTGAAAATGTAAAGGGATGCATTTTTATATGTGCTATAGTTATCTTGTCCTTATTAGGGGTTTTCTCTAGTGTGACAACATTTCTTTTGCCCCTTGTTGTAGGCCTCATGATGATGGAAACCAATAATTTTGAAATAAATCAGATAAATGAAACTTAAATTCTCTAAAAAAACTATTGTGACTTACTAGGGCGAATATACCACTCACCTAGAAAAAACTCCAAGAAATTAGTAAAATTCCAGCCTTGAGAGCGAATTTGTTGCAAACCCTAATTTTTCAATAACTTACTTATTCCTACTTCAATTTCTCCAAATTTTTTTTTGTAGGGTCCTCTATTCTATATTCAAAAACCTAATAAATATCAAGCTCCAATTCAGCAACATTTGAGATATATGTAGCTTCCAAATAAATTGTCTGGAAACCCTAATTCTGTAATAATTCCCTCAAACATGCTCCAATTCCTCTTAAATTTGGATTGTATGTTCTTTAATATGGTCTTCAAAAGCTCTTTAAAAATAAAATAAAAATTGCGAGTATTTGGAAGATGTTCTCTTCCTAAAATTTCCTCTAATATTGTGAAAATTCCTTGCCTCTATGGTGCCAAGATCATCCTTTGATATGACTTGTAATGAAATAAATTGCACAATAAATGAATACGATATGAAATATGATGAAAATTATTGATAATAACTAAGAATAAAAGGGCACTTTGAGGGGGAAAACCTCTAAATATCTCCAATGAGAACACAAGTCACAATATTATGATGAAATAAGACTCATTACCTCCTATATATACCTATTTATGCCTGGGATATCACTCAGGTTGACTTAGATACCCCTATATAAGCCTAAGTCTAACCTAAATAACAATATAATAATGATAATATTACTTAATTAAGGGTTAATATAGCCACAAGCTGACTATTCATAACCTAGTGTACACCAATATTAAGGGCATAGCATTGGGATACTTATAGGTTAAGTTATCTCATTGCATGATATTATGATACTTCTCACAATCTAATCCTCATGTAGGTTTTTCTTTTTCTTTTTATACGGATTGATCATTCATTGTAATCATTATTCATATTCATTGTTGAATACAAAAGACATATTATATGCTTTTATGGAACAATTATTTCTATATTCATTGCATAGAGAATCAGTTACTTTGATCTCATGTTTATGATAGCAATTTTGGTTGTAGATGATTTTTTGGATTTGTGGGGTTCATTATTAACTCCAATATGTTATCGAAGAACCAGATCTGTGACATCCTTTTTGAATTCTGAGAGATCCAAAATTGATGAAAAATAATTAGGAATAGTATAACTTATCAATGATAGATAAATTTCTAACATTGAGTCTAAAGGAGAAGAAGCTATAGATAGCAACCAACCAAGGTTTGATTTCAGATTCTAAGTATCTACGATTCTCATTCTAGAGCACCATTGACCTTGTCTAGCTATTTCAGGCTTAGATTTATATGTCGGGTTCCTCTTTGACGAAACGTTTATATTTTTGAATTTTGTTTATATGTTTTAGTTTTGTGATTTTTTGAAATCATAACAATTCACCATATTTCATAGTAAACCTAGGTGCATATTTATATTATAAAAATTAGATTCATTAACAATCAATTAATCAAATCAATCATCCCCCACGTAGAGGACTTAAAGCCTAATTTTTTGTTCTAGCTCTTACATTGAGGTTAGTAGCTCAATGGATGTTTTAGATAAATTTTAGTCCTTTCCATTGTGATATAAGAAGTAGGATTTAGACCATAGATATCTTTTTCCCACATCATAGTTACCGATGGTGTAAGAGTATACTTTATTTTATTCTTTTCCAAAGTGTAAGTGTTTTCTCTCACATTATGCATTGCTTTCCTATCAAACTTCCATGTTCTTCCTAGGATTAAGTGGAATGCATCCACATAAATGATATCGCACTACACCTCATCTTCATAAATTCATATTTAAGAACTCACTAGGCATTGTTAATCGATAGAGGCATGGTGCCCTTTTTGTTAGAATGATACCTTGTAAGGGGTAGGGTGAGCTATCCTCTTTAACACAAAATTATCTAACATTTCAAATGAAACTAGATTATCAATTCCCTCACTATAAATTATAACCTTGAAACATTTTCCACTTACCTTACATATGGTTATAATGTTTTCTTTTTGATAGGTTCATCATTTCATTTGGTTGGTTTCAAAAATAGCCTATTCATCATGAGTTCTTCCTCTTTCTTAGGTTTATCTAGTTTACTAACAAACCCTATTAATTATATATCTCCTTTGGCTACATGTGCACTTGCAGCTTCTATTACCATTTATTCTTTTGGATTTCCTTCTTCCAATTCATTAAATCTATAGCTTATTTGTCCACTTGTGCAACATGTACCTTGGAAGACTCTACCTTTTCCTCTTCCATATCCACCTATGTCTCTCATAGGATATGTTATTTCTATTGTTTCATACCTCTCCTTTCAATTTTTTGTTTCATGCCTCATTCAATTAACACATCAAGAAAAAGTTTCATAATCTAATTCATTATATTTAGATATTATTGAGATTTTGTAAATTCTTTATATATTCCTTCACACTTAATTCTCTTTGCCTTAAATTTTTCAATTTCTTGAGAATTTAAAATTGATAATCACCAAGAAGAAAGTTATCCATCATATTTCTCACCATTAAATATCATAAAATTATCTTATCCTTGTCATATCTTCTCCTCTCAACGTATATTTCGTTTCAACAAAGTGTTGTCTAAGCTTTCAATATTTCTAGAGAAACCTTTACTCTTTTAGTGTTCTCCACTTCATAATATTCAATGTATTTTCCATTTTTTTTATCCAATCTATTAGCTTAGCTAGTTCTAAACTCTTTGAGAATCTTGGAAAAACCATCTTTGTTCCTTTTTTGAATATTGGAAATAGACCTTATTAGATTTCTTTCTCCTACATCCATATCTCTATTTACATTTTAACCTTCATGTCCTACCATATATACTCCTCATTCATCTTCATTGTTAGTATCTTCATCTACCCTACCTCTTCTCATTTCACCTTCTATTGCATCCATTATTTCTTTCACTCCCCTTAGGGCCTCTAATACCGCATCGATCCTTCCAACTAGTTTTTTAGCTAAAACCTCTTCCATCATTCTCCTTGGTGAAATTATACTATTATAAATCTATTTTCTATCCTTTTTCTTCTTATTGTAGTCCTTTTAGCTATAATATCCCTTGTTACAAGGACACACCCATAATCACAAATTACATGGATTTCTTCAACCCCAATTCAAAGTTACTATCTTCCTTATTAGAGTTGTAGTTGTGCTTTGGTACCACACTAATGGAACCCACCCTACTATAGGTGCCCAAAAATCTTACCAAATTGGAGATAGCAAGTAAAGAAGGGAGGTTGTGTTATTGTAAGAAACTCACACAAATTATGCATAAGTTTAAAATAATTTTTGAAGGTCAAATATTTAGTTCCAGGGATATTTAAATAATCTATAGTACAAAGGAATATATAAAATACAAAATAAAACTAAGCTACAAATAAATAGTTTTTTTCTATAACAACATTAACTATACAATAGGTTACCAGCTAGATGTTATAGAAAAAAAAAAATCTATGTTGTAGGAATAAAAAACCTCTATTGAATGGGTTTGGAAACATAGTACCAAATCATAGAATACCAAAAAACAATTCATAAAAAATAACCCTCTCTTAGAGCACCAAACTCATGAAAATTTCTCATTCACAAGAATACACATAGTCCAAGAGAAGAAACCATTTTAAATAGTTATATTTAATTTCTATTAACTCAAAAATTATGTCATATATAGTTATTTATATGCCCTTTATACTTTTTCCAAGTGTTGAGTCAAAAAATGAGATTCCCTTGTTTTCCTTTGTTCCTCTTTCTCTCCTCTTATTTTTGGGTTTCTCCTTCTTACAATTCTTGATTTTTTTCATCTTCTTCTATGTTATTGTCTCATTTTCCTTATTTTCCTTTACCTAAACAAATGTTAGGATAAGTGACATTATAATTGCTATCCTAAAATGATTTATGTGTCTCCAAGTTCGTTGGAAATTATTATAGGAGACATGAGGAGCAAAATATTTATTATTTATTCTCCTATAATAAATTGTAATTACATTCAAAGAGGTGGACCCTTTATGGTATTGGTTACAAAGCATTTTGAGAGGATATTCCTTTTTGGCATCCAAGTTTTAAGTGGGGACCACTTTGGTCTACATGGCCTTACATGTTATTTTCTTATTCTGCATGCTCTTACATGGCTGGGTTCCAAGGTTTACATGTTGGTGCATTCGCTTTCATGTAGCCATTGGATTTGTCAGTGTGTTTTGAAGCACTCAGGTTTGACCAATTCTCATTGGCTATGGGTTAGGTTCCCATATGAAGGCCATGTGGTAATTTAATATTTTATTGCATGTTTATGGGTTGTCCACTAAGAGTGGCATGGGTTTTCCCAAGTGCTTTAACTTGTTGTTTTGGGATACCATTTGTTATATTCTCTCCCACAAACTTCTATATATTGGAGCCTTGAGATGGTGGTTTGTAAGATTTTGTTCATAGGTTGCCAAAGCAATGAAGCATTACTAGAATACATAGAGGATTGTTGTATTGATTCACTTCTTTGATGATTAATACAAACATTGGATTTCTTTGGGTGTGCAGTATTTCCCCGTAAGGGTTTCTCCACGTACATCTTGTGTCACTTGTGTTTTATGACTTGTGGTATTGTTGATTTTATTTCATTGTTGTAATTGACAATCACTTAATCTTTCTATGGTAATCTTGAATATATAATTTTTTATTTGCAACCACTTTAATAAGTTCATATTGTTGCAAGTTATACCTTGATTTCCAACAAAAATCTCATTCAAAAAATGGAAACATCCATAAAATCCTACCTAAATTAGGTGTGCCACATAAAAATCTATCATAAATGTTCGGCAACATGATTTTGAGTTTGAAAATTCCACTCATACTTATTCATTTCCAATTTTACTTATTGTTGTTGATTAATGATCCTATGGTTTAGTATTTGTTGCTCCAAGTTGTAAAAATAATTCAAAATTTATATGCAATTCATATATATGGTGTTGAGTGAAGGAAAATGAACCACCAAACATAAATTGTGTGATGCCCTTGCATCAGTTCCCATGATGGTTATCATGGCTATCATGTTTGGAAAGGATTTTATAGCTAAACTTTTGATTAGCGCAAGACTATTCAAGGTAGTTATAGTATTTCCTACTAGGGTGCCTCTAAACATAGTGATTTTATGTTATCCTTCTCTTAGTGGCTAGTTCTTTGACTTCAATGTTTGATGCATGCATAATTTTGTTTTTATTTTACTCAAGTATTTCCCTACTTTTTTGTTTGCATCCTTTCAATTGTCATGTTGTGACATAGGTTTCAGTTAATCATCTTAAATTTGACTTGTTACCTATGCATAATCCAACCATTTATGTGTTGTGATAGTAATATTTTGGTCACATCTTTTATTCAAAACTTTAAAATAATTAACTAGAATCAAAATCCTAATATTTGTATCTAACGAACATACACTTTGGAACTTATTACATTTTTTAGTGTTATTTTCTACATATAATTTATATAATAACAAAATGTTATTTATTTATTTTATATCATTTTATCCTAATATATCAATAATTATTTGGTTAGAAAGGTTTTATTATTTTAGTTGCATGTGAGGATTAGATGATAAAATAGTGATTTGGAATATCTTACAACTATGTGGGCATTCACATTGGGTGAAATGAAAAGGTAACCGGGAAGATTGATGCTCTATACTGCATCCATGTCCAAAAAGAAAGCATGAATAACAAAATTAGATTTCCATGAGGAAAGTGGGGCATAACAAGAACGTTAGTTATCCTAGTACAATTAATTTACAAGAGTTAGAAATTTTGAAAATTTGATTATATGTTCCATGTGAAATTTTGGACTTGACTTACAAAAGATGAACTATTGGACACTTCTAATGTCAAGTGAGGGACATTAATGATCTCAAACATGCAATGAATTATCTTGTAGAACAATATGTTAAAAGGAAATTGTAAATAGACTTTAATTTTAAATTTGCTAATAATGACTAATTATAATATTATGATGAAAGTTGTGGTTTAATTTAATGAACACAATTGACAATAGGGAAAAATTTAGTGGTGAATATTCGCCAATTGGCTAATAATAGAAATCAGGATCTCCAAAAATGGCTAATATTACAAGCTAAAACGAAGACTGAATCGCCAGGGTTCTATGAAAAAATAATTTTGTCTCGATGAATTCGCCATGTAAACAATGCGTCATCAAAACTAATTCGCCAGTAGTTTATACAGTTTCTAAAAAATTTAATTATATTCACCAGTAATATTATATTCCTCTGATTAATTTTTGGGCAATATCACCACTAATAATAAAATATTATTTAATTTTAGGAATATTTTCTTTTATCTATTGCCATAGATAGTTTTTTAATCAAACGGTTGCAGGTTGATTCCGGGCCCTAATACACATGTGCCTTTTAAAAGGCTTGTTGAGGCCCGAAATTTATTTTGGGCCACATGATTAAATCTAATTGTGTGGCCCAAAACAAATTTCGAGCCTCAACAAGCCTTTTAAAAGGAACATGTGTATTAGGGCCCGGAATCAACCTACAACCATCCTTCGTTCTATTAGTGGGACGCCAGATAATGTTTCCCCGACACGAGATTGTGATGGGGGTTCCGCCGATGAAGCATTGTTAGGCCGGTGGTATTCAATTTTGTTAGGAATGGGGGAAGATCTGCCCCTCGACCCTGCCCATATCATGATAGGAGTGCACTGCGATTCACTAGGATTCACCACTATGATTATTATTTTTACCAGTTATTCATTAAGGTTCTCGAGGATTTTACAAAAATTTTAATACTGTCCATAAGATTCGCCAGGAAAATTAATGTTTTTTTTCAAATAAAAGGAAAGATTCGCCATGATTTTACACCTTCGCGGAGGGAGGGTTTTTTAAAGTTATCACTGATTGACAAAAATGATAATATATTCTATGATTATAATTATCTCTTAAGCAAAAATAGCATTGATGTGGCATACCCCACATAAAATATATTTATAGTTAAATATATGAGGTTCCTAATTTTTAAATAAAATAAATAATTATATTCCAATTTAATACTATTATAATAAGACTTACAGTTTTAAACAAAGCACCCAAAATCCTTCCATACAATCGCTGCACTGCATGTGTCATGTCTTGTACAATTTATTTTTGGAACGTTTTGTTGGTCGGTAAGTAAAACAATAGTGGAATGAATTCTGTACGAGGTAGGAGGTTTGAGAAAACAGCATTATTGGATAACAAATTATTAGTACAACGATTAGAAAAACGCTCAATTGGAAAAGGGTCTCAACTTTAAATTCGGTGCCCGAACGAACAAAGTCCAATCTTCGGCTTCAAGATGGTTCGAAGTGACCAGGGCATTCAGATCTCCATAGCAGCAGCAGATTGAATAAAACCTTGTAAATTTGTCGGTCTGTCAACTTTTATGCACTCTTTCTTTATAGGATTATACATATAAAACATACCCCTCTGATCGCTCGCGGCAGAAGAACCAGCGACGAATATCCCGTTGTAGCACACCGTGACACACGTTACTCCCCATAAGCCTTCAGGCAAAGCGCCCACAACTATCCACAGATTTTTCTCGACGTCATATTGCATGACTTGGCGTGTGGTGATAGAATACAAGCGCCCAAAAGCAGATACACAAAATCGCAGGCATCTTTGTGGAAGAGTCCACATATCTTCCACTCTCTTCCAAATGTGAGTGTTTGGATCAAAAACTTGTGCGCTACGCTCGAATCGCCCTTGCGTCTCTGTTGTATACCCGCTCATCACAAACAATTTCCCATCAATAAAAACGCTTGCGCACTCGTCTCTCTCCTCGATCATGTCAGGGAGAACATCCCACCGGTCATGTTCGACCTCATAAATTTCTGCAGACCGCAAAGCCTTTTTGTCGTCGTCGTGGCCTCCTGCGACATAGATGAGAGAAGACGAAGAACAAGAGCACGAAAATAAGGAGCGAACAGTGGGCATATCGGCTCCGAGCCGCCATGACGCGGAAGGAAAATCATAAACAAACACAGTTGTTAGCGATTGCCAAGTAAGTGGATGCCATCCGCCCATTACCACAAGTTTTCCGGTGGGCGTCGAGAGAAGATGACACAAGTGCGGAATTCCAGTGGGAAAATCTGGAATTGGAGGGAGGGTTTCATAGCTTCCATCGACAGGGTCATATGCACATATTCTTCGAATACGCTTACTGTTGTCTTGGGGAAGAGTCACAGCCAAGCATAGGAATTGCTGTTTCAACCCAAAACGTTTTCTGTCCTCGTAGAACCGCGGGCTCTTGACAACAGCTTCCCACTTTCTGCAGACAGACATAAGATTGGGGTGGCATTTGTACGCCACTCTCAGCAAGCATTCACGAGCGATTTCTTCGGGAAGGCTTGGAATAACATCGCCCATATCTGATTCCAGACAATTCAATTGTCGAGAAAGTATTGAATAAAAGAACAAATTCCAATCGTTAAATCGGGTAACCTGGTCGTTGCTGCAGTTAGTCTTGACAAGTTTGTTAGAATAGAAAACGCATAGCCGCGAGGGGTTTTATGCCAAAAAAATGAAGAAAGCGGGGAGCGGCAGCCTTGCCTGACCACTCGAGCAGAACCAGCATCATAGCCCTCTAGAAAATTTCAGATTTCTTGAATCTTACGCAAAATAGTTATCCGCGTTGTACACATTAGCTTAGATTGTTCTAGAAGGTTGAAGCGACGAAATCAGGTGTAATATTTTAGTTTACGGCAGACAACCTTTTGAGGATTTATTTTCAATGGAGGTTTTTATGTTGGGGAGCATTACTTCTTTGAGTGAAAGTCAACAGAGAGGCATCTTTTCTGCTAAAATAGTTCCCCTGATCTAATACATGATCTAATCCAAACATTTATACATTACTTTTTGATTGCAGGACTGTTTATATTCTTTCTGTTCTGCGAAACCATGGTCAGATACATTTTTTTTTATAAATATGTAGTCGGAATCGGTCGATCTATTACAGTAGTAACTATAAATATATTCGTCCTTACATTCTAAAATTCCATGAATACCAAAACAACGTTATTAAGCGTCCACAAAGGCGGGTCATATGGATAAACTAATCGACAGAACCTTGATTGTCACCTCAAAATAGTCTCAATTTTACTATTTGAATAAGGCATTACTGAAAAAGGGAGGATTGAGAAAAGAAAAAGACAATTCTTCTAACGACAGCTATACTTTAACGCTGATATGCCGGGGTCACCCCTCCTCACGGAACTTTCTTCACTTGAGAATTTTTGCCACATTAATCAGCTGGCGGACAGCCAAATCCAATCTACCGTCACTATCTAACAAATGGCGTCTAATTTTCTTTAAAATAATGAAAAGCTGAGTCGAAGAGACGTGTATGTCTGTAAAGGATAAGAATGGCGGCTGACTGTTCATTATTGACGTCCGTGTTTCACGTTTTAAAACCTTTTACAAATAATATAACGAGGGGAAACTGGTACACATATCTTAAGTGCATTAATTTTGGAGATGTTGACTTATAATAATATATTAATATATAATATATTGATATACGTCAACATCTTCTAATATATTTCTAAATATGAATTATCTTTTTATCAAAAGTTTATTTATTTTTATTTTTTAATAATTTTTTGATATTTTTCAAAATAGATGTAAAGATATCTATATTAATTGAATATATGTATATTGTGCTTGATTTTTATCCAATTAATTAAATAATTATAAATTAATTATACGTAATTTAGTAGTCTTTTTTAATTATTATTATAATATATAAATATACAAAAAGAAGTTAAGGAGATACAAAATTACAAGTTTATTATTATTCATGGATAGATAGTTACAAAAAGGTTTAGAATAGACAAATACGGAGCAAAATTTCCAAATACATACGAGGGCTAAACCATACAAAAAGCACAATATCTCTTATATCATAGATTTATCCCAAAAAGAAAGTCAAAAGCATTAATTTTCTTCATCATCAAAACTCCTTATTCTCACAAAGATTAGCCATACAATGTCATAAAGTCTACATAATCCCCAAAGCTTAATTCCAGAACTTAACAAATTTCAATGCTTTCTTCGTTATGTAGTCTTCATTTTACAAAAAAATAAAAAAGATGAAAGGCCTCCACAAACTAAACACAGTTACATTTCACATTGTGAAAGTCCTTGAAATTGGGGGCATCTCAAAATAGTGAACCACTTGATGAAGAACAATCTACATCATACCAAGTAGATGCTCCTTCACTTAATTTCTTGCCAACTTGTGAATAATCTCTTTGTCATCACCAAGTCATGAAGGCCTACCTCAAATGTAAAAATAATACTAGTGTTAACTTTATAGCAATAATTAGAGACCATGAATTCCCCTGAAGAAACCATTTAGAGATAAACAGTAGGATACCAAACAAATTTTGAAAACATACTTCAACCACAATTTAGTTATGTTATCAATTAAGGTCATTTATCTTTCACCACTCAATATCTTAACATGAACATCTACTTTTGGTGAAAGTGATGGTAAATTGTTGACGGTGGCACCGCAATAAAAAACTCACATAGTTTTTAAAACATATATTTGCAATGTATATTCTAATAAAATCAATTACCTAAACACAATTGATATTATCTTTGTATTTATGACTCTACATTTCCTACCACAATTTAAAAGGGTAAGTGCATAAAAATTGGGAACAAATTAGTGACTAATCTTGAGATATTTGACAAAGTGAACTACATTATGGAAAACATTACACATATGTGTTCTAAGTGTGGTTATTTTTAATTCCTTGAATTTTTTTATGAACTCCACCATACTAGGCTTATATTTTCCAAGTCTAGGTGTTGCCCATCCCTGGTAGCTCCTAAATATATGTTTTTAACACAAAAGAAATCAAGGTCCACCACATTAATTTTTATTTTTATAAAAATATGTAATCTAAATGTGTCAATCTATTACAGTACTAACTATAAATGTATTCATTTTTATATTATAAAACTCCATGAATACCAAAACAAAGTTATTCAGCGTCCACAAAGGTGGGTCATAAGGATAAACTAATAGATGAAACCTTGATTGTCACCTTAAAATATTCTCAATTTTACTATTTGGATATGTGCCGGATCATGATGGGCCAACAAGTGGCGATATGTAAGTGATATGATGACCCATGTGGTTGATGACTTTTTTTTAACCCAAAATTGATGAAGCGAAAAGGGTTTTAAAAGGAGATTCTCAGCTTTCCACCCATATAAATTATTTTTTACTTTGAATTTAATAAATAATTATTATTCATTTTCTATTTAAATTACAAAAAAAGTCCTAATTGATAGGCTAATTGAAAAACATCTATAACTTTCAAACGATATCATATTTTTTGAATCCAAAATATGTGTCACATTCTATTCTTCGCATACTATAGGATTTAAAAGAAAAAATTGAATCATTTCATGAAGTTTTGACCAAGTCAAGTTGGTTAGATAGACGATTTTTTATATTTTTAAAAAGTTGTAATAAGAACATCATAATTAATTATTTACTTGGAAAAAGATTATAAAAAAATATGCATCACATCAGAACATGAGTCCTCTACTTATATCTAAAATATTTTAAAAAAATATTATCATTTTACTATGGTTAGGGTGGTCATACAAACACCTACTTCTTATTTTTACCCTAAAATTTAAGTACTACTCCATTGAAATTTCAAATTTTGACCAAATAGATTTTTTTTTAAAAAATAAAGGTCTAGTAGTTTAGAAATTACATTTAATTTTGTACATATTCTATTTTTACATGTTTTTGAAATAATATAGATAACTTATTCAAATTTTTACGTCAAGTTGCCTAACTATGCTTTTTTGAGTTTTCATTGCCACTTAAGGGCCTGTTTTTTCCATGATGATCCTGCACATACCCATTTGAATAAGATATTATTGGAAAAGAGAGGATTAAGAAAAATAAAGGCCATTATTGACATCCGTGTAGCGTCTATCACGTTTTTAAACCTGAATACTCCGTTTTACAAGTAATATAACGAGAGTAAACTCCTAAACGTATCTTATGTGCATTTATTTAGAAGATTTTGACGTATATGAATATAATATATTATACATGTTATAAATTTACAATATATTAATAAATATATTTTAAATATATATATATTTTTTTAAAAAATATGAGTTATTTGATTCATTAAAAATTTAATTATTTTTACTTTTTTAATAATTATTTTTTAATATTTTTGAAGATGGATGTATTTAAGATATTTATATTAAATTAATATATGTAAGTTGTGTTTGATTTTTATGTAATTAGTAAGATAATTATAAATTTACATTATATTTATTTTATTTAAGATACTGATTGATTATTTTACTATATAAATAATTATAAGTATGTTAATAGTGTTTTCTAATAATTATTATAATATTAAAATATTTAATTTTTATATTTTGGTTTGGTAAATGGAGATTAGGAGGATTACATCCAATCTATTAAACATAGGCATACAATTCCAAAAAGGTCTATAATAGTCAAATAAGGATCAAACTTTCCAAATACATAAGAGGGCCTAACAATAAAAAAATGCCTATAAATCTTATATAACATCAGACTTATATCAAAAAGAAAGTCAAGAGTAGTAATTTTCTCTATCATCAAATTTGTTTATAGCCACAAAGGTTGGCCATGCAATTCCCTCAATTCTACACAATCCGCAAAGCTTGCTTCAAGAACTTAACACATTTCAATGCATTCTTCCTTCTATAGTCCTCATTTTATGAAAAAATCAAGAAGATGAAGGGCCTCCACAAATGGAATACTATTCTATTTCAAATTGTGAAAGACCTAAAATTGGAGGCATCTCAAAATAGTAAACCACTTCATGTAGAACCATCTCTATCATACCAAGTAGATGTTCCTTCACCAAATTTATTTCCCAACTTGTGAATAATCTCTTTCTCACCACTCTCAAGTCATGGAGGACTACCCCAAATATAAAACCAATATTAGTGTTAACTCTATAGCAATAATTGGAGACCATGAATTCCTCCCTAGGTAAACATTGAGATGCAAACATTAGGATACCAAACCTCATTTTGAAAACATGCTTCAACCACAATCTAGTTATTGTATCAATGAAGGCCATTTATCTTTTTCCACTCAATATAAACTTATATGAGATCTATTTTTGGTAAAAATGAGGGTAAATATTTGACAACTTGATACCATAATAAATTACTCACACAGTTTTTGAAAATTATATCCACAATGTATATTCTAATAATATCAATTTTCTAAACCCAATTGAATTTTTTTATTGTATTTATGACTCTACATGTCCTACCACAACTAAAAATGGTAAGTGCATAGTAATAAGAGACAAATTAGTGACTAGTATTGAGATACTTAGCAAAATCAATTTTCATTATGAAAATAATAACACATGTGTTATAGATGTAATTATTTTTAATTCCTTGATTTTATCTTTTTATGATACCCACCCAATTAGAATTATATCTTCCAAGACTAAGTGCTAGAAATCTCTTGTGGCTCCTAAATATATGTTTTTAACATAAAATAAATGGAATGTGAAACTCCACCCACTTAAATTTTATGTACATTTTCCAATTGAATGTTATAGAACTACCACTAAAATGTAGAGTTATTTCTTAGGTTTCTAGCCATACACATTTTGCAATATTCTAAAAAATTATACTATTTTTGTTTTCTTTCAAGAGTGTCTCCATATTCTGGTACTACATATGTGTTGATTTTTATTTATACATTTTTAACCACTTATCCACTTTTGAAATAAATTATATTGTATTCTTTCATGCTTAATTATACACATTTTAAAAAACATTTTTATTTAGTATATTGGGCAAGTTATCTGACATGCTTCCTAAGTGATGTAATTTTTAGGATCCATCAACTTAAAATAATATAAATAAATAATATTTAACAAAAATTATCAAAAAAAACATACATATTTGAGTATTTACTCTTAACTATATGTCAATCAATCGATTTCTTAGTAATAAATATAAAAAAAATTGTGAGCATTTATCATTTCACCCCATTATCCTTAACCATTATAAAAAAATTTAGTATATCATGTTATATCATGTTAGAGTCATGAATGGACTAAGGCCTAAAGGATCACCTACAAAACTAAAATATGTCTTCTATGAGAGATAATTAAGGGGTTAGTGCAAGATCATGGCAGTCAAAACTAGCCCTTAAGTAGGAATGAAAATTCAGAAAAATAGAGTTAGGCAACTTGACATTAAAATTTGAATAATTCATTAACATAATTTTCTAAATTTGTAAGAACAAAAGTTGTAGAAAATTCAACGTAGTTTATGAGATACTATTCTTTTTTCAAGAAAAAATAAATCTATTTAATGAAAATTTGAAATTTCAATGCATTACTACTAATTTTTTAGGAAAAAATAAAAAGTAGGTGTATGTTTGACCAACTTGTAAACACCAAAATTCTACAGATTGCTTCAAACAATGACTACCATTATATTGTCAATCATTTTGAAACAAGCAAATCCATCATTCATATGAAATATTCACTCATGCTACCTATGCAAACAAGGAAAATAGGACCAAATAACTAATTGGAAGCATAAACAACAAGAGCAAACTCTATTCCATAGTGGATTGGTGCCACTTTGTTGTGTAGAAAGAAACCCTTTCCCAATCCTTGATAAGCTTAGATGCCAGGATGCAAGATGTTGAAAATGCAAGAGCTTGTGCATCAATTTTTTGCTGTTCTCAAATTGTGTTGTGTTGTTGAAAAGTCTTGCTTTTATAGATTCAAATTTGGAAGAGTGAGAGATCTGGATAAATGTGGGATCATTCATAAGCGAATGACAAGATTCCACTTGTCAAGATGTTAGAGGATGAGGGTTGTGCAAGTTTTGGCCAATGTGCCAATTTGAAATTTGAATTTGCATGAAATGACATGTTTAGGGGGGATGAAAGGTGAATTAAATGCCAAGTTTGACTTGTGTAAGAGACATGTAAGAGAAAATAATGCTTTGTTGGATGGAGAAGCATTTGAGAGGGGGATTCAAAATTGGAAGAATATTCCATCTTGATGCCCTTTTGAAAGTAATTAGAAGAAATAATAAATCAAAGAAATGATTTATTGGTGCAAGTGGGGTGGGTTAGTTAAGAGTTTAGATTTGACTCAAGTTTAGTCAAAAGCTAGAGAATATGTGATTATGCTTAGAGGTTAATTAATTTAGATTCATTAACTTGGAGGATTTTTAGGGGTTTGATATTTGATTTAAATCATTTTGATTTATTCAATCAAATAAGAAGAATTTAAGGACTTAATTAAATAATTTTATTTATTTAATTAAATACGATGAAGCTAGGGAATTAATCAATAAATTGTTTTTAATTGATTAATAGAAAAATTGGATGTTAATTAGAGCAGGATGCATGATGTTGATTCTTTTACGTGTCTACACAACCTAAGTACAACCAAAAACATATATTTATTTCAAACTTTCAATATAAGTAGAGTACACATGCTCGGATGTGCCACATTTTTTTTGTAGTTTTTTGCAAGCAAACAATTAGTTATGAAATTTTATTAAAACCTTTTAAAAATATTCTTAAAAAAAGTCTAACCACTGTAACTTGGTCAAAAAATTATGAAATTCATTTTTTATTTTTTTTATCCTATAGTATAGGAAGGATAAAATGTAATGCATCTTTCAAATTAAAAAAAAAAAGTGAAATCATTTAAGAATTATAGATGATTTTCAATCATCCTATCAATCAAGAATTTATTCAGAATGTATGTATAAAATCCATAATAATTATCTATTTAATTCTCAGTAAGGCATATCTTATATTTTTGGAAAGCTAACAGTTTCCTCAATAAACCCTTTTCATTTAATCCAATTCAAATAAAAAAGAAGTTGTCAACCACTTTTTTGTCATATCGTCACTTGTTGGACCCTCATGATCCTACACTCACCCTAAGAGAAAAAAATTATTTGATTATGGGTATAATGAATTTGAGTAAACTCCAATATGATTACATGAATTACATTACTTGAATTGATTTAAATGTACATATGATGTCTTGATTATATAATCAAGGTTGGGAGATATGACTAGAAAATATTGTGAGAAGTTTCTTAATCTAAATGACATGATAAGTTAAGATAATGTCACATGAAACCTAATACTTCTAGATAGATTCCTAGATCCCTAAGTATACTTAATAAGTGAACATGTATGAATAAGACCTACTAAGTGATCTAGTTAGGAAAAATACCTTGTTCACACAAATAATCTCCCCTAAGTTGAGCTTAGAGAGAAGGAAACAAATTCAAATGATGCAAAGATGATGATGGATCTCAATGACTAGGCCATGTAAGTACCCATGTAGTACAATATCTCACAAATAGATAAAAGAAGAAAACCTAGTGGGATAAAAATCCTCTCCAAAATAGAGAGAAGATAGAAAAATAAGGAGAACTAATTATGAACCCCAAGGACTACTTATATAATAAATACATAATAAATGACCCCACCCTAATATGGAAAGAAAGATACTATTGATCACCCCACAATGTGAAATCTCTTGTAGAAATGGTGAATTTTGAAAGACAAAATATGAGGGTAAAAAAACAAACATGTGTCACACTTTATAAAGGAATCAACCAACAACAAAACATTTTTTGAACTTCAACCATATAAAAGTGGTCTTTATGTTTTGAATTTAAAAATTATGTAAACTAATGAAATGCAAAAAAATTGATGAATTTTATTCCTATAATTTTTTAGATTTAAAAAAAAAAAAGGATTTTTTTTTTTATCAATTTAAGAGAAAAATTTTGAATGTTGAGAAATTCAGGAAAAAGTGACCTTCACTTGATGTCAAGAAACAAATAGAAAAAGGCTTCATTTTCCCCTAAATTTTTTTCTCCAAATAAGTAACTTCAATATCTAGTGCATGATTGTTTCTTTATGAAATTTTGATGTATATTTGTCTTGTAATAGCATTTTAAAGTCAAAGTTATCATAATTTGAAAGTTTTAATTTGATGTCAGCAATTGTCTACTTTTTTAATCATCTTCAAAATACTAATTATACCCTTTTGAAGATGATTCTCTCCTCTACTGTAGCATATATTTTTCAAAACAAACTAATATGTTTTACAAATTTTTTTAAATTCTTTAATCAACCCCTTTTTTAACTTGAACAACCTACTTGCATTAGTTTAAAAAATAATATATTAAAAACTAATCAAAATATTAAAAAGTAACATATTTGGATTTCTCGCTCTGAGCTCTATAAAAACGTAATTTTATTTTCTTAAAAGAATTATTCTAATTGAAGAAATACTTAGTTGAAGTTGAAAGTTTCAAAAAATTCTAAAAAAAGTTGAGCTGGTTGTCAACTAGGATGCACATAGACAATTTCAATAGAAAGGGTTTTGGTAGAAATTGATGGGACCAAAACTCTTTGTATCAAAACATCACACATAAAATAAGCCAATTTCAAAGTGGCAAAGGGAAAACTTCAAATTTTCTGGTTTCGGGTGAAAGGGTTTCTCCTGAAAATCTACGTGCCATGTATTTAGGCCACATTTTTTTGGTCGAAACTAGGTCGATCAAAACTATTTAGGCCATGATTATTTCACTGATAACTATTTATTTGGTTAAAATTGTGATAAAACTTTGTGCTTTTACAAATGATCCAAAGCCTACAAACAACATTCCTCTCTTTTGGAAGCAAAAAAAAGTATAAATGCAATAATGCTTCCCATTCTGGATAGGAATTAATAGGAAGATGAACCCAACTATATGATGATTGTGTTTATTAAATCTTCTCATGTGTTTCCATGTCCTTGTTAGATGATGACATAACCAAATCAAGTACATACCCAATCAAAGAAGAAGGTGAAAAACTAGGACCAGGTGGTAACTCAAAATCTAACAAGATCCATAGAAAAAGATGTTGTGACAATAAATATGATGGGTCTATCATTAAAGATAAAATATAACCCCTCAAATGTCTCTTACAAATATAATTTATGAAACTTCACAAACATTTTTGAAATACCTATCAAGTAATCATCACAAAAACATGAATTTGAAAGAGTATTATTTATCTGATATAAAAAACCATTTGAGGCTCTCAAAGAATCATCTCTGAACTTTGATGGAGGAAAAGAACATGGATTTGTGATATTAATACCTTAGTGTGTCACAAAAAAATGTATCCTTCGACATTTTTACGCTCATTTGGGCCTTTCTCATAGATTTTGGCCTAGTTTTTCCTAGATTTAATGTTGTAATGTGGCCGACACATTCACATTAGGCCTTGAATGCTTGTAAATCAATGAAAACCTTATGATGTCTTACAAAGGTGTTGTGAAGTGTTGTAACACACATTCACACTTTTATAGGACCTTTCCATTATAATCAACCTAAATAACCTCTTTTATTACTTACCAAGCCTTATTTCAAAGTGTTGTAAGAATTTGTAACAAAATATCACACTTCCCTAGGCTTGTCATCAATAAATTGACCCTTTCTTATGTTTAAATGACCCCTTAATGCATGTGAAGGCCTTACTTAAGTATGTCTCAGAGAATGATCTTGTTAAACATCATTAAATGCACTTTAACTTCTGACACCCAGTAAACTTGCCTTGGTGGGACCAAGTCGCCACTTGGGGCAACTTAGTCCCATCTAGGTTAAAAATCAAAATTATTTTATAATTTTGGTGGGATATTATTCTCTAGACCTTGAGATCGGCCTATGATGAGGTATTCTCAAGAATTAGGGAAAATTGTGTATAAATAAAGGGTTTTCCCCTCATTTTCATCCCCCCAACAATTTATTCTTCCTAATCAAGCATTCAAGCACTCTAGAAATTTTCAAGCATTCATCCATTGGAGTTGTTACTTGCATATCTTCAAACTTCTACATCAATGGTTTGGTGAGTTGCAGCATTTACATGTTCAATCATCATGTTCTCTTTCTATTTTATTTCATTTTCAAGGGTTTGATTACCAAAATGGGGTTTGACTAAGACAAACCCATATTCTCTAACCGTTAACCCTTTTCCTCTCTTTGCATGTGTGTTTTGCAGGTCTTGTATGTATATGTTTCAAAGAGTAGGGTGTTAAAAGGTGTCAACATCTCATCAACATCACTCAAAGTCAAAAAAACCCTAAGAGAATCTTGGAGATCACCTACAAGTCAAAGTCTGCAAATTCAGATCCAGATTCTTGTCCGGAGCTAAAGTACAAATCGCATCTTCGAGATTCCAAAAAGCTATGTAGAAGTTGAGAAATCCAACTTCACAGTCCCCAAGAATCATCTGCATGCAATCACCTATCACGTGCAACAAATATCCAGAACAAAAGAGAATATTTTTTGTAAACTCTCGGGCAAGAATGTGCAAGAAAAACCAAAATATTGATTATTGAATAATGCAATAATTACAATGAGATCAATCCTTATGAAGGAGATCATGAAACCCTAAAGAAAATCTAAAAAGGAAAACCCCAGTGTGCACACTTAATAATTAATAAATAATTAATTAATTATTAATGTGCCTAAGTTTAGCTTAAGTAAACCTAAAGTAATAAGTGACTTAATTAATTAACCAATATAACTAAATTAATTAAGTGAGATGCCTTATTATTCTAACACCCCCCCTTAAGATGAACTTAGGGAGTAGCTAAAACACTAGGAAAAAGATGCATGAAATAAAAGATGGGTCTCGACAACAAAGGCTTGATCAAGTACCCATTTACAAATGCAATGCAAACTAAAGGAAACAGGGTAAAGGAGAAGACCCATTGGGAATAAAACTCCTGCCCAAAATAGAATGCAAAGAAAGGAATGCAATGCACTAATGAAAGAAGGATAGGAGGTGGATTACATGATACCCCCCATAAACAACTTCTATCATATAAGTACATATACAATGGTCTCCATAGGAGAGATAGAAAGAGACAAGAAGGCCCCCCCACAATGAAGAAATTATTGTCGCAATGGTAGATGTCTAATGTAGAATCCAAAAAGAGATCCTGAAGTGGAAAATAATATTCCTCCCCTTGGGAAGAAACAGATCCAAAGGACGATGTCGAAGAAACCCTGTGAAGAGTGATGAACCAATTTGTCTCAAGATGTGTGCGATGATCGAATGCTGAAGAATCTCTCTATCTTAACTAGAACAAATGATGTCAAATCCAAACTGATGTGAAGACTCCTGAAATGCAACCTCCTAATGCACTAATAATGGTGGGTGTATAGTGATAACCTGACTGTCAAGGTAGAGGAGATGAATATCCTCAAAATACTCCTCCAAATTTGCAATATAGGACTCCACAAACAAGAAAGATATGGCTGCAACATAAGAGTCCAAAGTAGCTATGTCTAGAAGATGAATGATGCCCTGTTGCACTGAATCAAGAAGAATAGGCAATACTATTGAAGTCTCAATATGAAGAGTAGGAACTATGAGACAAGCGTTTGATCCATCAAAGCATGCACGGGTGTCTAAATACTCAAGCTCCTCTAAAGTATCATCATCAAAGTGTGTATTCTCTCTCCAAGCAATGGGTAAGAGACAATTTGAATCAGGATCCTCTAGGAATGGAGAGAGATTGGGGTCTCCATAGATCTCCCAAAGATGTTTCCAAAGTGGGTAGAGTTAATCAATGTCCTATATAGCCCACATGGTGTCATTATCAACACTAGACAATATAAGTCCTACTATGTGATCTCTAATGATATCCCAAGATAATTTTTCCTTTGAAGTAGTTGGTTCAAGTATGAGATCATACAAGTATGGAAAATTATTAAGCCACCTACAATGTGTAAGTATGCTCTTTCCCCATGATTCATAATTACCCTGTTCCAAAGTTACAACTGAAGGGTGAGTAGAAAAACCATAATACTCACTCAAAAATTTTAAAAATCACATACTAAAACTTTCAGCAATGATAAATCAGATTAACATAACCCATCCAACACAAACTAATCAAATGTAGGTGCCAGAATGCCCAAGTAATTATGCAAAGTGTAAAACCACAAAAAGCTGAATAAATTATACCTAGTAAATTTTCTAATGAAATAGATTGCAGATTTGGAAAGAGCACTGAAACAAATTTCCAACGCTTATTCGTTTGTGAAAAACGAAATTCAGATGCAAAAGATATGCCCCCTAGAGTGCAAAACACAGGTTCTAACTTTGTCTGGAAAAAAATAGCAGAAAAATGGAAAAATAAAAAAACAAGACCCATACCATTGGATCTTTCTTTGAATCATCTTTCTGGTAATATCTCGTTTTCGAAAATTCGAGCTCGTATGACCATTTTACACTCGATTTAGTGAAAAAACCTTCAAAATGCTCAAATCGGCCTCCAAAGCCCTCAAGGGCTAAAACAAAATAAGCCCCTGGTTGCCTAGGCGGACCAAGGGGTGGGGGATTTGGTTAAGCCCGCGGTCACAATATGACCACTACTAGAGCTCAGGGTGGAGTAAGGGGTGCGGTCAGATCCCTTGGTCCTTCAAAGGACTGCGATCGGTGCTTAAGTTTGGGCGGGTGCTAGGAGCCAAGGGCCTGGACCCCAATAGAACTGGGCGCTTGGTGCTAGGTGCTACTACGGGCAGCAGCACAGTGATTTGTGTCAGTGGCGGTGGTGGGTGGGAGGCCATCGAGCTGAGCAGTGGTGGTGGTGCTACTTTAAAATGGGCGGTACAAAACTTCCCCCAAAAAACTAATTTTTTTATTTTTTTATTATTTTTTTTGCATTTCTCACCTTGTTCTATGTGCCCTAGGGCTATATGGCCTTGGGGAGAAAAAATTTGCCTCTCTGATTGGTTGTGTCCAAAATGGATGAATGAACTATCGATTCAGGGGTTTTTGGGCACTGCAGACTCAATGGAGACCTGTCTATTTGGGCTGAATATGAACCCAAAGAACGAAGTATGCCATATCCTCAAAAAATCAAACTGAAAACCTATGAAAACCGGATCCAACCCTCGTAGCTCCACATTCTTTAAAAAAAGAACAAGTTGCAGCAGGTCCGTGCTTTGATACCATGTAGAAGTTGAGAAATCCAACTTCACAGTCCCCAAGAACCACCTGCATGCAATCACCTATCGCGTGCAATAGATATCCAAAACAAAAAAGAAGATCTGTAAACTCTCAAGTAAGAATGTGTAAGAAAAACCAGAATATTGATAATTGAATAATGCAATAATTACAATGAGATCAATCCTTATGAGGGAGATCATGAAACCCTAAAGAAAACCTAAAAAGGAAAACCATAGTGTGCACACTTAATAATTAATAAAGAAATAATTAATTATTAATGTGCCTAAGTTTAGCTTAAGAAAACCTAAAGTAATAAGTGACTTAATTAATTAACCAATATGATTAAATTAATTAAGTGAGATGCCTTATTACTCTAACAAG
Source organism: Sequoiadendron giganteum (assembly GCA_007115665.2). Taxonomy (NCBI): domain Eukaryota; kingdom Viridiplantae; phylum Streptophyta; class Pinopsida; order Cupressales; family Cupressaceae; genus Sequoiadendron; species Sequoiadendron giganteum. The sequence continues at coordinate 354,185,900 of CM021106.1, read as the reverse complement.
ATGAAGGTGGACTAAGTTTCCATCATTGGAAAATTAGTCCCACTCTTGGGTTTGAAAAGTGTCTTCTACAGTTCTGGATACCCAGTTTTTTGAAACCTGTTCTTGAAAAATCTCCTCAAAATAGGACTAAGTTACCTAGCTTGGCGTAAGTGTCCCAGTTGGTTTCAATAGAAAATTCTACAAGGTTCTAGAACCCTTCTACATGAAGCTTTAGTTTCTAGGTGCACCTGTCCAATCCCCTTCAGTTTTGTTATAGTTTACATGCATTCTTAGGTCATTTTACATTATGTTTTCAAACTTCTTGCATTCCATTAGTTTTACATTAGAATTCATCTCTACTTTTCAGTTTATTGCACTTAGGGCATTCTACTTAGACACATTCCAATCACGTTTACAATAATCTTGAATGAACCTCAAAGTTTTTATGGGAAATCTCTCTCCTTTTAGGTGCAAAACTCTAGAACTACAAGAGAGCAACCTTTCCCCTAAAAATTTGTGGTTCATTTTGGTGAACCCAACTTTACAACATCTTTACTTTTGATTTCAAGTGCATTTTAATCCTAGGAGAAGCTTGCATCAACATTGCATTAGGTTTTTCATTGTTTCACATTCTAGGGTTTTCAAAATTGAATTAGTGAAAAGCTGATCTAGCTTGCATTTCTTTCAAAATTTCAAAAAAAATTTGCATTTTCATACTATAGCTACATCTGAAACCTAAAAATCATAAAATTCCATTTACCCTAGTGCTTAATTAATCACCAATAATTTACTCTAGTGCTTAATGGAATAACACTTGAGATAAGAACTTGATGATATCTTCCTAAGTTTGTATTAAGCACTAGAGTAAATTATTGATGATTAATTTACTCCAACACCCCCCCTAAATAAAATCTAAGGAGAATTAAAAACTGATGAAGGAAAAGAATGCAATGATGGAAGCCTCTAAAAATTGCTAAAGTGTCCACATGTTAGAAAGTGATGATTTCGATCCAAGATCTTGTGAAGATAGATAAAGAACAAGTTGCAAAGGCAATAATGATGGTGGGACAAGAGCGATGATGTGGCTATCAAAAATTTATCCAAACTAAAGAAGAAAGATGTAACTATGGAAGAACTGCAAAGATGCCCTTCATGAAGGATGAATCAATTCTTTATCCAATGCTCAATATTGTCCTGCTAGAAAGAAACTATGGAAGCATATGAAGATGTGACTCTAGAAGCTCATGTAGTCAGGAACCCTGCTAGAAAGAAACTCTGAAAGCACAAGAGGATGTGACTCTAGAAGCTCATGTAGACATGAATTTAGAATAGAAAAACACTTATGGCTACCGATTAGAGGAGTAGTGCAGAGCTTGGAAGATAATTAGCAACTTTAATATTCTAAGTTTTTTTATTCAAAAGAAAAATGAAAGAAACCTATACTAGATGCTTAAAGAAAAACCCCCATAAGAATTTTTACAAAACTCCAAATGTTCCCAGATCTTTAGCATGTGGTGCTTACAAAGCACATACAACAAAAAAGAATTAATTCTAGGAAGAAAGCAAGGAGCATGTAAAAATAAATTGGGAGACATCCATGCATCTATAGATTTACATCTACCTCCATTGTGGCTACAAATATGGTTGCAAATATTTACGTCGAGCCTCCACCAAAAACACACCTCAAATGGATGAGGTGCAAACTTCAAATAACTGATCAAGCTTGGTCTGATCTACAAAATAAAAAAATTACAAACTTTGTCTCCTTGAAAATCATGGCAGCCAGTACAAGCCTAACATAGCATCCAAGTTCAACACAAGTCTTACACAAATAGCCTGTAGCCTGCAAAATGGATGCGGGATTGAATGGTGTGTTGGATTTAGTCACTTGGAAGGAGACAAAAATCACATTTTTTTGAGGCTGTTTCATTCTCTGCAAAGATATTTTATAGACCATGTGGGAGTTTGGAGGCTACAATTCACCATTTGGAGGTGCACCCCTTAATCTGTAGGCTACACTAATCTATTCTCTAACATATCAAATCCCAGAATGGTGGAGTTCAACTCAACATGTGATGGAGTTCTGACTGAGAGATGAGTGAGATAATAGAATGCATGAATCAGTTAAATCACTTAACTAATTGAAATGCATGATTAATGGAATAACACTCCAGATCAGAACTAGATGATCTCTTCCTAAGTTTGCATTAAGCACTAGAGTAAATTATTGTTGATTAATTTACTCCAATATTTTGTATTGCATTTGCATCTACCTTGCATTTAGAAACCTTTGCATGAGTGTTTTGTGTCCTATTGTTAATACCTTAGTGAGAAGAAGTTCAAGACTCATGAAATTTCGTGACAACACACTTGTTGTAGATCTTGGGTTATCTAGAGCTTCCACTCCTAGTATTGATAATAGTACACTAGGCATGGAAATTACCCTTAGTAGCTCTTTACATTTAGGTAGTGTAGACATTGAAAATAATCAACTGACACAATGCATATAATCTTTCTCAATTAACAACATTTCCTCTATTAATCAAATAAATCAATTTATTTAATTAATTCACTAAGCTTCATCATACTTAATTAAATAAATCAAATTATTTAATTAAGTCCTAAAGGTATTCTTATTTGATTCAATAAATCAAAATGATTTAAATCAAATATCAAAACCCCTAAAATCTTCCAAGTTAATTAATCTAAATTAATTAACTCATAATCATAATTACCATTCTCTATCTTTTGACTCAACCCGAGTCAAACCTAAACCCTTAACTAACCCACCCACTTGCACATGAAATTAATTTTAATTCATTATTTTATAATCTCTATTTTCCCTCACAAGGCATATTCCCAAGGATTATTCCATCATTAACTCCATTTGTTTGAATTTCTTGTCCAAACAAATTTTCCCCCAAAATCTCTCAACCATATGCATTTAAAGCTATTTTTCAAATTTCAAACCCACCCAACTTCATTTATTTTCACATTATCCAAAATATGCTTATTCCTCCTCCAAGAACATGTGGACAGGTGGCCTTCTCTCATTGGTTGGTCTTTTGTCCAACATTCATCCAAATCCTTCAATCTTTAGCTCTTGAATCTATAAATACAAGGCATTCTTCCTTCAAAATCATCTATAATCTCAAGAGTTTTCATTATCATCACTTGCATATGGGCATCAATATCATTTTGAGCTTATTAGGTGGTGGTAAAGGGCATCCTTTCTGCATCAAAGGAGCACCACTCCTAGTATGGAATAGAGTTTGATCTTGCTTTCTCATGTGCTTTCATTTAGTTGTTTTTTATTTCTGACTTCTTTGTTTGCTTATCTAACTTGATCAAGTATTTCATAGGGATGTTGTGATTTGCTTTGTTTAAAATTGACTAACAATGTTAATATATGTCAAGGTTTAAGTATTTTTTAGGTTCAACATCTACATTCTGGCACCCACCGTGGGGCTTGGTTATCTTGCCCTTTTCTTGAACTTAGATTTCTGAGTCTCAAGTGTCTTCAACTTTTAAATAATAATTGATTGCATTTTTTGTGTATGCTTATTAGATATATTTGAAATACTCTTTATGTTTTACTTTCAATCATTTCTTTGCATCTAGTCAAATATTTGTTGCATAACCTATGTTTCCTATTCAATTCGTTGAAAGTTCTAACTAAATCGAATAAAATTGAGGGTAATCATATGCACTATAGATTCTACTCTATGTAACTTTGGTTGAAAGGTATGCAACCATTGTCAATATAGTGGAGAAATATTTGCTTCATTTTAGGGAGTTTGCTTGCCCAAACCTAGCTCAAACATTGTTGTTGTAGCCTCTAGCCTATGAGTACTATAGTCAGTCCCACTGGCTTTCGACCGAGCCATGAGATGCCTTTCTTTCTATCCACATTTATGTTGAACCCATTGGATAATGTTTGCACATGCATTTCCATAGCCTTACCCATGCTCTACTCAATGACCTTCACAGCTTCATAGATTTTACATAGATTTTCAAGATCAAATTAGTCTCTAAAAATGGTGGCTTTGTAGTAGGTAAAAACCAGTGGTTGTTTTTAGCAGGCGGTGTTTGATATTTATAGCTTAGTCATGATTGTTAGTGCACTCCAACAGAGTTGATCATATTGTTAGTGTTGGTTTGAGTAAATCTAATTTGTACCATAGGTGTGCCTCTTTGACTTTAGGATGGAAGCTTTACCCTCTGCGTGCCTTTTCTATGCTTCCGCATTTTGAATATATTTCTTTACAATGTGCTTAAAATAATTCATAAGCCGAGCTTTCAATCATTCAATGTATTTTCTGTAAACCTTTTTCTCTTCTTCGAGAGTATTTCTATTGTGGGTATCTCCATTGTGCAACTCTTTAGACTCTTTTTCACACATTTAAGTTGTGCATCATCAACACAACAAATCATAAGGTAAGAATGTGCAAGCGCTTTTGCAGTCCCATCTTCTTGTTTCATAGATTCATGTTGTAGAATTTGGCTTACACATTTAAGAAGGAATTGATGCATGAAGACAACACTTTGAAGTCTAATAGAGACATACATGCTATCTTTTGGGTAAGCACATATTGGGGGAAGAGTTGTTTGGATTGCTTGAGGAGGTATGTCACGAATGAGGGGAAAGATCAAACTTAGAAGGCTCAAGGCTCGAGAAATGAAAGTGGGACTATTTTCAGCTCTTTCAAGGGTGAAAAAAGCTTGAGTAGACTAAACGGTTCTGGTGGGGTTGGCCATGCCAATAGCTATTAAATTTGAGTCATTCTCCAATGTATCGTTAGACTGCAATTTATCCAACATGAATATTTGTGAGATTCTTAATGAATTGTGAACTAAGAGATTCTTTTAGCTTTGTTTACATGAGGCGTAGTCTAGTCTATTCTAAAATCCTTGGGCTACAACTGATTCAACATTCCACTAGTTGTCCTTTTAGGGATTCTTTTTGCAAATAAACTATCCACCTTGGTATAGGATCAAATGTTAATTGAAATTCATATCCTCTGCTACATCCATCAATCCAAATTAACTCGGAGAGTGCATAAGTGGAGGACATTAATTAGGTTTTGTACCTAGGTCACAGGAAATGTATAATATTTGCAAAAAATTATGGAGGCAGATAGGAGGCACAGTGCTCACTCAAGTGCAAATGCTAAAATATGCATTCCAATTTTGTCTTTGTTGTTACCAACCATTACGGAGAGTTATTTGGCCAATACTTTTGATAGTCTAAATTATGTCTGTAGGGTCAGAATCAGTTGGGCTCAATCAAGTATCCTCTAACAACTTTATTTCTTGTAGGAAAAACCTTGTAGGTGATTGTAAAGTCTTTTGTTACATAAAATAAGAAACGATCGGGTTTATGGGTGCAGGTTTGTCTCTTTAATATCTCTTTAATGTCAATTTAATGAAGATCAGATGTGTACAAATAGTTGGATATTTTGATTTTTTTTTTTTAAAGATCTTCACTAAATGATCTGAGATTTTCATTTAAGATTATTGCTAGAGATAAATTCAATTTAACATCATCTATGAATAGGCGGTAGGAGGATTTATAAAAATCTCTTGTCAAATACAATCTCAATTCAAGGAAGGTTTGGTGCAACTTTCATTTCTGTGTTGGATCGATCAGATAACCTCGCACATAATCCAACTGATCTTATTGATTAAATAATTCAAACAATTAGCATTTAATTGGAAAGGTGAAATGTCATGGAACTATGTTAAGGAAAATATTTCAGGTGTTGCTTTGATATTTTAATGGTCTAGTTAAGAATTTGGAGTCATTTTAAGCTGAGAATTGGGGTAGTCACAAGTTACCTCCATTAGTTTGTTTTTTTTATATGGATCTTCGTGTCTTGTGATTTTCATTGTTAGATTTTATTTTTTCTTTTCTTGAATTGTTATGGATGTTGTGTGTATTATGAAGGTGAAAATTATTGTTCATTATTTTCATCATTTCACCTTTTATCCAAATCTTGATAGGTTCTAAACCTTCATGCATAATGGCTATCAAAATTTTTGAATTTAATTTGTTTTGGTCCTTAAAATTTTGGTAGGATTGACTTGTATCAATCTCTTCTTTGCAAGAAAATTTTGAATTTTCAATCTGATCGATCTCTTATTTTCAAGGGGTTGTACTTGCATCTTGAAATATGATTCTTTAGTGCTATAACCATTGTTCTTTATTTCACAGCTACTTTGCATGATAGAGCTAGCTTTTTGCTTCATTGATTCCTTAAAAAAAATCTTATTTTTGAAAGGTTTGAAATGTTTTGGAGGTTTACATCAAGAAACAAGGGCAGTTTTTATCACAAGGGAGTCAATTAACTAGCAGATTAGAGTTGAGGAAAATTGATCATGGAACATTGAAATAAAGACTTGAAGAAATAATTTTTTAATGCCTATTGTTATAATCTAGGGCTTCCCTTTTATGCTCTTATTTTTTGTTTTAAGCCAACTCACTTCTTTTTGGGGATTAAAATTAATCATTGATTTCATTTCATTTTCAAATTGGTTAAAATTGAACCTTAGAAACATACTTTATTTCAATTTGGTCTAAAATTGAACAATCAATCTCACACTTCATGTTGGTGCTTAAAATGAATTCATCATTGCTTTGAGGCTTAAAATGAACTTGTACTTTCATTGTTTTGTAATATTTTTCTCAATTTGTGTCATTCAAATGCATATGCACTTCTCTCACGCTTCACGGTGATCTTGAGAATGAAAAGCATCTTAGTGACGTTGATTGCCTAAAACATTACCTACACACTTCAATTTGGGCATTTTAAAATTGAACAAATCTTGTGAGTGTGAGTGGAGTACATCACGATTGTTCTCTCTTTGTTTCTCAACAAAGATCAATCAAACTACAGATGTACTTGCTCACTTTTGTGTATCCATAGAGGGCTTGCCTAGTGGGAAAATGCAATCACCCTAGGGAACGAACCAATCGGTAACATGCTAAATCCAAGCGACTTCTAACCAGTATATAAGCGTGGGTACTCAAGGAAAGTTCAAGTATCACTAGGATCATTCCGACAAGAAGGGAAGTAATGGTCTTTTTCCACATGGATGGTCCCCCACAAATGAAATACTCGCATTAAAACCCATTTTTTAGAAAGACCAAAATCCTTATCTATTTGTTGATGCAAGAATGGTCGTTCTGAAGCCATCCCACATTCTTACAACTTTTAGTAGAGATGAGAAGTATACCATGGGAGATTCATGGGTAATGATGCTTGGTTGACCCAAGAAGCGAGTGCACTCTAAGGGGGAGCCTCTATGGTCAAGCATCTAATCATCCACTAAGAGTAAGCATAGTTGGATTCATCCAAGTGGGAACCCAACAAATATTACCTTCATTATCCATAGGGTTGTGCATAATTTTCAAATCAATATGCTTTGCTTTGATCAAAAAAATTTGAAAACAAACATTCACGGGTAAGTGCACAAAGTTGAGTCCTCGAAACGTGGAAATTTTTGCCTTAGCCGAAAAAACGAAATTGATATTGCAAAAACGAGATCCTAATTTTTAAAAATCGGGTTCCCATTTAGCTTCGGGATCCTGAGCCTAAATGTAAAATGTGATCCTACTTTTAAAAATCAGGATCTCATTTGTTAAAGGGTCCTAAACTGATGGACATGGAACGAGATCTTGATTACTATGAAACGGGATCTTGATTTATAAAAATTAGGATCCCGCTTTGAGATAATCGGGATCCGATTCTGTAATGGTATTAATTTTTTTAAAATGAAAAATCCTTCATCTTAGCTACACATGGGATCCTGATTTGTGAGTGATAGAGACCACCAAAAACAACTTTCAAGTACTTATCCACCCCCATTTTTTTGCATTTTTTCATATTTTTTTAAAATTGTCAATAGAAGATATGATTTTAGCATGTTTTTTTAAAATTTATTTGACGTTTTAAGCATTTTATTTCTTGTTATAGTAGAAATGAGAAATTGTAGAAATAGATGAAAAAAAGTTATGAAACCTAAAGATATTGAATAAAAACGAAAAAATGAACCTTGAATTCTATTTTAGAAACAAAATTTAGCTAAATTGAAACCTAGATTTGTTTGATCAAACCAAAAAAAATTGTATTTGAAAACTCTAATTGTAATGAAAAAAAAAAAAATACATTTCAAAACCCTAGAAATTGAAATGAAATAAAAAATGCATTTATAAACCCTAATCAAGCTTTTTGAAATCTTGAATTCAAATAAAAAAAGAAAATTGAATTTGAAAACCCTAGTTTGAAATGAAACGAAAAAATTGCATTAAAAACCCTAATTTCTTAGAAATTGAAACCCTAAATTGAATTAAAACAAAAAAATTGCTAAAACCCTAAATTGAAATCGAACAAATCATTTTGATTTTGAAAACCCTAATTTTGAGATCAAGAAAATTAATTTGCATTGGTTAAATGTTTTAAATTTCATTTGCATTGTATGGAGAAAATGATATGTTAAAATTTAGTTTCAATGTTAAATTATAATTAGATTAGAAAATAATATGTTAAAGAATAGTTACAATTCATAAATTTTGTCAATGTTTGTTTGCAAATTTAGTTAGCAAGTTTGTATATCCAAGTGTACAATCAATTTCCAATTATCACTTAATTAGATAGTATTCAGTTCATTCATTTATATTTTATGTTTTGATCTCTCTTAGTCATGCCTTTTTTCCATTTCTTGTTTGCATGTGTTGTATGTTTTATTTTGACAATCTTAACCCTCATTCTAGTCAATTACTTGTTAATTAGGCTTCTAGTTTGGTCTAAAATCTCAATTTTTGCACTAGTTACCTAGACAATAAAGAATCTAAATATTTTTCTTTTCTAAGTTCTTTTGGGTTCTTTCAATTCCAAACAATCTAAAATAAAATACTTGATTCAACATTAACTAATTTTATATTATACATTTTATATCATAAAATTCATTTAAGTGGGAAATATTCATGAAAAAAAAGTTAAATAAAATAATCTTATTCAACTAAAAAAATATCAAGTCAAAATATACATCAAACTCAATCTTAATAATACATAATTATGTGCTTTTATTATAGAAATAGTCAATCTATTCATAAAATCAAAAATAGTCATAAACTAGGCACTAACTTGCAAGTCCATTATTCCAAGGGCCACCTAAACTTCTCCCTAAGTTTGCTAAACCCTAAACCCTGAACTCTAAAATATAAACCCTTAACACTAAAGCATTCATTTTGTCGTAGGAACTTAAAATGAAATTTGGTTGCCTTAGGAAACTCCACCAAATTTTATTCCATTGAGCCATGTCATTTTGTCCTAGGACCTCACTAGACATAGATCCCCTTAAGCCATCCTACCACCCTAAATCATAAATCGATGTCTTAAGGGGTCCTAATATGATATTTCTTAAGGAGTGTCAACCTCCTGTAATTATTTTAATAACTAATCCCTTAGAACCATGATTCAGAGATTGGACATCTGACCTAAATAGCCATCTTAACCATCATGAGTACATTTAAATTTTCAACCCAGGGATGTGAACTTGAAATGGGTTAGCACAGTATGTGCACTAGGAATTTCAAAGTAGTCATCTTCATTCTATAACTTAAGAAAGACTTAACACTAAAAGTAAATTGCATGAAAGGAAACAAGTAAAATTATGAACATCACTCAATCAAATCTAAACTGATTATACATAATAGGAACAAAAAATTGAGCATCCAATAGGAAACTACTCTACCCAACTTGGCTACAGGAACAATTATAGAATGGAATTCTAGTGGTTGTAGGAACAATCAATGTCAGAATCTTAACTAAGTACTGAACATAAACTAACACTAATCTAAATAAACTAAAGGAATGGATTACACACCGAGTGGGCCCCATTGGATGAGTATCCTCTACACTAATGCGAACTCGGATACTCAACTCAAAATCTTATTTCATTTATCTAAAAATGAAATTACAAAAGTATAGTTGATTATCATCTTGTACAAGAACTTGGTGATCGACTCACTAACTCGCTAGCTCAAGGAAGGAGGATTCGAGCCTTATTTATACCAACTAAACAAGGCCATCAACTCCCACTAATAGAGAGGATGCAATTTAGGGAAAGCGAGAATAAAATTGAAGGGTAGTTACACATGGAGGGGAATTCATTCGGACATGCATTCCCAAGCATGGAATCAACCACTAGAGTAACACCCAAAATGCTCAATGCCATTAAATATTGGTACAAGGCAGTTACATGTAGCTGACACAGGAATATTCTTCCGTCATCCCCAGTTGACCTTCACACAACTCCTCAACCTGACCAATTGGTGGCTACATTTCTCAACTTAGCATTTCAATTATGTCTGCATGGTAATGTCAGTACACATAATAATTGCATAATCATAACCACCTTAAATAAAATTCATCAATCACATGCAAGATAAATATAGATGGTCCACATAGTAGGTAAATATCATTAAAACCAATAGAAATGAAATTAGTCTGAAATTTCTTATGATTGAGAGAAACTATATAAAAGTGTCATCATATAATATCAAATTTTGTGGTAACTTTAGAAAATAACAAGAGATTCTACCCGCCTAACTAGGCCAAAATCTAGACTCATCACTCCCCCAAACCTAATGTTTTGTTGGTCCTCCAACAGGGGAAGAGTTATTCTTTTGCTTGGTTAAGGCCCTAAAGTCTACGAATGATAGTTGTCCAATGTCGATGTCTATCATGGGTGAATCAAGATTCTAGTAAAATCCTCCGAACTTATCAAGTCTCCTCCATCTTTGTTGTTCCTCTACAATGTCATACCTATAGAGTCTAAAATTAGGTACAAGCCATAGGAGGGTATGCAGTTGAAAAGTCAAGGGAAGCCATTTGTGCCCCTTAGTTCTCCCAAACTGGATGTATCTTTCAATTCTCTTCAATACAACATCATAGTTGTGGATAGACTGTGGCTCAGCTTGTTTTAGCTCATCAGTCAGTAGGTTCCATCTCTAGGATACATATCCCCTCATAGTATCCTCTTTTGTTGTAGTTGTTACCTCATACCCATTGTAAATACCCTCAATCCAAGGCATAAATTTTCTACCATAGCTTGGCCTAAAGATAAATCTATTCCAATCTATATAAATGTCTTTGAGGTTCTTTGATTTAGCCTTGATGGTTAGCGGAATATTGGATTCCTTATTCTTGTAAGCATTGCATTGTTCATCCAAACTAATCTCATTTTGTACCCAGGACAATAATTCTCTCAATTGTATGTCTCCTACATAAGGAATGCAATAAAATTCACATAATAATTTTTTTATTTCAGGGGAAGCAATCTTATAGGCATTGAAAAATCTGGTAGGATTTTGAATGGAGGGGTTCAAACCTAAGATGATTCTTGACATTCTAAAGGAAAGGTATTTCTCCTTCAAGTGAAAAGCATAAACCCTTGGAGGGATTCTACATTCCAAGATTTGTGGCACCAGAGTTGCAATGCCACTTACCTTTTCCTTTAGAAAGATAATTTCCTTATTCTTTTCTTCAATAATCTCATCCCTCTCTTGGATTTCTTTTTTCAACTATTTCTTCTCCTCCTTCCATTCCTCCTCTCTTCTTAGTATTTCTTCCCATAAATTTAAAATAGTTGTATGTACTAAAAATTAGGAGGGTTATGGATTCCTACTAGGATTTTCATATATAGTTGCTTCCCATAGAGAACTATATTCATAGATTCAGGATGTCCCACTAATTCAGGTTGTGGAGGTATGATTCATCTTTCCTCATTCTATTACAGGGCCTCTTTTTCTTCTTCTAATGGTGGCTACAAGAACTCCTGATCTATTTCTTGACATTTTTGCACAGGAACTCCCACTTTTGGTCTTGCTACAAAAACTCCTGACTTTCTTCATGCTCTTTAGTCTCAACTTCTTCTGCAATGGTAGAAAGATCTGCCAGGGTCATTTTTGTTTCCTTTTTGAATATATCTTCTTCTTGTACATTATCCTACTCCATTGGAGCATTTGTGCTTTCACACGATGTCCCACCAAGCTTAGGATCAGACGACTTTGATTTCTTGAGAGGAATTTTTCATTTTTCTTTGGTTGTGTGATGAACATTCCTAGCCTTCCTTTTCTTAGGGCTTGGCACCTCTTTTTGCATAGGTTGCATTTTTCTTTTCCTTTATTTTTCCTCCCTCTTTTTTTCCCTTGTTTTTATCGCAATTTTCAGTGGAACATCGTCATCATCAAAATCTGATGAATAATTTTAGTTTCCATGCTCATTATCAGAAGAAATAACATCTATAGTCTTTTCTTCAATGGGGGAATCCACACTAGCACCAAAAGTTAAGGCACCAGGGATTCCTTCAATCGTGCTCAATTTTTTGCTAGACCTATGTGTCTGAGGTGAAACCCTGGGCTGAGATGGCTCAGTTCTATACTGCTCAATGTTTACAAAATCATCCCAAGCCATTCTAGGTGTTGTATCAAGCAAAGATCTTATGACCTGCAATTTAATTAGACAATGGTGGGATATAGAGTTTTCCCTACCTTTTTGAGTTTTCGTTTCCATAATGGAGAGAAGGTTGTATAGGAAATTGGGCATGTTCATCTTCCTGTTGTGCTTCATATGACTTAGCAATTTGAAGTGCATCGAATCCAGGTTAAACAGCAGACCTTCACAAGTGATATATTTGATGGTGTGCATAGGTGTCTACTTCCATGGCTCGAGTAGAGAGATTATTTTAGTACCTTTTCTATCAATTGTGAGTGGAGGGTCACCATGCATTATGAATATAGCCTTGGCTATCCTAGAATCCTTAGAAACAAGGTAAGGTTCACTAGTAGTTGGCAACCCTAAAAATTCTGCAATTTGCTCTTCAATCACTATGACCCCTAGTCCTTTCACTACGGCCTTTCTTTCTAAAAATGTCTCAAAAAACTCCAATGCAATACGCTCATCAAAACCATCCAAATTCAGAAAATAATCTGACCAACCACAATTCTAAAATTCAATTAAGCACATTGCATCCTATAAAAAAGCATCATGAGTTAAGGGCTCATTCTGAATGAGTCTGCCTCCCATTGTCTATATTCAACTTGTCACTCTGTAAAATTACCTCTGTAATTCTCAAATTCTTTCCTCATTTTTTGGGTGAATTCTTAACTAAATTTTTGTCACTCTATTTTTAGCAATTACCATTTTCATTTTGAAATTATGATAGAGTTAATAATAGTAAGAAAAGGGAATCATAATGAGAGGAAATGGTGGCAGAAGTTTAGTGTCACATCACACATGCAAGTCATCTTTCATTTTAAATTTTGAATCAACATAGCAAGATTTGCTAACGTAGACAATCATGTATCAACATGTGGCAATATTTTTGCATCTTTCTTACTCCTCCCCCCAACCTAAATCTGGACATGTGTCCACACATGTGAGATGGCAAGAGTGATTTGATTGGGGGGTTAAAGAAAATAATGTGAACATCTATATTATCGTACAATGATTAAATAAAATGCTCTAAAGGATAATTAAGAATTCAATTAATACACACATACCTGAGTGTGTACAAACATGAATGTAGAGAATTCATTGCAATGATTAGGGAAAAAGTACCACTTGCATTGTTGAGCAATAATTGAGTCATTAATGATGATGAAGTGGAATGGTGCGAGGTGAAATGAAATGATGGAAGAGAGAGAAAGGTGGTATAGATGGGTTGATGGCCAGATGGGTGAAGAAATAGATTTCTACAAAAGTAGAAATATTTATTATGATAATTATGTATCTCATTTAGTCAGAAGGAGGAACACTAGGTCCACTACCTTCAGCTATAAGAACTTCTTGAGTGCAGGAACTATGCATGGGTGGTGTATGTTGGATAAACTATTGCAGGAACTCTTCTTTTGAAGCTGGCACATGATATAATTTGAGACGGTGCCCATTCACCAATAATTTGAATTTGACAGGGTCAATGGTCATGAGCTGCACAACTCCGTTGAGAAGTACCTTGGGAACTTCATATGGCCCCAACCACCTTGTCTACAATTTACCCGCATTATCTTGGTACCATGAATCATAAATTAATGCCTTGTCACCTGGCTAAAATTTCTTTTCACTGATAAATCTGTCATGCCATTTGACTCTTTGACTTTGCACAATTTCAATATGGTGCAATATAGATTTCCTCATCCCATCCAATTCATTCAGCTATATAATCTATTCTTTCTATGCCTTGTAAATGTCCATCCCCAACTCCATAGCAGTTTTGAGTCTTGTGCTCAAATTTGATAGGCATCATGGTTATTTTCCCATATAGCAATTCAAATGGGGTGAAGCCTATAGTTGTCTTCTAGGTGGTCTTGTAAGCCCAAACTACTTCTGATAATCTATTTGCCCAGTCCTTTCTATGAATATGCATTGTTTTGGTGAGGATGGCCTCAATATCTCTATTTGTAACCTTAACATGTCCATTTTTTTGAGGGTGACAATGAGTGGATTTCCTATGCCTAATGTTATATTCATTAAATAATGTTGTAGAAATGGTTGATGTAAACTAGGTGCCTTGATCAGTTACTATTTCTCTTGGTACTCCATACCATGTGAAAATTTCTTCATAAAGAAATTACACAACTTTGTTGTCTCGTGCATGCTTCATGGCTTTGACTTCTACCCACATTTTTGTATAATTAGTGTACACTAGAATATAGGACTTACCATTGGATGTAGGATCAATGGGTCCCACAAAGTCCAGACCCCACTTGTGGATAAAGTGGCATCTCATCTGACTTTGTTAGTTTTCCCATTCTTTGGCATCTATCACATCTCCTTGTATACCTTCTTGCATCTTTGTATAATGTAGGCCAATAGTATCTTGTGTTAAGGATTTTCATTGTTGTCCTTTTAGCTGCAAAGTGGCCTCCATAGGGTTCATCATGGCTTGCATGTAGAATTTGATATCTCTAATCTTCCCTCACACATCATCTCATAACGTGATCTGGTCCCATATAAAACATGCATCTAGCTATCCATGAAAAAGGGAATGATTTTTCAACCAACAATCTTCTCTCTTTTGGGGAGAAGTGAGGAGGAACTCTCCTTGTCACAAGGTAATTGGCTATGTCGGCATACCATGGTGCCTACACACTAATATATAATACATGCTCATCAGGAAAGGAGCCATCTATGGCTTGACTATCTTCTGACATGGTCAGCCTTGAAAGAAAATCTGCAACCACATTTGCCTTCCCTAGTTTTTCTACAATATTTATATCAAATTCTTGCATCAATAACAACCATTTGGCTAATATTCTTGAGATTAGGGGTATGCTCATGAGTTATCTAATGGATGCATGATCAGTATGTACAAAAATCTGATAACTTGTTATATAGTGCCTGAATTTATTCAAGGCATAAATTACTACTAACATTTCTTTCTCTGTGACTGAGTAATTGAATTTAGCTCCTTGCAAGTTTTTACTAACAAAATAAATGGAATTTTCAATAACTTCTACTTTTTTTCCTAGGACTACTATTGTATAATCTGAGGCATCAGTATGGATGTGGAAAGGGATTTCCCAATTTCGTCCCTTTAGTACAGGAGCATGAGTTAGGTTTGTCTTTAAATTAGAAAATGCTATATCACAAATTTCTATCCATTAGAACTCAACATTTTTAGTCATAAGACTATATAGTGAGGCTGCTATTTTGCTAAAATCCTTGATGAAATATCTATAGTAGCCTGCATCTCCTAAGAAAATCCTAACATCCTTTTGCTTTGTAGGTACAGACAATTTTTTTATTACCTCTATTTTTATAGGATCAACTTGAATTCCAAGGTGGGAAATGTAGTGGCCAAGAACTACACCTTCCTGCATCATCATGAAGCACTTTTCATTGTTTAAGGAAAAATTTTGGTCCTCACATCTCTGTAGAAATTTATTCAAACTATCCAATGCTTCATCAAAGGTGGCACCATAGGTAGTAAAATCATCCATATAGATCTCCATCCAGTCAAGGGAGATATCTAAGAATATGTTGATGACTGCTCTCTCAAAATTGGCAAGTGTGTTGCATAACCCAAAGGGAAGTATAGAATAGGCATATGCACCCCAAGGACATGTAAATGTAGTCTTCTCTTGATCTTCTGGTGCAATTTGAATTTGGTTGTATCCACTGAATCAATCAATCAAGAAAAGTATTATTTTCTTGTAAGAGAGTCGAGGACTTGATCTACAAAAGGTAGGGGAAAATGATCCTTCTTAGTGGCAACATTGAGTTCCCTATATTCAACACAAACTCGTCATTTCCCTCCCTTTTTGGGCACAATCACCAATGGAGAAACCCATTGGCTATCTGAAATAGGGTAGATAAATCTTGCGTCTAGTAGCTTTTGTAGTTATATTTTGACAATTTCTCTCAAGGAAGGGTCGAATCTTCATTGTGGCTTCCTAACAGGTGTACACTCATCTTCGATATATATTCTATGAGTGAACTTTTGGATCTAATCCCTTCATATCATGATAATCCTATGAAAATTATTTTTGATGGGCTTCCAACAATTGTGTCAATGTCAACTTTTGTCCCTCATTCAATTAACTATTGATGTTTAGATATCATCCTTTAAACACATATACTTGTGTGACTAGTTCTATCATAGTTGATTCATTAATAAAAGGTATCTTAAGTTTAGGTGGCAGCATTGTGTGAAACATACCTGTTACTATAGGAATTTTGTCTACTAGAAGAGTGGCTATAGGAAGTCTATCTGCAGAAACAGTGGCTACAGGAAGATTGGCTGTAGGAAGATCATGCATAACTGATAGAAGTGTTTGTTCAATGTCTGTGGAGCCAAACTCATGAGTGGGTGATGCTTCCTCTATATAAAAATGGTTCTGAATAATACTAGATAACACCTCGTCTTCATCTTGAAGCTATAGGAAAGGACTTCTTCTGAGCATCATGAGCTACACCACAGAGTTGACTTCTTCAGCCTCCTCACCAATATCTGGCCATACCTAATTTTCTTCATTATGGGATGGCTGAGCAGGAGGATACATAACAAGATTTTTAGTGTTCATGCCATCCAAAATGGTCATGTCACCTAACCGACATCCAATATAAGTGTCTATAGTTTCTAACCATGGCCACCAAGGATAAGTGGATATCCTCGCAATGTGGCTTTAGAGGAAAAACTGTGAAGTTGGCTGGATACTCCCAAGAGCCTAGGATTACCCCAAGGTCTTCTATATATCATCAGTCTTAACAGTGGAACTATTAGCAAGATGTAGGACAATGGGAGTGGATCTCATGTTTGCAATATTTAGTTGTTGTAGGATTTCTTTAGTCATAACATTGATTGATGCACCCAATTCAATCAAAGCATTCTTTATTTTCATCCCATTTATAAAATCTTCAACTACGGGGCTACCTGGATCACTATACTTTGGCATAGTTACTTTTTCAAGCATGATGTCAGCAAGCTATCCTACTACATGGACTATAGTGGGGTCCTTTTTCTTGCCTGGTTTCTTCAGGCATGCTTCCTTGATTGCTTTTCCATAGATAGGTACATCTTTTATGGCCTCGAATAGGGGTATCTAGACACATATATGCTTTAGTTTATCTAGGATATCAAAACTAGTTTCCTCCTTGTCTTCTTTTTGCTTGGCAACTTCTAATCTCTGAGGGAACGATGGTTCAAGATTTTTAGTTGCACAAGGCTGAATGTGATCAGTCAAAGAGTCTCATTTCTCTTCCACAGGGAGCTTAGTGATAATGGGGGTGGAAGGAGCTGACAAGGTTGTTCTTGAACGTAGAGGTATGCCACTTAAACTCACAGCATATGCAAGAAATTGATTTGGATCAGCAGAATATACAGGTTGTTGTTGTGGTTTATTATTTGGGTTGGTAACTAGGTAGGTTTAGGTACATTTACACTTGGATTAGCAGGAGGGGGCATTATAGCAGGTTTTTGGGGTTGAGAATATGGCTGCATATAGTTGGTGGTTTGGTCTAGTCATTGTTGAACACCTCTCCATTGAGATGTTTGCTGCTAGTTTCCTGGAGGTGGTTTCCAAGGTCCCTAAAACTATTGCCTATTCCCCTAAGGTGAGGCATTTTGATAATTGGACCAAGCATTGGGTGGGTTATTCCAAGACTAGGGTGGGTATCCTCCATAGTTGGATGGACAAGGGGGCTACCACTGGCTACCAAATGAATAAGAATTAAAATATGGTGCAACAAAAGATAATGGATCTAGTGGCATACCTTGTCTTGAAACCCATGGCCTTTTTTGTGCAAAAAAGTAGACTTGGTCTTCCTCAGTCTATATTGGTTTGAACTCGGGTGTAATTTATTTACTATCAATGTTAGCTATCACCTTGCATCTGCAGTCCCTCTTCTTTTGTCTACAATGAGGGAAATATTTTGTCAGTATTGTCTTGGCCTCCTCAGGTTTCTTCTTAGCCTAAAGTGTATCCAGCTGAGTAGCTAGATTGTTGATTATATCTTGCTTGAAATCTGCCAACAAATTAGCAATCTCCATCCTTGAGACTCCATTGCTGGATGACTTACCCATAGAGGATCGGTAGGCTCTTCCTTTCTTTGAAGCTTCTCTAGAATATTTTTGACATATATTTTTGATATCACCCCAAAGGACTTGAGTGATATCTCCTCCTACCATCAATTCCAAGGCATCAGTGCAACTTTCATTAATTTCTCTCAGGAAAAGCAACTTTTGTGAGTCTTCATTAAGTGTATGATGTGGAGATTTCTGCAAAGAAAACAAAAACCTTGAAATGAAATATTCTAGGCTCTCATCTTCCTTTTGTTGCATTCTGAAAATGTCACCTCCTCTCATGTGACTACCCTTGCAATATTCCTTTTATTTCTCAAGAAAATTTTTCTTCATATCTTCCCAAGTTTGCATAGTATTTTCGCCAAGGTTCATAAACCATCTCAATGCATTTTCTTTCAAATTAGTAGGAAATAGCTTAAGTTTGTGGGCATCAATGGTATAGTCATAGCTTTTGCAGAGTATATCAAACTCAAAAAAGAAGGTATCAAGATGTTCTGTGACAAGCCCATAGAATTTAGGAAGGACTAAAGCAGGGATATTTTTGAGGTTATCTACTTCATTTTTTTCAACAATCCGAAAAGGAAAAGCTGGTTGGTTCTGCTTGTTAGGCCTATCTCCATTTGCATCAACCATGTCTTCTTGATGAAATTCTAGAATAAAGGGTTCTTCAACAGGATTTTGATCTTCAAGGGAAGCTTCAAAACTAGTCAAGTCATGGAATATATCAGCAAAGGGTTGTGGCTCTTCTTTTTCATCATCTCTAGGTAGATTTGGAAGCTCTACTAGCCAAAATGGCTCAAGATTATTAGGAAGGAATCTCCCATAAGAATATATTCTTCTTCTATGCATGTGATATCAACTCAATATCATCCAAATCACACAAATAATGGGTGGGGGAAAATAGTGGATCATATCTTCTAACACTAAGAGAAAATTCTAGAAATACTATAGTAGAAAAACTATGAATGACTCCAAAGGACTCCCTAGTTTGACACCATCCCTGAAAATGATGCCAAATATGTTGGCCTCCTACAATAATTTTAATAACTAAGCCCTTATAGCCATGATTTAGAGATTCGACATCTGACCTGAATAGCCATCTTAACCATTGTGAAGGTACATTTAAATTGTTAACCCAGGGGCATGAACTTGAAATAGGTCAACACACTATGTGCACTAGGAATTTCAAATTAGTCATCTTCGTTCTATAACTTAATAAAAGCTTAACATTGAAAGTAAATTGCATGAAAGGAAACAAATAAAATGTTGAACATCACTCAATAAAATCTAAACTGATTATGCATAATAGGAAAGAAAAACTGAGCATCCAACAGGAAACTACTCTGCTTGCATTGGCTATAGGAACAGTCAATGCCATAATCTTAACTAAGTAATGAACATAAAATAACACTAATATAACTAAAATGAAGGAATGGATTACTCACCAAGTGGGCCCCCTTGGATTAGTTTCCTCTAAACTAATGCAAACTCAGATACTCAACTCAAAATCTTATTTCATTTATCAAAAAATGCAATTACAAAAGTATGTTTGATTATCAGCTTGTACAAGAACTTGGTGATCGACTCACTAGCTTGCTAGCTCAAGGAAGGAGGATTCAAGCCTTATTTATACCAAATAAATAGGGCCATCAACTCCCACCGACTGAGAGGATGCCATTTAGGGAAAGCGGGAATAAAATGGAAGGGTAGTTACACATGCAGGGGAATTCATTTGGACATGCATGCCCAAGCGTGAACTCAACCATTGCAGTAATTCCCACAATGCCCAATGCCATTAAATATTGGTACAAGGTGGTTACATGTGGCTAACACAGGAATCTTCTGCCATCATCCCCAATTGACCTTTGTGGACTCCTCAACCTGACCGGTTGGTGGCTTTATTTCTCAACTTAGCATTTTAATCATGTCTACATGGTAATGTTAGTACACATAATAATTACATAATCATAACCACCTTAAAGAACATTCATCAATCACATGCAAGATAAATATAGATGGTCCACATAGTATGTAATTATCATTAAAACCAGCAGAAATGAAATTAGTCCCAAATGTCCTATGACTGAGAGAAACTATATAAAGTGTTAGCATATAATATCAAATTCTGTGGTAACTTCAGCAAATAAAAAGATATTCTACACTGCTAACTAGGCCAAAATATAGACTCATCAAGTGGATCAAAGAAGTTCTCAAAATTTGGTGAAGTTGCCCAAGGCAACCAAATTTAACAATAATAAGATCATGCAAGATTATAATATGAATGATATTTCATGATCTAGGTTGGTTAGTTGAAACAAGAGTTGTCTCAATCAATCGTTACACAAGAAAATTTTCTTCACTAACTTGCAAGTTCATTATATTTCAAGGGACACCAAAACTTCACCCTAAGTTTCTTAAACCCTAAACTCTAAAATATAAACCATGAGTAGACAATTTGAAAGATAACTAGTGGAATCAAGCAACATATGAAAGGACTAAGAGTAGTTCATGTGGTAGATGATCTGAAGCATACCTAAGGATTTGGAAATAACAAGGTGAAGTGATAGTGGTTTGGAACTCCTAGGTTGAGGTATGTTTCCCTAAAAAATAAGGGACTTAGTTTTTAATTTAAGCTAAGTGTCTAATATAGGGGCATCGTGAGGATAATGTGGAGAATATAAATTATGTTTAGAAAGATAAGGTTTAAAGTGAGTCATTTGTTTCATACATAGTCAATGGTCTCTAATAAGGAAAGGTGGATGCATTTAATTGGATCAAGTAATTAATTGTTATAATTTTATTTTTTTAAATTGTGATTTGTTGGCCTTTTGGTAAATTTTGAGATGATTTAGATGTTTTTCCTTTTTTTTCTTTAGTTAATGAGCATGCACAAGTTAACAAATATTTTCAATTAGAACTATTGTGATTTATCAAAGGTTATTTTTGGTTTCTACCAAAGGGAAAATATTTTAGAAGGATGAGTGGACCATGGAGAAGGTGTGAGATGAATTCCCACTATGGACTATATTGGAATTCATGAGATTTTTTATTGTAGGTCAATGAAATGATTCATGTTGTTACAATCTTTGTACCATATTGAGGTTGATGCTAATTATTTGATAAAATAGAGAAAGTCATAAGTATGAGATTTTGGGAAAATTGAAAGCAAGGAAGAAGGCTAAGGAAAATAGTGGAGCTATCTAGTAAGGAATTAGTAGAAGAGTGAAGACTGAGAGGTATGTGAGACAAGAAGTATGATGTGAAATACTAGTAGGAGACTAGGTCATGTCAGGCTCATTTAGTGTTGTTTTGTATCCAGTTTGATAATTTTGGAAGTGGTTTTCGATGTTATGTGTCTATGTAAAGCCATTATGGAAAACTATAATTAATTTTGTGAAATTAATAAAAACTTTAGATCATTTGGTAATTGGTTTTTCTATTACTCAAGGTTTTCTATGTAGTGAAATCTGGTTTCCTTAGGCAATGCCACCAAATTTTATTCCCTTAAGCCATGCCATTTTGTTGTTGGACCTTACTAAAAAGATCCCCTTAAGCCATCCTATTACCCTAAACCCTAAACCCTAAAGCCATTATTTTTTCTCAGGCTCTTAATGAAATTTGGTTGCCTTGGAAAACTTCACCAAATTTTATTCACTTGAGCCATGTCATTTTGTCCTAGGACCTCACTAGACATAGATCCCCTTAAGCCATACAATCACCCTAAATCGTAAATTGATGTCTTAAGGGGTCCTAATATGACATTTCTTAAGGGTATCAAATAAGTTCTCAAAATTTGGTGAATTTTCCCAAGGCAACCAAATTTAACAATAATAAGATCGTGCAAGATTATAATATGAATGATATTTCATTATCTAGGTTGATCAGTTGAAACAAGAGTTATCGAATTATATCAATCAACTGTTCCACAAGAAAATGTTCTTCACTAAATTACAAGTTAATTATATTCCAAGGGACACCAAAACTTCACCCTAAGTTCTGTAAACCCTAAACCTTGAACTCTAAAATTTCAACCCTAAACACTAAAGCATTCATTTTGTCCTAGAACCTTAAAATGAAATTTGGTTGCTTTAGGAAACTCCACAAAATTTTATTCCCTTAAGCCATGTAATTTTGTCATAGGATCTTACTACATAGATCCCCTTAAGCTATCCTATTACCCTAAATCCTCCCTAAAGCCATCATTTTTTTCTTAGGTTCTTAGTGAAATTTGGTTTGCTTGGGAAACTTCACCAATTTTTTTTCACTTGAGACATGTCATTTTGTCCTAGGAACTCACTAGACATAGATCCCCTTAAGCCATCCTATCACCCTAAACCATAAATAGATTTCTTAAGGGGTCCTAATTTGACATTTCTTAAGGGGATCAAATAAGTTCTCAAAATTTGGTGAAATTGCCCAAGGCAACCAAATTTAACAATAATAAGAGCGTGCAAGATTATAATATGAATGAGATAAATAATGATCTAGGTTGATTAATTTATGGTTTAGGGTGATAGGACAACTTAAGGGGATCTATGTCTAGTAAGTTCCTAAGACAAAATTACATGGCTCAAGTGAATAAAATTTGGTGACGTTGCCTCAGACCTTAATGAAATTTGGTTTCTTTGGTAATATTCACTTAAAATCCATGTCATTTTCTACTAGGACCTTACTACATAGATCCCCTTAAGCCATCGTATTACCCTAAAACCTAAATCTTAAACTCTAAACCGTAAACCCTATAGCATTCATAAATTGTCCTATATTAATAGTTAATTTTATTTTCATTCAAGTAACATGCCTTAGAAATAAATGAGGCTTACATATTTTATCATTTGTATTCAATTAGGCCATTTATATTGAATGGTTTAAGGGTATTTCCTAAACATTTATCTTACATTTTGAAATTACAAATCTAATGTAGGTTCCCTCATATCTTAGAGATCACATGGATCGATTCAATAATATTCACAATCCACCTTCACACCTTCACACCATCCATCTCCACCACCTTCACCTCCACCTCAACCCACTCCATGTCATAACCCTCCACCTCCACCACCTGAAATCGATGTTGCTCATTTGCAAGAACGAATGAATTCCATTTTTAGAACCATCCAAGATCAAATCAACATTATTCAAAATGAAGAATTTGTCTCACCACCTATAAGGATGATTGCATCTAGGATACAAACCATTGTTGATGTTGTCAAGGCTATGGATGGGATCTTAGATGAGCATTGACAATGGCTAGAGGAGAGGAGAACTTCTGATTTTGGAAAGGAAAATGGAAATAAATGAAGAGATGCAGTAGATAGACACAATAGTTTCTAAATTAAGACAATGATATTAAATAGTTATGAATTTATGAATTTGGTGAATGGTGGATATTTTGTGTGATGAATTTATAAATTTGGTTGGATGGATATTTTTAGTGATGTGAATTTATGATTTTTGTTCTAGATGGATATTTTTAGTGACGTGAATTTATGATTTTGGTTCTAGATGGATATTTTTAGTGACATGAATTTATGAACTTATAATGATGAATTTATAATAGTATATATTTTATGACTATCTACTACATCATGATTTCTCCTTATCGAAAATTGTAATATATATATGCTTTAGACATAAAATGAGCTTTTTGTGAATGTTTGAAGTTTATTGTTTAGTATATACACATGCATTAAAATTGCATATAAGTTCTTAAATTTTAAATTTTTTATGTATGTACATAGTTTAGTTTAATGATGTATGCATTCAAATTATGTATCGTATTTTTTATTTTAAATGTATGTACATGTTAAATTTTGAATTTTGTATGCACATGCTCAAGTTCAATCAATGTATATGTGTGTTTCAATTTTATATGATCTTAATATATGTAAGCACATCCCATTTAAAAAAAATTTCATGTGCATTTGAAATTTAACTATTTCTTGTAATTTTTAAGTTTGTATATTAATTTTTTATAATTTAATGTAGGTGCACACTTATATCTCATATCATGGATGATTTTAACATTGATGATATCATAAATGTACCACCTCGGCCAAAAAAACCTCCCCCTCCCCCTCCACCTAATATCCCACCTCTAGCACTTGTTGCATCTGATGAGGCTCACTTGCGAGCATGCATAAACGATCAAGTTCCATCCATACAAAATAAAATCAATGCTATGCAGAGTCAAGCATTGATTCCACCACATTTTAGATGTTTTGCATCTGTGATGCAAAATGTTGTGGATGCCATCAAGACCATTGATTTCAATCTAGATAGGCATCGACGAGACAGGGAACATGTGAGATAATTTTATGCTGATGGTCTCTCTTATAAACAAATTTTAGACCTTAAAATAATGAAATCCCACATAGACCCCTACTTTCTTGACCTCGTTACTCAATAGCCCATTCCTCCCAACAAATCTAGAATATCCATGAGGTGGTGCATACATCCACAAGTGAGTGCACATTTTTGGGATCGATGGTATATAGTTAATGATAGTCCCCCACATGCTAATTGGGAGTGCCCATTTTATTTTTTGAGGAAACTATATGTAAATTTTTTTATGGGGCAAAAGCCCAATTATTTTGATTTTAAATAATTTTAGGGTGTTGGTAGCGGCATGCCACAATAGAGGTTAGGGGCAAGGGTTGATCCCTAATGCCGCGTGCATGCACAACCCCTCTTTTCTTCTCTTGGTCCTCCCATTCTTGCACCTATGCATCATCACACCATGTTTTTGATAAAAGGGTAAAACGGGTTTTACAGGTACCCGAAACCACAAAGTTTACAAAATAGAAAAGGGGACACCAAGGTCCCACTAGAAAAACTAGTTGCCCAAGAAAAGACCAACAACAACCAAGTGAAAAAGACCAGAAGGGTCAAAACGAAAGGAACAAAAAAGTAAGCACCAAGAAAACCCCAGTTGTTAATTCAAAGTCTTGAGGAAAGACTCCATCTCCACCTCCAGATTCTGCATATCATTGACACCCTTTTTAAAAGTTTGAATCATCTTCGAAGTTAGGGGGGCCTTGCGCTTCAGATTGGCTCTGGTTCTTCTGGAAATACTAGCTTCTGTATCCTGGCTTTTATCCTCTGTTTCCTCTAGATCCACCACCAGAGAACCATGTTGGGCTTTGTCAAGCTTCTTAGTTATCGCGTTAATGATAATGGCACTATGTCTTGCCATGCGGTTGTTTTGCTTAGCCATGGTTTTGATGGTATTCCAAATTTTCTCACCCTTGGAATCCATATTTCTGTTACTGTGATCCACATTTTTCTTTTCAATTTCAGCAATATTTGCGCCCTACTTATCAATCTTGCTTTGCAGAGCCCAATTTTTCTATTTTCAACTCATTAATTTTAGTGAAAGTTCATTCCAGGAGTTTGAAGTGGGACTCAAAATTGGTTTTGGCAAGGTTCAAAATATCTAGAGAGGACTCATTTCCAGTATTAGGGCAAGTATTCTCAGGGTTAGGAATAACAGGGGGGTGATCATTAAGGTGTTTATCTGGCAAGGGATTGGAGCAAGGCATGATTTGGTTGGCATTAGACTCCTCTGAGTCAGAGGATTCTTTGGAGTAGGAAACAAGACTTTTGGCCTGGGGTTTCTTCTCAGAAGAGCAATAGTCAGGCTCAAGATCAACGCGGGTTTTGCTAGAATTCCCAGAAGGGACAATGTGCAAGCTAGGGACTTTTCTAGCCGGACTAGTGTTAGGCAGATACTCTGAGCCTCTAGGCTTTGTGTCATCACTCTTAGACTCAGGGATAGTTTCCATAATAGCAGGAGCAGGCACATAGAGATATTCAACAATCAGCCTTATTAACCCAGTGTGTAGGATGGGGAATCTTTTAGGGTTTTTCTTATTATCCTCCAAGCTTTTCTTCAAGGAACAGGAAAGATAATAGGGGATGGAGACCCTTACCTTGTATTGGAAGTGGTTGAGGAGAGCAAAGTGATAACCATAGACTTTAGTGAAGCGCTCATCCATCGTAATGTACTCCATGATGACCCACTGAAATTTTCTCCAAATAGCCTTTATGGTGTTGACATCAAAGTAGTTGTTAGCAATTTTAACCATACTTAGCCTTTCTTTTTCCTTTTTAGGAAATCTGATCACCGCTTCATCAAAAAATGCCCTGTCCCTAAAAAACTTCTTCCCTTCAATAGATAATCCCCTAACCTTAGCAATAAGATTTTCGCTATGTTATTGACATTAGGTTTCATTAGTACACTCGTAGGAGACCTTGATTACCATGCTTCTACAATAGCGGGTGGGGAGCATAGAGACAATGATGATGGAGGAGTTTTTGATGGAGCTGGTCTAAGTACCACTCTAGGAGTGTCAAGGCCCATCCCACTTGTATGTACTAGTTGCCATCAAGTATGTTGTGGACTTGATTAGGCCACACCTAGTTCGGGTGGACATGGAGATTCTGGTGGTTCATCTAGTAGCATCAGTTCATTTGTAGAGTTTATTACAATATACCATCACTCTGAGGACACTGTGACACAGGTATAAATATGCATCTACACGTTCATTTTATAAGAATTTTGATGAATGTATATATCAAAGAAAAGCTTGCAATACATTTTAACAATCAAACTATTTGGTGTACAAATGACAGTAATGATGGGGCAATCATCCATTCCACAATTACATACATTGACACCAGTTCGACTCGGTAACCCTTATGGGGTATGTTTATTTCATTTTTTAAAATTATATATGAAATGATTTTTAACTTGAGTTTTAAATTTATAATTCAATTACATATATGCTTGAAATATTTATGTTGGTTTAGGCAATTCAATTGGCTTCCAAGTTGATTCCACCTGAGGGGTTGTCAAGCACTCCTCCACTATTGAGCATCGCAGATCAGGGACATGTACATTTATATTGTAAATTGTTTATCTTGCATTAGTATAGTTACAATTATGAATTTTGAATTCACTATATATGAAATGTGCATGTACACTTTTTAATATTATAAGCGTTAAATTTCTACATGTATGTCTAGGTTGATACCACAATGAGAATGGGCATTGGGAAAACATTAGATGTTGCAGCTACTTGTGAGGCCTCTGATTTTCAGGTTGTTTAAAAAAATTCTACACAAAATGTGTAAAGTTGAATATATATATATATAAACCTAATTCAAGTATACATGCTCTAATTTTGATCTTGTAGGACTTTGTTAGTGTGACTTTCAGCCCTGACCCAAACATAGTTACACCTCCAAGAGGACATGCAGAGCTGGCTCTAGATCAAATGGTAATTTAATTTTTTTTATTATATTTAAATTCAATTATAAATTATATATTGTGAATATAACTATAATTTTAAATTTCAAATTGAATATATATATATATATATATATAATATGATCTAGTATATGTTTTAAATTCTTTTTCTTTTATAGCATGAGACAAATCTTGTAGTTGAGCATGTACAAATAGATCTTGGAGAAGAGGGTGCACAACCTCATAATCTAGTACAATTAAAATATGATAAATTATAAATTAATTTCAAATAAATCATTTTTAATTGTAGACTTGTGCATCTAATTTCAACTTTCTTTGTCTTGTTTATGTAGATTGATTCAAAGAATTTAAAGGTTGCCTCAGGTGCACCAAAGCATCCAAACCCAGATATGATGGTAATTTAATTTTATGATGAATTATAAATTAAATTTTCATTAAATAATTTTTTATTTTCTTACATCTAATTTCATCTTTCTCTTGTACAGAGTGTTTCAGGTCATCTGCATAGTTCGCATGGCATGAAGAGGTCTCTTGATTATAGAGACAATACATAACCTAGAAAGATGATTTTGTGGGTTATATTTGTTTATTTCATGGACTATATTTCTTGTTTGTTATGTACTCTATTAGACTTTATATTTCATGGTTCAAGTACTTAGTTGGACTTTAGTTCATGGGTTGTACTATGATGGATTTTATTTCATGCGCTTAATATATTGGTTTCATGCACTTAATATATTTACATAAATTATGGACTTTATTATTGTTTGAAATTTTAATTTTATACACATATACATTTATGCATTTTATGCTCATGGTCAAGACATTAATATAGGACATTAATGTGAAATTAAATATTAATTTGAAATTAATAGGGCATTTTAATATTTATACTTTACAAATTTAGTGATCTCATACATGATATACATGATATGTACATTCAATAATTAGCAATAACTAGTCAGTGAACTTATTCAATTCACATCAATCAATATTTAGTCAATAAATCATAATTTACAAATAAAAGCAATTCGTTTAAATACTAGAAAGGATAAAATTTTAAGAAATAAACAATAACATACAAGATTAGAGAACAAAAGCATTAATAAATTTTATAAATAATAACATCCAACACTAATCTATAAGCTGTCAAAACAAATAATGGAATCCAATACTATTTTATAAGTTGTCAACACAAATAATGGCATCCAATACTAATTTATAAGTTGTCAGAACAAATAATGGCAACCAATACTAATTTATAAGTTGTCAAAACAAATAATGGCATTGAAAATAAATAAGGGGTCATAATACAATGTCTTAAGGGGATGTCTTAAGGGGTAATAATACATCTTAAGGGGATGTCTTAAGGGGCCGTATTATGTCTTAAGGGGTCATGATACAATGTCTTAAGGGGTCATAATGCATCTTAAGGATATAATTGATTTAACAATAATGTATGCACGATATTTAGTGATTTGAAGACATAGTAGGACATATATGTACATACATGTCATCTCAAAACAATGTTTACAAAATTTGGATATGCCATCTTAAGAGCATCTCAAAATCATGCCCAAAATGTAGTAGGTCTTCACACCACCTAATATAAAAAAGGTACAAGCAATATCAATTAAATCATCAAAACAAACTTATTTTAATTTATATAAAACTATTTATATGTACACAAATCAAGTACCTGCATTTAAAAGTATTCCACACATGTGTAGGTTGAATCTAGGCATCCTCTCCTTTTTTTTTCAAAGTATGAGATCAATGCAATGATGGCTTAAGGATACAAAAAGGGATAATAAATCAATTTTATCTATTAATGTACAAGGAATATCAATATGTAATCAAAACATGTATTTAAATATATTTTAACTAATAATTACCTGTTTTTACCAAGTATTCCATGTTGTCTAGGTTGAATATGCATGGGTTAGATCCTTTTTGTGATTATGGCTTAAGGATCTATAAAAGGACAATTTAAAACTAAAACTATATTTACTTGTATTTAATATATTTAAAAGGACAATATAGAACTAAAACTATATTTACCTATATTTACTTATTCCATTGTACCATCTGCATCCTCTCTTTTTTGGAATGCATCTATGATCATCTCATGCTCTTCCATAGAAATTGTCCATAGAACTTTCTTTTTAGGTCTTCCACGATGCTAATCTATTTTTATATTTGTTTCCACCATCAAATGTGAATAATGTTTAATTTTTTTATGCGGTTCATAATCTTCGAATGCATGTAGACCATTCTTCCTTGCCAGGTATTTTCGTATCCAAGTGCGAACAACCAAAACTGATCCTAGGATTGGAAAACATGAAAACCATCATCAAATAAGTTCTCAAAATTTTCTTAATGGGATCAAAGACTTGTTCTGAAAAATTGCTTAAGCGGATCAAATACTTGTTACCAAAATTTTCTTAAGGGGGTGTCTTAAGGGGATCACTATACCTATTGGATAATGAGAGCCATCATCATCTTCTCAAGGTGATATTAACTTATCTTTAGTCTCCACACAATGAGCCAACCAATATTCAATTTTCTCTTCATTCCCCTTAGGTGCAACAACAACATACACATGTCCTGCAAACAAAAATTGATTTAATAAATTGCATATATCCATATAAACCATTTAGTATTACAAAATAACTTAATAAAGTGAAATAAATTGAATTAAATTACCTTCTTGTACAAGGTCTAAAACATGGTCATAGTTTTCAGATGCAAACACTTGATCATTTTATTCAATAGTTCTTTCATATTGATCATGTGCTTGTGCAGGTGTCAACGATCTTTTCTCCCACTATTCAACCCATTTTGTGTTTTCACATGCTTCCCAATCTCCTGAGATACAAAACTTCCAAAAACATGTAAGCTCCCTTGGCCAGATAGTCCATGTGCTTATTTTCGAACTCCTAAATGAATGCCATTTAGTAGATCCACTGATTTTCTCATAGTCAACTCTAGGTACAATGTTCTCTTCTTAAACTAACCAAAAGAATCGATGAACTATAGAGAACTCACTTGAACTAGGTGCAAATAATATTGTATTACACCAGTCCACAACCCCACGTGCATCTTTAAATTTTACTTTATCTTCAAATTTTAATTGTTCTCTAGCAAGAATTATTTTGACACATAGAACATTCGATCATTCTTGAATTGCCTCATACAATTATATGACCATATGAGGTGTTCTTTCATATGGACTCCTCTTTCTCTTAAATTCCTGTAAAATAGATTGAAACAGTATTGAACAAACTCTGACGAGTGTAATCGGTTTTCACACAAATAAAAATGATACTCCCTCAAAACTTTTCTATCATCCTCAGTGCTATCATCTGCATGTCTATAAACAATATGAACAAACATAGCTACTTGAACTGAATTATAATACTATGATTGAATTTCCTCTTATGGAGCGAGATTATAATTTTGTACAAAACCAACCACTAAAAGTATAGTACCAATTGGAAATGTGTTTCTACATGCGTGAAATTGACCATCGAGCATGTTGAGAGTGGATGACATAATTTGGTACAATCTTATTCTTAAATTCACTCATGAATGCATCCACACTAAATTTTTCTATAACTAAATCACAACGCTTTCCTATTTTTCCATCTTTTAAAGAATAGTGAACATTCTTAAGTCTTTTAACATCTACTAACTATTGTCCAAAATCATTATCAATACTTTCATGCATACAAATTCTTAAGAATGAAATATTTCCACAGTCAATGCATTGTCCAGAAATACAAGAACTTAAATAAAATAATTTACCATTAGATCTTTCACAAAACAAACCTGAAATAATCTACCTTATTGCTTTAAGTGGCATATTAATACCACATTCATGGATAATCATGTAAGTATGCAAGGTACACCGAATATATCTAAAAATATCATAAAAATAATGAAATTGAACATACGTTTTACAACAACAAGATATTCATTGCTTATTAATTTTTACATACCATGGTTTACATTTTTCAAAAGACATTTGAATTATTTTAATATTACCAGATAACACTAAATCACCAGAAAATTTTCTATAAAATTCAGTTTGTGTTGTATCTAATAGGTGTTCTGGGTGAGGATCACAAACTTTGGACCCCACCCTTAATTTTAAAACATCTCTAGCATTAGATGAAACCCTAGTATTATCATGCCAATATTTTTCAATCAAACATTTAATTTCAACATTCAATTTCATATCAGACCTTAGGAGTCGACCTTTGAAACTCCAACATTGGTTGATAAGATCATTTTCTATACTTTCTCTTCTTTTTTCCGCTCTTAGCAATGTTTTAGGATGCATTTTTAAAACTTCACTAATATTTCTTACCATTCTTTTATTCAAACTTGTTTTATTAACTATAGTAGTTGTTATAGCTCTTCTTGCTGCATTTTTATCTTTAGATCGACTATTTTTCCCAATAGATTGAATGACACTAGCAACAATAGACATAACATGTTTTAATGATTGATCTTTTCTTTTTGGTTTAACAAAAAAGCCTAACCTTTTAATTATTTTCCTCATTTTTTGCATTCTCATCAATTGCATCATTAGTTGACATTGAATTGCAACTTTTTTACAGTAAAAGAATTTTTTGTATATTTTATTTGCATGAATTCTTATTTTCCTCCAAGAAATTTGACCAGGAAGATTATTGAAAACACCACTTTCAATTTTTAAAAAAGTATTTTCATTAAATTCAACATCACATTCTAGATTTTCACCTTCCTCTTCATTTTCAACCTCAAAACTATTTACGTTTTCATCTTCATTTTCATCAACAAAACGATTTTCATTTACATTTGCATCAACACAACGGTTTTTGTTTTCATTTTCAACAAAAGGATCATTCTCATTTTCATTTTCAATAAAAGGATCATTCTCATTTTCATTTCATTTTCATTTTCAACAAAAGGATCATTCTCATTTTCAAAAAATTCTATAAAAGTTTCATCCCTTTGAATATTATCAATGTCAACATCATTAAGTCCAACATCTTGTAAAACTTCTATATACGAATTTACCATTTCACTAACATGTGGATTTGAAGATGTACTTGGATTTATGCATATTGAAACATTCTCCATAGCATTGAAAGAGGGATTTGAAGACATAGTAGGACTTGCTTGTATAATCATATTCTTCTCCAAATTGACTTCTTGCAAATTAGCTTCATCTACAGCCATGGTCTCCTCAATGTTTTCATCTTCAATAGTTGTGGAATTGGATGCTCCCCCATCATTCATTGATTTAATTCTCATTCTTCTTTATCTTTTTCTTTGTCTCTCTTCTTTTTTTGCTTCAATTTCTTCAGGATTCAATGTCTTCCTCCTCTTATTATGAGATTTATCTCCCATGATAATAAAATTCTCAAGCACAAATGAATTACAATAGTGAAATTATTCAAAAAATTCAATCCAAATTGGAAGTTGAAGACAAAATTGTTCCTCTTGTGTTTCTCAAAACAAGTAGAAAACTCGCACAATTCCACT
The DNA here is from genome assembly GCA_007115665.2 of Sequoiadendron giganteum. Classification (NCBI taxonomy): domain Eukaryota; kingdom Viridiplantae; phylum Streptophyta; class Pinopsida; order Cupressales; family Cupressaceae; genus Sequoiadendron; species Sequoiadendron giganteum. Next base: position 354,152,527 of record CM021106.1, on the reverse strand, counting down.
TTAAAAAATGTATTATTCATGCCCACTTTGAAAAAATAAATCCATATTGCAAGTTGAAGACCTTTTGTTCCTCCAAACAAGTACAAAACTAGCACAATTCCAGTTAAAAAATGGTTTACATGATGCCTCCTTTGAAAAAGTTAATCAAAAATGTAATTCACCACCTGTAAAGACAATACTTCATGAAAAATAGCCCAATTTTACTACTCTCAGTCATACATGTGAAGTTGTATACTTCATGGTAAATTTTGATAGTAAATTTAAATAAAACGGTTAAAAACAAATAGGTTCCTATTTATAGAATGAGATCTAGTTTATTAAAAAACATGATCCCATTTTGTAATCGAGATCCCATTCCCAATTTTAAATGTGGGGACCATTGAAAAAGGAATGGGATCCCATTTATAAAGTGGGATCCCATTTCCCTATCAACGGTCAGGACATTTAATATTAGGAATGGGATCCCACTTTACAAAATGAGATCCCATTTCCTAAAATTTGAAATTGGATTTACCTTGTGGTCGGGTTTTTGCCTTATATTTTGGTTCGAGAAAAGCATTGGGAATCTGAATCTAGGCCTTCAACCTGGTTTGACCTACAAGTTGAAGGTCCTATCAATGTTAAAGAAAAATACCGAGTTTGGACATATGGCTGACGACCTTTTCTGTAGGATTTTTTGACGAGATTAAAACCCATTTTACATGAGACAATGAAAATTCCAAATATGTAATCTATTTTACAATTGGATTATTTTTTCTATTTTTCAATTAGTTTTTGATGAAACTAGTCCATAAAATTTAAATATCAAGGATTTTTACTATTTTAATAGCTTTTGATCAACACAACATTTTGACAAATGTATTGCATGAGAACAAACTTCAAAGAATTATTTTCAATTTAAAAATAAAAAAATAAAAAAATGATAATTTTAGGTCATCTTATGCATGTCGTACACGACGATTTTTCAAAACGATAAATATGCCTAATAAAAATTTAACAAAAAAAAAAAAATCAATAAAATATTACAAAAAGATATTGAGAACAAGCTTTAGTGAGTCAAAAATATTTTCCCAAAAGGATGTAAAAAAATACTATTATTTAGGTCAAAATATGGATATCGTACATGTTGCATGGTATGGTAAAAAAAAGTGACTTTTAAACAATGGTTCTTAGAAACTCCTATTGAAACTCAATTTATAAAATCTGGGTATTGAAATAAATTACATATTTGGAAACTAGACTCTGAGTACTACATTTTATGATTAGTGGATTTTTGAAGATTCCATCTCTAAGTGCTTCAAATTTTAAGGTCAAATATGTCAAATTCTAAATTTCATGGAAAACACTTCTACTTTTTGGCCAAAAAGTGGACTCAACTTCTTGCCAGGACCCTCAGAAAATCCTCAAAATTTCAAACCCTTTAGGGAAGAAAATAGATTTGATGAATCCAAGTGCTCATGCTTTCCCTAGAGATTTCATCCTTAGAGGTTTCTAAGTATTTGGACTTAATCACAATTTTCTCTCACTAAGGTCAACATTAGGAAACTATTCTCTTGAAACCTTGATTTTCACATAATGGACCTTGTGGAAAGAAAAGGAGTTGAGACATAGACATTCAGTTTGAAAAACTAAGAAAGAAGTGGATGTGGTAAAATAAATTCATTAACCAAGATTAACTCCAATTGAACCCCACACATGTTCTTGGTATCTTTTGGTCATATGGATTTCCATACAAACATTGGTTTTTTGGTTTGAAATACTCTTAGGGAAAAGCATGTTCTTCAATATCTTGGTCTTGTAAACAAGGTCCCTTTTAGGCTCATTTAGGATCAAATCAATCACGTCATTCATCCCAAACATTTATTATCTCCATCCCCCAAACAAATTTACAGCTTTGGAAACATCATTATCTAGACTTGGGTACATCATTAAACCAAATCAAAATCATCTGTTTAGTTAGGAGTGTGAGAATGCATCCTTTCTCATACCTCTATTTAAATTAGCACCTCTTTGAACAAGTTCACCCTAAGGTCACATCCAACATCTTAGGGTTTACAAGTTCATTATCCAATGAAAATAAATCAAAAATAAAATCCTAAAGTATAGCATTGATCTAGAGTTCCTAAAAGTTTAACACCCATGTCACTCACCCTTTCATCTTCCATCCCATCATTGGTCCTAAATCCCTTAGAGGTCAACAAAGTCAAAACACAAGAAAACATGGAATATAAGCTTGATTCATACATCATGAGTATTCCAAGTCAACCAAACTATCAAAGCCAATACTCACATTTGTAAAATCCATACATGGGATCTTTATCTCCTCCAAATTTCAATAATACAACAAATATGAGTTTTTCCAACCTAAATTTAGGAACACAAAACCTCAATGATATTAAAAATGTGATTTTTCCTCTTCTAAATTTTGGAACACCTTTTCCTATGGTAGATTTAAATCAAAGCCAAAAATTACAAATTTATCAAGCAAACAATCAAGGCATGAATCTCCCAAACAACATTATACCACCAAATCGATACATGCCAAATGTGACTATACCAAATCCAAGCTTACCAAACATAAACATATCAAATCTATACTTGGTAAACTTTGGGATGGATATGTTTGCAAATACCACCAATGTTGTTCAAAATCTAGGCAATATGTTGACAACTCCATGTATTAATCCAAGTCAAGGTAACCCCATGCAAAATCAAAGTTACCTAAATCCAAGCAATGTGTTTCCCAATCACAACAATGTTCAATATCAACCAATAATGCCAAATCTAAAAATCATACCAAATTAGAACATTGTTCAAGATCAATTTGTCCATGATTCCATGTAAACACCACAAGTATACATGCCAAATATGCTTGCTCAACAACCAAGTCAACGATATCAAGAATTTCAAGGTCAAATCTTGTGAAACAAAATTGCTACACTCAAAAATCTCATTGGTTCATATCAGCAAGAGACATCTCCACCCAAAAATAAATAAACTCTTCCATTGGTTGAACCATGTCATCAGAGCATTGAGTTATCTCCATAACTATATCAAGAAAAATATCTCCAATATCAAGAGGTTGGATATTGAGAACATCAACAAAAAACCCAACACCCCATCTTCAAGATCAATCATCATATCTCAAAGATCAATCACAACTACCAATAAATGAGCTCCTTGAAGATGTTTCCATCTCCTCTGATGATCAAATCAACATATATCAAGAGTCACTTTTCTATCATGATCAAAACCCACCAACGATACCCAACAATGATCCAATTCAAGAAACATTAACATAATTTGATCTTATGGTTGAAAACATTGACAATATCTCCACCATAATTGTTGAGTACAATGATCAAATTCAATCCATCAATGAGAACTGTGAAGATATGTCTACCCTATCCAATGAACAAATGAACATTCATCAAGAGCCACATTTTAGTGATCTATTTCAAGATGTGTTAACACTATTTGATCCTATTGACATAATCCACAATCCATAGACCAATGATGATGTTGAAAATGTCTCTACATCTCCTAATGAGTTAGAGGAAATATCTCAAGAATTTATTCCAAAGCATGATCAACATCTTTCACCATAGCCTAGCAATGGCCCTTTCCAAGACATATTGACATCCTTCGACCTCATGGTTGTAGATACTGAAGAAATCCTCAGCTCAACATTCGATCCAAGTCCACTCAAAGATCAAGAGGATATTGAGCCACTTCCCATGCCTAATGAAGATATCCAAGAACCCTTTATAAGCAATCCATCCTTTGAAACTGACCCATGTCAAGAACGTGATCCAAAGCATGTCAAAAGTAGTTCTAAAATTAATCAAGATCAAGAATTTGTATCTTCAAGATACTACAATGAGGTAATGGACACTCTCCTATCTATACAAGATGTCATAAATAAGGATCATATCCATATAACACATACTACACCATCTACCCATGAGATGCTTTCTTTGGATGGACACGTAGATGATCTCCATTTAGAACATGATTCCTTTACTCTTGACATAATTACACAAAAGGGGTAAGTTATTGATTCTTGTAGGAAAACTAAGTTGTCAAAATCAAGATCAGATGTATCCTAAATTCAGATTGAGGACATCATGTATGAATATAGTCAACATTATCCACTCAAAGAAACAGGTCAGACCAAACATGATATTTTGGAGTCAGTAGAGTAGAAAATTGAAATAAAATCATCTGCTGTAGTCATTTACCAGAGAATTCTTGCTAAACAGGAACTCTCAAAATAGGAAGAATCAAAGCATGAAGGTACTACTTCCACCATACTGGGGGAAACTTCATCTCAAGAAAATGTCAACATAGGGAGCACAAGGAATGTTTATCATGAAACCAATGCCAATACTACAACCAGCCACATCATGAATATTTATCCACCCATCACCCCATCCATGAATTGGGACCAACATCAAAAGAAATATTTGAATCAAAGAACAAAGAATATTATCAAAGTAAAAGAAGCTAAGAAGAATGAAGGATAAATCAAATACAAGTGGATACCAAGTAATACAAAGAATGATTATCCCTATCAAAATCCATTAGTCAAAGAAACTATGGGGAAAAATCAAAAAGGGAAAAGTATCCATCAAATATTTCCACAAAGGAAAAAAAATGCTTCTCAAGCAACACACAAAGTATATCAAGTTGTTGGTCCTAATTTCATGCACACTTTCGTATCCACCCATTATTTCTCATCCTCCCAAGTTTGGAGAGTCAAAGGTTCCAAACTATCAACCAATCCATCTTTTTTTCCTAAAAACACTCCATCCATGCCTCCACACATGATATCCAATTCTCCCATTGAACATGTACTAGCAGCAACCCTTCATCATAAGGATTCATAAAATATTATATTGTGATGTGTGCATAAAGATAGAGTTAACTCCAGTATCAACAAAGTAGATCAAAAATCTCAAAAGTTGCATTCAAGTGCACGTATCTTAGCAAAGAAAATTATTCAAGAAGGATATTAGTGGCACATTATGAAAAAAGTATCAACGTTAGTAGTACCAAGTGGTTCAACATGAGCTTAAATATTTTGCAAAAAAATACAAAAAATTTGAAAAATATAAAAATCCAAAAAAATCAGAGAAAGGATTGAAAATAGTAAAGAGAAAAATCATCCTCTAGTGAAAACCACCTCGGTGGCACTTTGGACATGTACCATGATGAAAAATTAGAAAATAGGCATCATGTGTAGAATCGAGCACCTATGTGCACCAACTCAGTTGGAAGAATCTCATCCCATCCATAATAAAATCCAACATTCCATCCATCTTATCCATAATAAATCCATGCATCCATGAACCATTTATCCAATCCATCTCCATCCATCTTCCAAATTATCTTGATCTTGAAAATTTTTGGTGCACACTTTACACTTGTTTATGGTAGACATCATGACATGGGTCATTTTCATTGATCCTATCCTACCCAACGTTATTTGATCCTGGAAGCATTATCCAAATGAGCATCCTCTATTCGAACACCTTATCTTATCACAAGATAATCCTTGGCATCCTTTGCATGCTTACCATATCCATCCATCCATCCACCTATCCAATAACTCACCCAGGGCCTTTCAAACATTGCTAGACACTGGGGGGAAATATTAACATCTTTCTTCGAGAATAAATCTTGATCTATATCCTCCAACTTATGTGGTAATTCGAACATTGGCAAACATAAACTAAAATTGGTTAAGCATTTGTGAGAAAAAAATTAGAATCACTAGCCCATAACATATTTTGACAAGACGATGTTCCTTATCAAGCTTTATCTTTCATCAAACATTAATCCACAAAATCAATATTAGTTGCATCTAATGTGTACTTCAGCATCACATCAAATCATTTAAATAAATTTTGTTCCAAGCCAAGCTTCAAAATATTGATCAATCAAATCCAATCAATCCATCATCATCTTCCCAATCCTTGTGTTGCTTAACACTATCCTTGCATTGTTTTGTATCCTCAAAAATGTTATCATCATCAATCTCAATCAATCAAATCCAACCAATCCATCATCATCTCATGATATCCTTCCCAATACTTGATTGGACTAAACTGTGGTGTTTAATTTACTTGGAATAGGCTAAAATTTAAGTTCTTGGAAAGGGTTTCCTCAGTTTATCCTAAAGTGTCAATCTGCGAATGTAAGCTTTTGAACTGTGGCATGGTAGTATGCCAAAGAACTTTAGTTTACAGACCAAGGGTTGATGAATGCATACTAATTAAATCTGTGTTTAAGCAAAATTCCAACTGGCAGACTTCTTGTCACAAAATGTGATAGGAACTTGTAAAGGAATAATTCTCCAAAAAATAGATTATAAACAAAAGAGAGATACAACTTTATAAAGCAAAATAAAAAGTACAAAAAAAACATAATCAAAGGTGTTGGTTGTAATAGAATATCTCATGCTTCCGTGCTTAGATTTTTATGATTCTGTTCTATGATATCAAACTGCTTTCACACCAACTGTTATTAATCCGATTAAACATATATATGTCAATAGATAGTGAATAAATCAACAAAGATCCAAACAACAGAATTAAGATAATAATGAATTATATGGCTATAATGAACAAATCAATTCAAAAAAGATAGCCCAAATATTTAATCAAATTAACCAATGACTATAAAGACACACATTACCCTGCATGCAAATCTAATGTTGAAATAACCAATAACCGAAGGAAGTGGGCCCTGCCTTTGCCGATTATTGAGTGATGGAAATCATGAAATACCAATCTACTCCATGCTAAGTTTCATCTAAGATGACTGATACAAAAGAATATGTCGATCTTTTTAATACGCAAATCTGATTTCTCAATTATATCTATCTATATTATGTTTCATCATGCACATATATATACTATTTGATTATACTAAACACAACAGATAAGTTTGTTTGTTCGTTAAGCCTTTTGGCCTTTTGGCCACTCACAAACAAAGAGTTTTAAGATAGATAAAAGGTCACAGGCCAAATTTAGCATGAAACTTAAAACAACTTTAATCAAAATATAAAGTCTTAACATCTTTTGCTAATTTTACTTCATGAGATTCCTGATGTCCTAGCATTTGTAACAACCTTCAACTTCCTCCTGAACCATCTCCTACCACAAAACAATTAGATTTATCATGATTTTCGGTAAATTATCAATCCCCAATTTCTTTCCTTATTTTATTAAACATTAAGGTTCCTTCAACAAACAATGATAGGATTAGGGTCAAGGATATAGATAAAAAGGAAATTATAAGGTAAAAATAGTGGACTAATTCTATACTCATCATTTCCCTCCAGCTAGACATTTTGCATGTCCCTATGCAAAAGTTACAATCTCGGAAGAGTTGAGAGATTTTGTAGAGTGCCCTTGAATTCATCAATCCACTGTTGCTGTAATGTCTGAACCCTCTATTCATGTTCCTGGATGGAAGTTGTTTTTATACTAAGTTCAGCCCTGAGTTCTCCAATTTCCTTTGCTTGAGAATTGATGGTAGAATGAGCTTCCTGGAGAAAACCATGCAATGTTTGGTTCTCCACCTATACCTTAGTCAATTCCTCTTTTAGGTCCTAGAACTCCTTTTCTATCATACTTAGAAGTGGATCTCTTTCTTCCTCAAATTCCTCTACAACTTCAAATAGTTCATTCACATTCTCACTTATCTCATCCACCTTTTCTTTTTCCTGGGGGGCAAAAGTAGAGGGTATATTTTTCTCTTTGTGGGCAATGTCTTCGACTTCTACAAAAACTGGTGTTTGAGGGTTATTATCAACACTATCCATGGGTTCTTTAGGAATCTGTTCTTCATTTTCCGAGGCTACTTCCTTCACAACCTCCTATTCTTTATTTGTTATTGATGGTGTCATAATCCTAGTATCCTCTACTTGTTCTGATTGACTTTTAGCTGGCTCATTTTCTAAGTGGACATTGGGTGAATGTTTTGGAGGGTCATCAGCTTGTTGCCTAGATGCTTGCTCTTTTGCCTTCTAATGTTTTTCCCTACTTAACTCTCTATGAAATTTTCCCCACTTTACCGAGACTTTAGATAGAACTTCTATTTCTTCAGACCCCAAGACATTACCAGCTACCTTAGCTAGATTATCTAACTTAGACGAAGCATCAATCTTTTGTTTTCCCTTCCTATCCCTAGATCGACCAGTGGGTGTTGTATTTGAGGGTTCCTGCTTTTCACAACTTTCCTCTCCAAAAAAAAAGGGTTTTGATTGGGAGGAATTTTTCTTTGTAGCACTCCTGGTTATTCTTTTTCTAGGTCCTGGGGTTTGTATGGAAGACTTACCAAGGCTTTCCTTAGTTTTCTTGTTGTTGGACCTTTTGGGTGTTTCATCAGAACCAGACTCTTCATCTGAAGAATTATCTTTAGAGGAACCCTCTACGGAAGATTCCTCTTCCTCAGAGGGTCCAATATCCTCACCATCTTGAGAATGGATGAATGAATACCAATCACCAGGAAGAGTCAATAGTTTTAATTCCCAGACTATCAAAAGTTTTATTAAACCATGGTCAGATAAATAATTGGGTTTACCACTTCAAACTATTTTGGACATCCTTTTTAAAGCTTGGTATAGAAAGTAAGGAACATTAATCAACAATCCTTGCCATAAATGCAACATCAATTTGAAATGTTGAGCAAAGACATATTGAAATCTTTTGTCACAGGTAATATATTGAATTATGTACCTAGCAACCTCCTTCCAATACCCTGGTAAAGATTGCAGCTTGGTACCCTGGCCAAAAACCATCTCCATAGATTCCCCTCACTGTAAGAATTTATTTCGTGTTGGCTGCAATTCTATGGACTGCTTCGATTTTCATGGAAAATATTGTTCTCCGCTCACTAGAAGGCCAACAACTTCTGCAATGGTGTCCATTGTAACCATTTTATCAACCCCTCGAATAGTAGCCTTTTTTTGTGGAAATTATAGGCAAACTCCAACGCCACCTTCTCATCGAACCCCCACAGCCTCTTGAAATAAGTATCCCAATGAGCCTTCTAGAATTCTGCATATGCCTCGGCATGTGTTTTCAAGTTTTGCATTATGATGGGCTCACACCATGGTCAGTTTCCTCACCATGTTTACAGGAACTTGCTAAAATTGATACCAGAGTTTGCAGGGACACAATTTGCAGAAAAATAGTATTCAACAATTAAACTTAGCAATGACTATTTAGTCGAAAGGTGATGGTAAATATATTAAATGCAAAAATAATGGCGATGACAACCTAGATTTTTAAGGCAGAAATAATGGAAATGACAACCCTCATGAGGCATAATGACATAGACAGGCATCCCCCTAGTTGATTGGTTGAACCATCAACGGGGAAAAGGAGCATTCGACAGAAGGAAACCAAAACATTAATTAAAATAAAGAAAGAGATAGAAAGAAATCCATTACTGATTACCACGATCACCCAAATTGTACACCGCATGCACTAAAATGACGAAGAGGATTGGAAATCTGCAAAAATATTATCGGAAAGGAGGTGGATGTGACAAGAAGGAATTCATACTAATGGATGATGATGCCCAAAAGTAGATGGCCTGAAAGGGAGAGCAAAAGAGTGATGAATGAGTATGGAAAAAGTAGTCGTCAGCACGACTGTGAGAAGATGACAGTGGAAGCAATGATTTGGCAACAAACAACAAGGCATCATGTAGAAAATACCCAACAAACACCTGGCACATATGCAGAAAGAAATAACATCTCTTGGCAAAGAAATGACAGGAGTCGAACCAGGAAGAAACGATAGGATTCGAACACATGCAAATAGAAGATAGTGTCAAGTTGAAAAAGGGTTGTTGGATGAAAGCCACAAACAACCATGGTATGAAGGGAGAGGCACGGAAAAGGAAAAATCATTCCTAGCAGAAAAGTGGACAGGGGCTTCCTGTAGTGTTGATTGGCATTTGAAGGTTTGTGTTTTTTTTGGTTTCTTTTAAAAAAAAAAAAAATTGATAATGATAATAGGTCGCCAATAGCCCGTTTTTCAACCTATTACCGCCTAGAGGCACCGAACAATCAGTTTTCACCCCTAAGGTTATTCTACAGTTAGTATTCGTCAGAATCTGGTTTTTAGATATTAACTGGCCAACAATGCCCAAAGGTTTTCATTGTTGGATCTTTTATTTCTCTTGTTTTTTATTTTATTTATTATTATATAAATGGTCAATCCCGGAGGACACCAAAAGGAACAATAGTAAGTTCTTGAGCCATTGCAAGGAAGAAATCTTCTTGAGAAAGAGGCTTCTTGTAGATTTTAAGGTGATGACCATTAACAAGGAGATTCCTTCATTTAGAATCCATTATGCAGAGACGAACAACACAATTATCATATATTGTCTGAATCTCGTAGGGGCCAAGCCAACGTGTGTGAAACTTCCCCTTGAAGTCCTAAAAATGAGAATCATATTAAAGTTCCCAATCACCAGATTGAAATGACCATTAATGAACGTGATGGTCATGCCATAAGGCACGTTTCTTTTGAACAATCTTTGAGTGGAAGAGAGCTTCTTGGTGCAATTCACTTAAGGAATGCAGTTGATCAATTTGTGCTTTCTGTGCATCTAAAATATTCATACCCAATTGAAGTGCAGTGTGAAGATTTTTTACCTCAAACTCAATAGGAAGGATTGCCTTCTTACCATAAACAAGTTCATAACGGGTCAAACCAGTAGTGGTTTTCCACATTGTACAATAAGCCCACACAGCTTTAGGAAGCTGTGTAGCCCAATCGCGCCTATGAAGAGCGATTGTCTTGGTAAGAATATTTTCAATCTCTCAATTAGTAACTTGAACTTGTCCATTAGTGTGAGGATGATAAGGAGAAGACTTTCAATGGCAGATCTCATACTTACGAACCAAAGCAACAATGAGCTTAGATGTAAATTACGGTCCTTGATCTGTGGTTATTTCCTAGGGCACACCAAACCTTGTAAAAATATCAGAGTACAGGAAATCTGCTACCTTTGAATCTCTGACATGTTTGAGAACAACTACCTCAACCCACTTGGTAACATAATCAGTGCATACTAGGATATATTCATTGTTTTGTGAAGGTGGATCGATTGGCCCAAGAAAATCAAGGCCCCATTTCTCAAAGGGCTCGATAGAAAACTGGGGGTGTAAAGGCATCTCATCTAATCATGTAGGTCAACCCATGCACTGACATTTATGACAATGATGAATATAGCATCTACAATCTTTGTGAATTGTAAGCCAATAGTATCCGGTGGTAAGAATCTTCTGGGTGGTTCTCCGAGCAAAAAAATGTCCCCCGCATGGCTCTGTATGACATGCACGAAGTATATCAAAGAAATCATCTTCACATACACAACGTCACATGATATTATCAATGCCAGTGTAGAAGAGTAATCCATTGATCCATGTGTATTGCCCACTAAGTCCAACCAGCTTCCACCGCTCTCGAGAAGAGAAGTGAGATGGAAACTTACAAGTGACTAGATAATTGGAAATATCAGCAAACCATAGGCTCTTTGTGGATATAACAAACAGATGTTCATCAAGAAATGCATCATTAACTGAAGAGGGCTCGGTGTCAGAGTGTTACATCCTAGATAAGAAGTCTGCAACTACATTTTCTCGACCAGGCTTATCAAGTATAGTTATATCAAATTCTTGAAGTAAAAGCAACCACCTAATCACCCTACCAGTAAGCACAGGTTTATTCATTAGAAATCGAATGGAAAAATGGTTTGTGTGAACAAACACTTTATACTTAGTAATATAATACCGAAATTTATTCATTGGATAGACAACAGCTAAAAATTATTTTTTAGTTACCGTATAATTTACCTCAGCCCCTGTGAAATTCTTGCTGATGTAATAAATAGAATAGAAGATATTATCCTCTTTTTGGCCAAGTACAACCCCCATCGAACAATTTGAAGCATATGTATGGATATGAAATGGCAATTCCTAGTTGGATCCTTGTAAAAATGGTGTGGTTACAAGTTTCGTTTTGATGGATTCAAAAGCCTCCTAACAATCAAGTGTCCAGGAAAAAGTAATGTCTTTAGCAAGCAGAGCAAACAAAGGAGAAGCAATTTTACTGAAATTTTGAATAAATCTTTGGTAATACCCTGCATGGCCAAGAAAACTTCAAATATCCTTCTGACTAGAAGGTGTAGCTAAGTCTTGAATGATTTGGATCTTTTTAGGATCCAATTGTATACCCTTAGACGAAATATAATGACCAAGCACAATTCCTTTAGTCATAAGCATATGGCATTTTTCATGACTTAATGACAAATTAGTGTCTATACAATGCTTAAGTAATTTTTCTAAATTAGCTTTGGCCTCCTTATAAGTATTACCATGAACAATAAAATCATCCATATATACTTCCACACAATCGTTAACAAGATCTGCAAAAATACTCAAGACTACCCTTTGAAAAGTAGCAAGACCGTTACACAAACCAAATGGCAATACTCTATAAGAAAAAGTTCCCCAAGGATAAGTGAACATAGTTTTATCTTGATCTTTCGCTGCAATCTAAGTTTGATTGTAACCACTGAATCCATCTAGAAAAGAAAAGAATTTATTACCTGCAAGAGTATCCAATACTTGATCAATAAATGGTAATGGAAAATGATCCTTCTTAGTAGATTTATTTAATGCTCTGTAATCCACACAAATTCGCCATTTACCATTTTTTTTAGGGACCACAACTAAAGGAGAAACCCATTGACTATCTGAGATAGGATATATAAACCCAACATTTAGTAGCTTTTGTAATTCTTCCTTAACTATTTCACACAGCGCAGGATTAAGCCAATGTTGTGGCTACCTAATTGGATGACTTTCATCTTCAATATAGATACGGTGGGTACAGGTATCAAGATGAATACCACACATATCTTGGTATTCCCAAGAAAATGCATCTTTATTTGTTTTAAGCATGGTAATGAGGTCCTGGATTTGTTGAGGGGTTAACTGTGGGTTTATATTAAGTGTATGATTAGGCAAAATTTCCATGGCTTCACATTGTATAGGTGAATTAATTGCTAAGGCTTGCAAAATAGATGGCCTATCAGAAGATAAAAATGAACCGTATAAATAAGTATGAGGTAACAACTGATGCAAGGTGATAAAATATTAGAGAGATTGTGAATTACCAACCAACAGAAAATTCCCAAAAGGACATGGAGTATTTATACCTAAGTGGAGAACCTTGTTTTCAAAAACTTCATCAAATGTATACTTGTTAAGAAGAAAGTTAACAAGAACATTATCTTTTGTGGGTTCCTCGGCCATATCTAGTGCTTTATCAATCATCAAAATTGGTAACGTCTCATTCAAGTCACTATCAATCCACATTGGATCTTCTGTTTCCAACAAAGGTTGTGCTGGCAGGTATAGAGTTAACTGCTTCTTGTGCTCACCATTAGAAATGACCATGTTCCCTGATCAACAATTGATATAGGCATCTGCAGTTGCTAACCAAGGCCACCCCAGAATTAGGGGTATCCCCCTAGTTTAATCTTTGGCTGCAAAATCATAAAGTCAGTCGGATATTCCCATGAATCAATAGAAAGAATTACATCCTCAATTACTCCCTCTAGTTTAACCAAAGATCGATCAGCCATTTGAAGAACTGTAGGAGTAGGTCTAAGTCCTTCCAAGGACAATTTTTCCTTTGTTTCATTTGTCATTACATTAATTACAGCACCCAAATCTACCAAGGTATTAGGAATACTTACTTTACCAATCGTTACCTTGATGACTGGACTTCTTGGATCAACATATTTTGGAATAGTTAAATTCCCCAGCATAAGATCTATTAATTGTCCAATAACTTGAATAGTCTTTGGATATTGTTTCTTTTTCTGCTTCTAAGTACAAAGTTCATGAATCGTTCTTGTGTAAATTGGAATATCCTTGATAGCCTGCAATAAAGGAATTTTGATATTAACATTGCATAATACACCTATCAAATCAAATTCATATTGAGAATCCTCCTTTAGTATTGGTTCAGATTGAAACCTTTCAGGAAAAGGTGGTTCCTTAATTGATTTTGGCTCAAATTCTTCATTGACTTCCATAATAGTGGGCCCCAAAAGAGCCTTCCCTGACCTCAACTAGACTTCATCTATCTCTAATTTGTTTATGGGATAAGTGGAGTAACCTATTGGCTCATTGTTATATACTGGCTGAGTAGCCTTATTATTGGGATTAGGATTTGGTTGAGTTGGCATAGATGTAGGTCTTGGTGGCTATGGTGGATGATTTGTTGGATTTGTGGGTTGAGCAGTTGAAGATGGCAACCCTGGAAGAATTTGTTGTGTCTGAAGATAAGGGTTAACCATAGAAGGTGGTGGAAATGGAAATGGTTTTTGATATGTTGATGTTTGTGGTGGTTGTGGCCTCCATGCATGTTGCCACGGTTGTGAAGTATATGGATATTGTGGCATCCACTGAGGGTATGGGGGTTGTTACCATCCCCCACTCCATCCAGACTGATATGGGTTGGTTTGATTCGGTCCTGAAACAAGATAATCATTCATAACACTAGGATGTATGGCTCATGGTGGAAAAGATCACCTAGGGGCCATGCAATAGATAGGTTCCTCAGTATATTCCATCTTGGGCATTCTTGTAGGGAAATGTTTTAGTGTAGAGGTCTTACTAGCCTCTTCTAAGGACAAATTTTTTGTCCTATTGTATGGGTAGTCTTCACTACCATGATTTTTATGACACACTAGACAAAACACACCTAAATCCTTCTTAGTTTCTTCTTGCTTCTTACGGGTGTAAAGAGTATCTATTTGTTTCCCCATATGATTTAATAAATCCATTTTAAGGTCCTCAAGTAAATTACCTATTTCCCTTTTTGTGATACTTGTTGTATTATTTTTGGTATAAGCTTTACTTGGATAACTCCTTCCTAAACATCGTGACCTTGAATAATTCCTGCAAATATCACAAATATCAGTAAATTCCAATTTAGAAATATTTCCTTTTCCTATTAAATTCAATGCTTCCATAACATCATCTCGTATGCCTCTAAGAAATAACATCTTAATAGTATCATCACTTTGTTACTCATGATGAGACCATTGAAGACTAAACATAAAACATTCAAGGTAGTCTTCTATAGACTCTTCCTCTTTTTGAGTCATACGAAAAATCTCATCCCAAACCTCTTTTGTTTTGCAATATTCCTGATATTTGTTCAAGAATAGTTCCTTCATAACTTCCCATGTTCTGATATTCTGAAGGTTCATAAACCATCGCAAAGCAGCATCCTTCAATGTAGCTGGAAATAGTTTGAGTTTTTGTGCGTCATTTTGATAGTCATAACTATGACACAACACATCAAATTCAAACAAAAACATATCAGGATCTTCAACTAAAAGACCACAAAAAATAGGAAAAGCAGAATGAGGAATATTTTTCATGTTAGCATCCCTCCCAGGATCTATAATTGGAAACTCAAAAGTGACCGGGTTGTTATTGGCCAACACCCTATTATGAATTTCATTGTTGTTATTGATATTGTTGTTTTTAGGATCCATAATTGAAATCCCCAAGGAGTAAAATAGGTTGTAAAGGGCTTGTGGCCTTCCTCAGAAAATGGTCCTACCTTTTCTTTGTAAGATTCCTTGAAAATTTGTTCAACCTTTTTACGTAATATTTTTAGAAGAGCTTGGTTGGAAATTTGTAGGTGTTTGAACAATAGTGGTCTCAATAGCATATTTCTCCAAATTAGGTTCAAGTAATTCTAAAAAATGCAGGTTAACCTTTTCTTCCTCCTGAGTTGGATTATTCTTCTTAACATATGCTTTGAACTTATCTTGTAATGTTTCAGGTTGTGGCTCCTCAATGGATGGTGTTGACTTATTTTTGGATTTTTCGGGTTTTGAACTACTTCCCTTCTCTTTCCTAATAAATATTCCTTTATTATCTCTATTACGATTCATACACCTAAATGATCTAAAGCAAAGAAAACTAAGGATGATTACCCAAAAAATTGTGTGGATTTTCTCCTTAATGGAATGTTCCTAGCTTGGTTTACTACAAATGCAGGTCTTTAACACCATTCCTTGGCAATGACGCCAAAATGATTGGACTAAACTATGGTGTTTAATTTACTTGGAATAGGATAAATTTTATGTTCTTGGAAAGGGTTTCCTCAGTTTATCCTAAATTGTCAATCCAGGAACATAAGCTTTTGAACTGTGTCGTGGCAGTATGCCAAAGAGCTATGGTTTATAAACCAAGGGTTGATGAATGCATACTAATGAAATTTGTGTTTAAGAAAAATTCCAACTGGCAGACTTCGTGTCATAGAATGTGACAGGAACCTGTAAAGGAATAATTCTACAACACAAACAGATTATAAACTAAAGAGAGATACAACTTTATAAAGCAGAATAAAAAGTACGACAAAAACATAATCAAAGGTGTTGGTTGTAATAAAATATCTCATGCTTCCATGCTTAGTTTTTTATGATTTTTTTCTTTGATATCAAACTTTTTTCACACCAGCTGTTATTAATCCGATTAAACTTATATATGTCAATAGATACTGAATAAATCAACAAAGATTCAAACAACAAAATTAAGATAATAATGAATTATATAGTTGTAATGAACAAATCAATTCAGAAATGATAACCCAAATATTTAATCAAATTAACCAAATGATTGTAAAGACACATTACCACACATGCAAATGTAATGCTGAAATCAGCAATAACCGAGGAAGTGGGCCCTGCCTTCGCTAATTATTGAGTGATGGAAATCACGAAATACCAATCTACTCCACCCTAAGTTTCATTAAGATGACTGATACAAAAGAATATGTTGGTCTTTTTAATACACAGATCTGATTTCTCAATTATATCTATCTATATTATGTTTCATCATGCACATATATATACTTTTTGATTATACTAAACACAACAGATAAGTTTGTTTGTTCGTTCGGCCTTTCGGCCACTCATAAACAAAGAGTCTTAAGATAGATAAAAGGTTGCAGGCTAATTTTAGCATGAAACTTAAAACAACTTTAACCAAAATATAAAGTCTTAACATCTTTTTCCAATTTTACTTCATGAGATTCCTGAGGTCCTTGCATTTGTAACAACCTTCAACTTCCTCTCGAACCATCTCCTGCCACAAAACAATTAGATTTATCATGATTTTTGGTAAATTATCAATCCCCAATTTCTTTCCTTATTTTATTAAACATTAAGGTTCCTGTAGCAAATGGTGACAGGATTAGGGTCAAGGATATAGATAAAAAGGAAATTATAAGGTAAAAACAATGGACTAATTCTATACCCATCAATCCTCATGTTGCTTAACACTATCCTTGCATTGTTGTGTATCCTCAATAATGTTATCATAATCAATCCATCAATCTGATCAATTAACCTTAGCTTGGTTTTCAACAAAAATCCCAAAGCAGAGCACTGATATCATCATGTATCCATATAAAAATCATTAAAATCATGCTAAAATCCAAAAAAATCCAAAACATATCAAAATCCAAAAACATTCATAAAATCTCATAAAACCTAAAAAAATTGAAAATTTAAAAAATCTAAAAAAATCCAAAAACAAAATCCAAAAACCGAAAATCAAAACAACCTCAAAACATTTTAAAACAACAAAAACATCCAAATATTTGAAAAAACCCAAAATGGTGCATTTGTCTCATCTCGCTTTTAGCCACAATAATCTCATTCATAATAAATCAATCGCCAGTTTCATCCTTTGGTAAGTTAGTCGGAAGCAAGTCTAGCAGGTTTAAAGGTAAAAGCTCAATCATCAAAGTCTCAAGTCTAGGTGAATAAGTAAACAAGTTGGTCAACTCTTGGTATCAATAGCTTATCATGTATTCAAATATCATCCTCACCTAATCACATGTACTAGGATGCATTCTTCCTACAATGGACATCAACATCAGGCATCACCGTAGTTTAGTCTTGGCTAGCAGGTACGTGTAGGATCATCATGGAAAAAACAAGCCCTTAAGTGGCAATAACAATTCAAAAAATTAGAGTTAGGCAACTTGACATAAAAATTTGAATATGTTATCTATATTATTTCAAAAATATGTAAGAATAGAATCTGTAGAAAATTGAATTTAGTTTCTAAAATACCAAGTTTATTTTTAAAAAATTAAAATCTATTTGGTGAAAATTTTAAATTTCAATGTAGTATTACTTAAATTTCAGGGAAAAAATAAGAAGTGCGTATCTGTCTGACCATGCTAACCACAATAAAATTATAATTTTTTTTATAATATTTTAGATATAAGTAGAGGACTCATGTCCTGATGTGATGCATATTTTTTTGTATTTTTTTTCCAAGTAAATAATTAATTATGAATTTTTTATTACAAATTTTATAAAATATAAAAACTCATATGTCTGACCACCTTTACTTTGTCAAAACTTCATGAAATTCAATTATTTTTTTTAATCCTATAGTATGCGAAGCATAAAATGTAACGCATGTTTCAAATTAAAAAAATGTGATACCATTTGAAAGCTATAGATTGTTTTCAATCAACCTATCAATCAGGACTTTAGTCATAATTCAAATAGAAAATGAATAATAATTATTTATTAAATTCAAAGTAAAGAATAATTTATATTGGTGGAAAGCTAAGAGCATCCTTTAAAAACCCTTTTAGTTTCATCACATTTGGGTAAAAAAAATGTCGTCACCCACATGGGTCATTATATCACTTACATATTGCTACTTTTTGGCCCATCATTATCCTGCACATACCCTAGCAGTATGAAGAACATTAGCTTGTGTGTTTACTTTATCTTTGTCTTTTTGACTTATCTTATTTATGCTCATTCCAGTGACCTCTCGATGATGCCTAATAAAAACAGTTTAGAGAGAAAGGAATGAGGCAACCATCATTATCTTTTGTTTGTTGTGCTTGTTGGACACTCTTGTAACATAACCTTGGTGAATACTTATTTTGTTAGGTATGTATGAAGGGTGTTTTGAATAGCTTGTTGACTATTACGTGGGAAGGTTACACCTTTCCATGCTTTGGTCCAATTTATGTTTGAAACTTCTAAAGTGCATCCTAGCCAAGTTTTTGTATGTCAGGTGTGAACAAGATCCTCCTATTTGTTTGTCAAGTCAAAGTCCATCACATTAGGCGCAACGCCATCTTGGTTCTTTATACCTTGATGCATCATACCTATGTGTGTTATTGAACATAAGGAAATTTATGCTCTTTATTTCTCCCACCCGTGGATAAGAAATACATCATCATCATTCATCATCATATCTAATAAAGTCTTGATGACTCAAACTTGTTGGACTTCTACATCTTCTTGGATTCAAGGGTTGATCCCTCTCATTCTTCTATCCTCTTTCACGCTAACATCCTATCATAACATGCATCCATCTTGCATTCATAAAACATCTACACTCTCATCCCACATATTCCTGTCATATCATCATAGGACAACATCATCCATCTTATCCATCTCATGGGTATGTGTAGGATTATGATGGGCCAAAAAGTGGTGATATCTAAGTGATATGATGGCCCATGTGGCTGACAACTTTTTTTTTACCCAAAATTGATGAAACGAAAAGGGTTTCTAAAGGAGATTCTCAACTTTCCACCAATATAAATTATGCTTTACTTTTAATTTAATAAATAATTATTATTCATTTTCTATTTGAATTACAACTAAAGTCCTGACTGATAGGCTGATTGAAAAAAATCTATAGCTTTCAAACGCTATCACATTTTTTGAATCCAAAAGATGCGTCACATTCTATGATTCACATACTATAGGATTAAAAAAAATAGAGTTGAATTTAATGATGTTTTGACCAAGTTAAGGTAGTTAGACATATGAGTTTTTATATTTTTTTAAAAGTTGTAAGAAAAAAATCATAATCAATTATTTACTTGGAAACAAATTACAAAAAAATATGCATCACATCGGGACATGAGTCCCCTACTTATATATTCAATATTATAAAAAAATATTATCATTTTATTGTGGTTAGGGTGGTCAGACAAACACCTACTTCTTATTTTTTCCCTGAAATTTAAGTACTACTGCATTGAAATTTCAAATTTTCACCAAATAGAATTTTTTTTTAAATAACTAAACCTAGTATTTTATAAACTACATTCAATTTTCTACAAATTCTATTCTTACATATTTTTGAAATAATATAGATAACTTATTCAAATTTTTACGTCAAGTTACCTAATTCTGATTTTCTAAATTTTATTGCCACTTAAGGGCTTGTTTTTTCCATAATGATCATGCACATACCCTCATGTGCATTGCATCATAATTTAAAAGTTTTTTAGGATAATATAGATTTATTATTCTAAGAATCCTAAAAAAATCTCATTTGCATCATCATATAGATCTGTTAGTCTAACCATCCATGCGTCCATCTTGAACATCTTTGTAATGAGATCGACCCTCAAATTGAACTTTTCACTCAATCTCTCAAGGGGGAAATGTACCAACACAATTCTTTCCATTGGGGCATCCAAAAAAGTCAGATTTTTTTTAAATTTCGGTCTTGGCAGCATCATTCTTTGAATCAATGTGACAGGTACATTTCTTCAAAGAGGGCAAAAATATAGACACTGAAAATAATCAACTAACACGATGCATATAATCTCACTCAGTTAACAACATTTCCTCTATTAATCAAATAAATCAATTTATTTAATTAAATTACTAAGCTTCATCATATTTAATTAAATAAATCAGATTATTTAATTAAATCCTAAAGGTCTTCTTATTTGATTCAATAAATCAAAATTGTTTAAATAAAAAATAAAAACCCCTAAAATCTTCCAAGTTAACTAATTTGAATTAATTAACTCATAATCATAATTACCATTCTCTAGATTTTGACTCAACCTGAGTCAAACCTAAACCCTTAACTAACCCACCCACTTGCACATGAAATTCATTTTAATTCATTATCTAATTAAATCTCTATTTTCCCTCACAAGGAATATTCCGTCATTATCTCCATTTGTTTGATTTTCTTGTCCAAACAAATTTCCCCCCAAAATCTCTCAACCATATGCATTTAAATCTATTTTTCAAATTTCAAACCCACCTAACTTCATTTACTTACATATTCTCCAAAATTTTCTCATTCCTCCTCCATTCACATGTGGACAAGTGGCCTTCTCTCATTGGTTGGTCTTTTATCCCACATTCATCCAAATCGTTCAATCTTCAACTCTTGAATCTATAAATACAAGGCATTCTTCCTTCAAAATCATCTACAATCTCAAGAATTTTCATTATCATTACTTGCATCTTAGCATCAATATCATTTTGAGCTTATCAGGGGGTGGGAAAGGGCATCCTCTCCACATCAAAGGAGCACCACTCCCACCATGGAATAGATTTTGATCTTGCTTTCTCATGTGCTCTCATTTAGTTTTCTTTTAATTTTTGACTTCTTTGTTTGAATATCTAACTTGATCAAGTATTTCATAGGGATGTTGTGATTTTCTTTGTTTAAAATTGATTAACAATGTTAATATATGTCAAGGTTTAAGTATTTTGCAGGTTGAACATCTACAGGTAGCATGCATATTGACCATAGACCTAATGATATCCCACAAAACAAGTTCATTCAAATTCATGAAGACTTATTACACTTGCAACATCAAGTGAGCCTTGAAAAAAATTTAGCTACCGCAATTCCAACCATAGAAAACATCCATCACATGCTTGAAAGTGACGAAGGCCTAGACATTGTGAAACAAATAGTTGAGATATATCAAAAACATGTTCCTTCCACCTCTAGTGTCTCTCAGCCAGAAAACACTATGGTTAGCCAAGGAGGACCTCACACTCCTCCTCCATCCAGAGTAACCTCCATACCTACCTATACAATTACTAATGTCACCACCACAATGCAACAAGTTAATAATGTGATTCCTTCCATCGATATTCCTGCTAGCATTCCTAACTCCTATGTGGCATCGCATGCTTTCTCCTCTTCTACCATACCATCTATCAGCATTCCATTCACTTTCCCTACCACTACCTACAACTCGTCACCACTTTCTCTTCCACCTCATATCACTTACACTGACCCTTTCATAATACAACTTTTCCAAGCTGTCTCATCCATGCAACAAAAAATATATACCCTCAACCAAAACCAAAATGGCCCACAAACATATTATGTTCGCAACAACCCATTTTCCTTGCAAATATTGTGAAACCCGATGCCATAATGAGTAGAGCTGCCTAGATTTGAGAAAAATGGTTGGAAGGGAGATCCTTCTAATCATATTAATTCCTACACTACTTTATGTACTGACTTTGTCC
Source organism: Sequoiadendron giganteum (assembly GCA_007115665.2). Lineage (NCBI taxonomy): Eukaryota > Viridiplantae > Streptophyta > Pinopsida > Cupressales > Cupressaceae > Sequoiadendron > Sequoiadendron giganteum. The sequence goes on along the minus strand of CM021106.1, from coordinate 354,130,117 downwards.
TTAATGATAAACTGTTAGAAAAACTATTTCCTAGGACTTTAAAGGATACTGCCTTGGAATGGTTCTCTTCTTTACCAAAAAAATAAATTCGTTCATTTGATGAACTTTTTGATGCATTTATAAATCATTTCCAAGTGCATATGACTCCCAAAAATACCTTGGTTTACTTGATGTGATGCAAGAAAAATCATGATGAAAAGATAACTAATTTTATCTCATGATATCAATCACTTTATTCCCAAATCGATGTCAAGATCCTTGACCCACATCTTCAAAAGATGTTTATAGAAAATTTACAAACTTAACTTTAGGAAAAACTCACTATGATGGAATTCCCCTATTTCATGCATTTATGCACAACCCTTTGTAATTACAACAGTTCGATTAGTAGTCAAGATACACGATCCACTTCTAGTTGAATTGAGAAGTATGAATATTCCAACCAAAACAATTCACAACCATTTAGGAAGGAAAACAAAGGGTTCTTACAATTTAACCCCCCTCAACAAACAACTCAACTCATCAACAACCAAGTAGCAGCTATAAAAGCCATAGTGCCTTTTAGTTACGAAGATCTGAAAAGAGAATTCACACCTTTACTAGATACCCTTCATAACACAATGTCTCAACTCTTACAAAAATAAATGATTACCTTACCTATCATTCATGCACCTGATCATACTAAGCCTTTACCTCAAAAATTTAACTCCAACACTTATTTCTATTTTAATAAACAAAAAGGACATGACATGGAACATTGCAATAATCTTAAGCATCTTGTTCAAAACCTCATTGATTTTGGTCATCTATCTATTGTAGGTATTAATGATCAAGGAAATATTTTTGTTGCCCCTCCAAATCAAAAATTGCAATTTTTTACTAATCCAATGCCCAAACATAATATTTCATTTGTCAAAGCAAGTGAAACTCTAAATAATGATGTGATGAATTCCACTAAATATGATGCACATTCTAATCCTACCTCACATGAGAGCCATGTTAATCCTATGGATGAAATGGTAGGTGTGATAGATGTTATCCCTCGTAAGGGCCAACCTAAGAAATCTCTTGATATTACTTTCTCCTCTTAGAAAATACTTAAAAATATTCTCGATGGTCCTCTCTACATAGCTGACCGTATCTATGACAAGCCCACTAATGGGATATTAATAGATCTCTCCTATGGCGAGAACGTGATCACATAGGAATTTTTGGTATTACATGATATTTATCAAGATGACTATGATAAACTAGAGCATCGAACAAAAAACATAATGGTTTTTCTTTCCCTACAATAAGGATCAATTGTCCTTCCATTACAAATAGGACCTAAAACATTGGATGTTACATTCTCCATCATCCCACACTCAGACTAGTTTTGTTTGCAGCTAGGCCACCCATGGCTTCACTCAATGAAATTTGTCCCTTCGGTTATTCACACATGCTTAAAGTTTCCATTTTAAAATGGAATTCACTATTCACCATAGCGGCTTTAACCCCTTTTCTTTCAAAGGAAACTTTTCCTTATAATCCTTTTGGCCCAAGCCCATGGAACCCATAACACCTTGAATTTTTTTTGTTTTTTATTGCTTACCAAATATTTAAAGCTATGAAAATTGTCGAATTTCTCTTTGCAACATGTCCCCTTCCACTTTGAACACTCCCATCCTAGATGAAACAATGCTTCAACCTGAACATGAACCACACAACCAAGACTAACCAACACTTGACACTTCCCTGACATCGTCCAGGAGACCCTGAGACTATGAAAGTAACTCTATCATGTTTCCTTGCATAAAACAAGTTTACAAAGAGAAGGATAAAGTGGATGAAAAATATTCCATGGTTCATTTTGTTCCTTCCCTTAGGTATGAAAAGCAACCTATGGTTGATCAACCCGTTCCTTCCGAAACACAACTTGACAAAAAAATCAAAATAAACAAAGGAGCTAGGGAGCGTAGGTGTAGATGTCATGCCCTTGCTCACAAGTTGCATGAAGAAGATAATAAATAAAATCACAATCCACACTTGAAAGAAGCAATACACGATGATCCTCATCCCCAATCACAACAAGCTGATCCTATACAACACCCACAACCAGAGCTACATGATTCAACATGTATCCTTATTCATCCTCCTATTGTGATTAATATGGATGACGATGATGATGAGATTGCTAAAATTGATGAAGGCATGCATAATGATTTGAGCACATTGTTTTCCTCTTCTATGAGCTTGCATGACAATTCTCCTAGGATGAGTATTGACTTTGATACTAGTTCTACAATTCTTGTTGTCCCTCTAGCCAATCACCCACCCTCACTAAAAACTGAACAAGATTGGGAGGTGGATGACTTGTTAGATGATTGAATTGCATTTTCCTTACTATTCTTTTACCTTATATTTTTATTTTTTGTGTTTATATGTGCATATTGTGATCCCCCATACTATTATGTTTGTGTGAACCCCTAAACCTGCAAATGCACAAGAGAAAAAAAACACATTAGGTTGTTAGATCAAATGCATTAAAACAAGTATGAGAGATTCCCCATGAAATCCATCTATTCAAACTAAAATTAGGAAAATGGAGAACAAAAAACAAGAAATTAAACTAAATCCTAATTAAGCCAATAGATTAGTGATCCTATTGGGGAATTGGTGCCAATGAAGTGTTGCAATTGTCCCTTTCCCAATTTCTAAGTTGCAATGTAGATTGATTGAGCAATGGTCAAATCTCCAAAGAGATTTGAGCATAACCTTGTTACAATTTATGAAAATGGTGAATGATTGAGTGAGATGGGAAAAATTAGCTCTCCATGTGAAGAGAGTAACTTTACATGAAGATTGTGGAAGAGAAATGAGGAGAGAAATCTCTAATTTATAACTTTCAATTTGGAAGAGAATGTAAGATTTGAGCAATGTGGCACTAAATTTCAATCCAATGGTTGAATGCCACATGTGAAGATGTGAATGGTTAGTGGTTGTGCACATTTTGGCCAAAGTGCCAATAAATGCATAAATTTGAAATTGAAATTGTGAGATGACTTGTTGAAGAGGGAAGAGAAATGAAGTTAATGTCACTTGGCTCAAGGCCAAGGACATGTAAGAGGTCTTAAATGCCTTGTTGGAAGGACCAAGTCCACTTGGCTTTTTTAAATTCAAAAGAGGGAATATTCCCTTTTGATGCCATGTGAGGGAAAATGGAGAACTAAATAAATCAAAGTAATTGATTTATTGTGCAACTTGCATTCTCTAGAGGATTTTTATGAGAGGGATTAACTTAATCATGTTTTTGATTAATTTAATGAAGAATTAGATGATGTGACAATTTAGACTTAAATTTATGAATTAATTTAAATCAGAATTGAGAGGAAATGATTTAATTAAATAAATGATTTGATTTATTTAACTAAGGAGGAATATATTAGATTAAATCAAATAAGGTTTTATTTAATTTAATAAGAGGACTTTAGAGAAATTTAATTAAATAAAATGATTTATTTAATTAAACATAAATGTAAGGTTAATTAAATTAAACAGATTAATTTAATCATAGGAGGTGATAGACTTAATTAGATAAATAATGATTTATTAGATTAAGGGATATAATTACGATGAAATGTTGAGAGTGTGATTCGAGAGGAAATGATGTTAGTGATTGGGATCAAGTGTGCCAAAATGAAACTATACATTTTCCATGTCTACATTTTGCCACTCTTTGAAGCAATGTACTTGTTACATTGATTCAAAGAATAAACTGCTATGATCAAAGGTTCATAAATTTTCTCAATTTTTCAGATGCTCCACTGCTGCCCTAGTGGAAGGATAATGTTGGATATTGCCCCCTCGAGAGATCGGATGAAAATTTTGATTTTTTGGATGATCTCGTGAGAAAAAGATGACAAGGTGCTCGACAGGCCAGAAATGCCCCAGAATGCTTAGAAATAGGTCAAGATGCCAAAAAAAAGATGTAACATGGTCTTGGGTTGGATGAAGACGGGATCGGGGGACCAAAACCCTAGCCGGAAGGTCAAATTAGGTCAAAAAACACTAATTTTCAAGTTTAAATAGACCTTGAGGGGTCACTTTGACTATATTTCCAATCTTAAACCTTGAAATATTTGACACTTTGAGCTCTGAGACCTGGTCATGATGCCACAACGACAACTTCCTTTGTACATGTCAGAGTGGGTACGAGTATATCAGTGACCAATCATCGCAGGACCCATGGTATGTACCCCTATCAGACTTTTATTTTTTCTCATTATTCGTGCATTAATTAGGGCTTAGGTACGGTCTAGGCGGCACAACATGATATAGCACCACAGAAAATGCCACGTCGGGGGCCGCGCGGTCCTATATAGAACCGCTTGTGCAAAGAGCATCGAGCGGCGCAGTTTAGGTTTGAGGATTTTTGGTTACCAAACTCGGTTGCTCGCACAAATAGTGCCGCATGGGCCAATTTGTCAAAATAGGGTGCAAAGTCCATTGCACATCGTAGTTTGGAACATTACAAACTACGCAGCTTTTGAGAACAATGCCACTTTTGCTATTTCAAAGGTGAAATGCGCTATAGGTAGCATATTTTCTTTAGGGAAACTAACACAAATTCTTTCCTTGTGTAGGAGAGACATGAGGTCATTCATTCGAGGGAGGACTAGTGGCTAGTATTTGAGAGATTATAGGATATGCATGTATTCCTTCAGGAGCAGCTTGGGATGCTTGGTTTATGGCACATTGCATATGTTTGTCCTATTCGAGCACATCTGGGTATGATGCATGCCTTGGTTGAGCGGTGGCACAGTGAGATGTCATCCTTTAATCTTCCTACCGGCGAGGCCACCATTACTCTTGAGGATGTCTGGCGCATCTTGTGGCTACCTATTCATAGAGCCTGAGTGATCTATTATCTGGAGGAGGGTAGGGATGCCTGCTTTTGTGTTATCGGTGTTGACGAGCTCATCCTTTGCGATGGTCAGATAGATTTGGAGAGGTATCGAGGTATAGCCCCTACTTATAGCCTGATTGTGGCCGCCATTATTTCTGGTCTTGTACCTCCTGATCGGTGTGGCCGATATTTCAGTCCAAGTTGGGGGTTAGCATGGCAGTAGATGCACACTCACCGAGTGTACTTTTCCTGGGGACCAGTACTGCTCGCCTCTTTGTACCGAGATTTGCATGAGTTTTCCTATTTGGATGGTTGGGCTCTTAGGGTTAGGTTGACTCTTCTACACATTTTGGCATGGGAGCAGATCCCAATACTTTTCCCAGTTGTGACACCAATTTTTCTAGATATTGATGACCCCGTGGTATGGTGGTATGGTGGGGTAGAGATTCATTTTACCCACATGGGTACAAACGGTATAGCCCACTACTAGTGGGTTTTAGATGAGATGAAAATGTTTATATGGAGGCCATGGATGGGTATAGGGCCATGGTATAACGATGCTTAGCAGCTCTTCTTTGCTCACTAGGATAGATTTACTCAGGGTCGGAAGCACACTATGATAGAGAGGTACCTTCCTTATAGGGTAGCCAAGCAGTTTTGTGAGGTGTAGGATATACTAGGTGATCAGTATATGGCCCTCTTTGCCTATATGACAAAGGAGATAGCATGGGGGAAGCTGATTTCAGTAGAGGAGGCAGTGTCCTCATTTAGATAGTTAGTGGCTTGGCCATGGCTATATGATTAGGGGCCAGTAGATGTGGGGGTGACTCTAGCATACAGGGCATGGTTTAGACCTCCATTGAGATTAATAGTTTTTGGGACAGTGCTTCCACATCGGAGGCCCAAAGGCAAGTCAGTAGGCAAAGGTCGGAGAGGTGTAGCACCTCCCCAGCAGTCACCTCCGAGGGACTAGACATAGCAGGTAGCAGGATAGGATGGGTAGCCTCAGGTGGCACCACAGCACTAGCACGCAACACAGCCAACAAGATAGCCAGCGAGGCAACTAGATCTGCATGATGCATTGATTCAGTAGTTATAGGGCCAGGTATAGGTTCTGACAGCTGAGTGAGATGAGGCTTGGTAGCAAGTTACTGCAGTTATAGGTGAGAGAGATCAGGCTTGATCCGAGAGGGATTAGGAGATAGGCCGATGGAGACAGTTAGAGAGCTTAGCCTCCACATCGGGGGGTTGATCAATTGATATTCAGGAATACAAAGAGGCCATCAGAGAGGCTGAGTATTATCAGCAACACTATCGGTAGGCCATGCCATCAGCAGGTAGAGTGTTAGATTTCTCCCAGCAGAGAGGGAGGCAGTTGAAAGAGGATCATGGTGAGAGATAGGATGGGGAGGGCAGCAGCTAGCAGGACTAGCCCTTTTTTATCACAGACAATTTTTTTACATTTTTGATATATGGGCTGCACTATTTTTTCCTTATTGTACCATGTATTTGATGTACACTTGATCCGATGTGCATCATAACAGGGTATTTTTGATGATGTATATATGAGATGATTCGCCTTTTATGATATGTATGGTGCAAATGTATTATATGCAGTTTTATTATGATTATATGAGATGTTCCTATTCTTATGCTTATGTAATGAGATATATGTTTCTAATGGATGCATTTATTTTTTATATTTTTCATTCTTTATGGATGTAATGTATGTTAATAATGGTGTAATGATATGCAAATGAAAATGGATGCAAATGATTATGTATGATGTAATGATGTAATGCTTCCTTAAGATGCTTAGAATGACAAATTTATATTATTCCTCATAATTTAAGATAATGCTATGATGCAATGTGCTTTTGATGCTAATGATCTAGTGGATGCAAGATGTATGAATTGGCGATGTTTTGATTACTGTTATGATACCATGTTAGTGTGGAGGGAAGATAGAAGAATTTAGAGTTAATGAGTTAGTTAGGATCATGATGGTGATTTTCATTGCTAGGAGTTGGGATTTTCAAAGGGTCAATTACGTTATGTTTGATAACACACATAGGTACGATGCATCGAGGTATGAAGGACCAGGATGGCGTGATACCTAGTGTGTTGGACTTTGACTTGTCAAACAGATAGGAGTATTCTTGTTCACACTAAGCATATGTACTTCGTTTAGGATATAGTTCAGACATTCTAAATATCTCGAGCCAAAACACAAGAAATCAAGCTTTCTTATGTGGTCAACAAGATACCTAAAACATCCTCCCTACAAACCAAACAAAGGGTGCATGACTAAGTTATTTTACAAGAGTATCCAACAAGCATAGAAAATAAAAAGATAATGATCCTTGCCCCCTTCCTTTATCTCTAAACTTTTTTTGTTTAGGCATCCTCGAGAGGTCCTTGGAATGAGCGCAACATAAGATAAATCAATTAAAGACAGAATAAAGAAAATCAAACAAGATAATGATCTTCATACCACTAGCCAATACTAACTACTGTGGGGTACCTGATGCTTATGTCCATCATAGGAAAGCTTCATTCTAGGACATGTTGTGATTAGGGTTTAATGGGACTGATTTGGGTGATAAGCTATTGATATTCCGAGTTAACCAGCTTGCTGACTCACTGATCTAGACTTTCAAGACTCTGACAATTAGGTGTTCACTTTTGGACCTACTAGACTTGTTTATGAGTAACTCACCAAAGGGTGAAAGCGATGACTGATTTTATTATGAGTGATGACAAATCACAGGTGAAAGCGAGATGAAATGGATGCACCATTTTGGATTTTTAGGTATTTTGAGGTTGTTTTTGGTATTTTCGAATTTTACGACGAAAGGACTAACTTAAAGACCTATCCTAGGGGTCTCAAGAGTTGATCCATAGATTAGCGTTGCCTACATTATACACACAGAGACCACGTAGTTTGACTAACGACAAACTGACTTGATGATTAGATGGACAAACAGATTGCCCCTTTATTGCTTAAAGGACTAACCTAAGATAAAGACTAGATGGGGAAACGAATTGCCAACATGACAGATGCCTAAAGGACTGACCTTAATATCTTAGGGGATGATCAAAGATCAACCTTTCCTATGTTCAAGATCAGAGATGGTGTAGTTCGACAAGGTGAAAGACTGACAAGACCCAATGATGAATTTTTTGAATATTTTTTGATATTTCAACATGTTTATGGATTTTTTGATGATTTTTGGATGTTTTTGTATTTTTAACGCTTCGAGAAGATTTCAAGATTATACACGAATTTGATCTTATGCCGATACAAGAACATGCCACCAGCGTGGTGCAATAGACTACTTCAATAACGGCAAGACAAAATGACCTTAGGAATATGCTTAGTAGTACTATGGTGGAATATGATATGGACAACGACTCAGGCTATGGTATGGATGCGAGCAAATGGGTGTATGGATGATTAATGAAATGCAATGGGATGGACGAGTGAGTCATGTAGATCCTAGTGGATATAAAGTGCTTTATTTATGCTTGGAACCTATTTGCTAGGTTTTCACCAAGGTACTTGTCCAAAGCACCACCGAACTGGTTATCACTAGAGGACAATTTTTTTTTCTTTACTGTTTTCAATCCCTTTTCTGATTTTTTTGGATTTTTTGTATTTTTTTATTTTTTTGTTGTTGCCAAGACACCTATTTGCCAAGTTTTTCATCAAGGTAACCATTTTTTTAAGACTTTTTCTGATTTTATACCTTGCAAGTTCTTAGGCATAGAACTTTTTGAGGTGAGAACTATTCATGGGCTCCTGCAGAGGTTCACCTTCTAGTGTTGATAACTAATATGCCCCTAATTTATAGCTTGCGGTGATGATGAAAGGTCCCAGCCAATTAGGCTCAAACTTTCCTTTACTATCCAGGTTTGGCACATTCTTTTGGTTCTTTTTTAACACAAGGTCACCGACTTGGAAGATTTGCTTGATCTTCTTGTTGTAGCTTTGTTTCAGGTGATTCTGGTAGACTTGTAGATGATTTAGGGAATCCATGCATTGTTCATCTAGTAATTCCAACTCATTTAGTCTTGTAACCCTATATTCCTCATCTACGATGAGGTTTTGCAAAGATATTCTCAAGGACGGGAGCTCGATCTCTATTGGAAGTATGGATTCTGATTCGTAGACCAAGGAGAATGGGGTGACGCCTGTTGGTGTGCAGATGCTAGTGTGGTAGGCCCATAAGGTAGGGTTTAGCTACAAATTCCAGTCACGACTAGAGTCATTGACTATTTTGTTAAGGATCTTCAAGATAGTTTTGTTGGTAGCTTTTGCTTGCCCATTGCCTTGTGGGTAATATGGTGTGGAAAAGCGATGTTGGATTTTGAATTTCTCACACAAGTCACATACATTCTTATTCTTGAAAGGTGTCTCATTATCAAAGATAATGGATTGGGGAACACCATAGTGGAAAATGAGGTAGTTTAGGATGAACTTGGATATCTATTTTCCAGTGATGTAGGTCATGGGAATTGCTTCGACCCACTTTGTGAAATATTCGGTGGCGGTGATAATGAAATTTTGACCGTTGGATGAGGTGGGTGAGATTTTTCCTATGAGATCAAGGCCCCATTCGGAAAAGCGCCAAGGTGTCACAATAGGATGTAATTCTTGAGCTGGTGCATGAATGAGATCTCCATGTTGTTGGCATTGTAGATACCTTCTGACAAAGTCGTGTGCCTCCCTCTCCATTGTCGGCCAGTAGTACTCGGTTCTTAGCAACTTCTTAGCCAAATTCATACCACTTGAATGTGAACTGTAAGTGCCATTGTGTACCTCAGTTAAAGTATTCAAGGCCTCCTTAGGCTTTAAGCAATGTAGCAGGGTTCCATCGATACTTCTATGGAAGAGGGTTTCTCCTAGGATGACAAATCGTAAGGACCTTTTAACAAAGGTTCGCTTTAGGTTCAGGGTAATGTTAGTTGGGAGGATTCCTAATTTCAAGTAGGTGTAAATGTCATGGTACCAAATATCACCGGGACCAATGAGTTCACATGCATATTCTATCTTTGGTACCTCAAAATTTGGTACGAGAAGCTACTCTACGAGGAATTCGTGTTTTGAGATGTTGCGAGGGATATCTAGCAAGGATCCAATTATTTCCATTACATCTACTGCTTTGTTGTTTTCCCTCGATATTTTCTCAAAGGTGATGTCGATTAATGATTCCTTGAGGCTTTCTACTACCTTTTTGTATGGTGCGAGCTTATCATCTTTAGTTTGGTATTCACCATTGACTTGGTTAATGAGAAGTTGCGAATATCCGTAGACTTTTAATGCCATGAATCACCACTGTGCCGCAATTTTGAGACCTATGGTTAAAGCCTCATATTCTGCAATATTATTTGTACAAGGGAATGCCAACTTGTAAGATCTCGATATGCAATCCCCTGGGGGGTGATGAAGAACACACCAACACCTGATCCATGTTGCGTACGGGAGCCATCAAAGTATAGTTTCCAATGGTCAATTGTACTGAGTTTGAAAAGGGACTCATTTGGAAACTCTGATATGAGTAGGTTGTCTGGTAGAGGGGAGCTTCTGCTAGCTAGTCCTCAATAACTTATCCTTTGATCATCTTTCGCTCGACATACTCAATATCATGTTCCGATAGTATCATCACCCATTTAGCCATTCTACCTATAAGCATTGCTTTTGACAATAGATATTTGAGGGGGTCTATCTTGGCAATCAACATAATTTGATGAGCTAGCATGTAGTGTCTGAATTTATGGGCTACAAATACCAATGCTAGGCAAGCCTTTTCTATTGATGTATAGTTGAGCTTGTGCCCCACAATTGTTCTACTGATATAGTACATGGCCCACTAGGTTCGCTTTTCATCTTGTTGGGCTAAAAGGGAACCAAGGGCAGCTGTCGTTGCTGAGATGTATAGAATCAATGGTTTCCCTACGATCGGTGGAATTAATATAGGTGGTGTAAGTAGGTATTCCTTGATCTTTTTGAATGTTTTTTCACACTTGTCATCCCACCTGAATGCTACTCCTTTGTGGAGTAGGTGTGAATAGGCAATCTACTTATCTACTAGTTGTGCTATGAATCTTCAGATGGACTGGAGTCTACCTTGTAAGCCTCTGAGTTGCTTTAGTTTTCTTTGTGCTTCCATATCAAGGATTTCTTTTACCTTTGCAGAATCCACTTCTATCCCTCTCATTTAAACTATGTACCCCAACAGCTTTCCTGATTGTACCCCAAACACACAATTCTTTGGGTTGAGTTTGACCTTGTATTGTTCTAGCCTATCAAAGATTGCACTTAGAGTCGCTATGTGATCCCGTCTCTTCTTTGATTTGGCCAATATGTCATCCAAAAAGTCTTCGACAATTTTGTGGATCATGTCATGGAAAATCAGTGTCATGGCCCTTTGGTATGTAGCTCTTGCATTTTTTAACCCAAATGGCATCACATTCTAGTAGTAGGTGCCCCAAGGACATGTAAAGGTCATCTTATGCTGGTCCTCTTTTCCTATCATTATCTTATTGTATCCTAAGAAACCATCTATTAGGGACAACATCTCATGTTCGGCCATCATGTCCACTATCATGTCAATGTTGGGTAGTGGAAAATCATCCTTAGGACATGCTTTATTTAGATCTCTAAAGTCTGTGCAAATGCGGATGCCCCCATTTGGTTTGGAGACTAGCACAAGGTTGGATACCCACTCTGGATATTCAATCGAGCGTATGAACCCAACATCCAGGAGATTTTATAACTCAATCTTAACGAGCAAGGCTATTTGTGGGTGCATTTTTCTTAACTTTTGTCTGACTAGTTTCTCTCCAAGGTAAACAACCAAATGATGAACCACCACCTCGGGATCTAGGCCTGGCATGTCAACATAGGTCCATGCAAATTTTACCTTTCTTTATTTCAGGAATGCTGCTAATAGTTCTTGTTCCTTTGTTAAGAGTGACTCAGCATAGAAAGTGATTTGTGGTTTTGTTTTTGTTCCCAAGTTGACAAGGTTGCACTACTCTGCCAAGACTGCCAGCTTTTCTTGATGTAAAGAAGTAGGGGGAGATTGAATCCTTCATCCTCTGACACCTCAGAGAGGTTTTCGCCATTAGATGCATCCTTTATTTTTACTATTTTGTGGTTAGAAAGCACCACAGTGTGGTTTTCACTCAATAATGCTGAGCTTATTCTTGATATTTTCCTTTTGCGACTGAAGGATTCAATTGTCTCCCCATAGTATGCCTGGGTTTCTAATGTGATGTTGAAGCCTTCCTTATGATCCCCACATGGAACTATATCCATTAGTCCCATGAATTCTGAGAGCGCCTCATCATTTTCGAATGAGTCTTGAATTGGGGGTCCTCGTTGATCATGATCGATGAGTTGCGGGTGTACTAAAGTGATTTGGTGGGTTTGTTGGTTTTACTGAGCTTTGGAGGCACTAATCATTAATAGGGTGGAATATTCAAAGACCCTAGGGAGACTTGATATGGTATCATCATCGTCACTACTGGCACAAACTTCGGTGACATCAAAGGTGAAGTTATCAAGTTGGATACCTAGGCATAAAGGTGGTCTAGCAGTAGTGGTTGTTACCTGAGGAGAGGACTTGACTGCCCTTCTGGGATTACCTCTACCACATATGGTTATGCTCAAAGGAGTATACCCCAGGCCAAGGTTCCACATTATTTTTTCTACAATGATGGGCTCCAACCATTCATCACTGTTTCTTCCAAGGCTTTCATTCTTGTTATAGCCCATACCAAACATCATTTTCAACCCTCTGTTAGTTTCATCCATGGATAGGGTGGGGGTGGGCCTTTCATCTTGGTATAATGTATTTGAGATGTCTCCCTCATCCACATTTTCTCTACTGAGATCCCCCCAATGGCGGAATCTAGAGGGGTTTTCCCTAACAGAGTGGACAGGTGTTTCACCTAGCTGAGGTTGTCCATGCGACCTAGGAGATTGTGGTAACTCTCCTACAAAAAATGCATTCCTTTTCATTCTATAGTCACCACATCCATTGTCCTGGATCATGTTTTTGATTTCAGATATGTCAGGGATGGCGAGTGTCTCTGTCGTAGAAGTGGAAGTGAGGCTGGCTATGTCGATGTATGAAGTATATGGTCCTTCATCATTTTTTGGTACTTGGGGGATCTTATAAAACTTGGCTTCAAGTTTTTGCAGAAGGCAAAAGGTTCAGGATCCCCATATATAGTGACCTCCTCGTTCTGATGTGAGAACTTGATACATTGGTGATACATTGAGGCCACTGCCTTCATTCCATGGATCCAGGGGCATCGAAGGAGGATATTATATTGTAGGTCAAGGTCGAGGACCTCACAGGTGGTCTCCATAGTTGTCGGTCCCACTTGGATGGGGATTTTGATAGTGCCCTAAGACACTCTTTCCTAATCATCATACGCCCTTATCGTGATGCTTTTGAACTTATTAATGGAATCCTCTGTGAATCCCAATTTCTTTATAAGTTTTAGAGAACAAATGTTAAGGCCTGCACCTCCATCCACCAGGACTCTTTTGACTTTCTTTTTATGGATGAGCACTTGAAGGTGGAGTGCGCGGTTATGAGATGGCTGTGAAGGAAATCTTTGTCAGAGAATGTAATGAGATTTGGGGTAGTGATGTTACCCACCATAGCCTGGAACTACTCTGTGTCAAGGGTGGCAAAGACGGTGGATGCAACTAATGCTTCATCGAGGATCTTCCTATGGACGGCAGAAATTTTCAATAGTTCCATGATGGAGATTTGGGTGGGGGTTCTCTTCAGCTGTTCAATGACATTGTAGTCATAGGGGATGAATTTTGTATTAGAAATGGGGGTCTTAGCTGGTGCCCCGGTGATGGTGACCTTTCCGCCACGTTTGGTGACTCCACTGTCATTGTTGGCTCCTTTGACATTTACAACGGTGACCATTTCATCGACGTATCCGACTATCTCCTCATACACTAGATTAGAACTAGCATATTTTTGCTTGTCCTTATTGTTCCCTTGATTATTTCCTTGATTATTCCCTTGGTTGTGGTTCAGCATCGGATTCATGTATTTTTTCAAGTCTTGGCTTCCGACTGGCTATTCGATATTGATGATCTTATCCTCGATGAGGTCTTGGATGATTCTTTTCAACCTCATGCAATTAGCGGTGGTATTTCCTTTGATCTTGTGAGAGTCACAAAGGAGATTCTCGTTATACCATGGCAGTTTCGTCATGGGTTCCGCATATTGCTCGGAGTTAGAGATTTTGATCAAGTTTTCCTTGACCAATTTCTTCATGATGGACTCGATCGATTCACCCAAAGCCGTGAAATTTCTCTTGGGGGGATGCTTGCCTCGGGGAGGTGGTCCTCCTTGATTACCCAAGTTATTGATTTGATTGGTGGGTGTTGGTTGTTGTTGTGCTACTACCGCATAAATCTGCACATTGTTGCAATTATGATTTTGCGGTTGATGATGGGTCTGGATGTTCTTCTTAGGGACACTCAACCACTTTAGCATCGACCACACCATAATTTATGATATTTTTGTTCCTCGACCATGTTTGAGGTTTATCATTATAGTTTTTAGACGAGTGGTTATCCTATGGTGGAGTGAATGTTGATGCATCTCCTCACGTAGTAAGGGCTCTTTCGATGTTGAGCACCTTTGGGATCAGTTGATCGTAGGATGTGATGCACTGCATTTTCAAGTAGAATGCCAAGTTTTCATCTAGATTGGACATGATGGTGGAAACTTGTTGTTCTTTTGGCATGGTCCACTTGCTCTGATTGGCCTTGGATCACCATCTTTGCAAGAAGGATTTGAATTGATCTCCTTTTCTCTATTTGAGTGCAGATAGTTCTTCCAAACTAACATCCATGCCCATATTGAAAGCATAATTTTTAAGGAAAGCTTCCATGATTTCCTCAAATGTTTTAATGCTCGTGGGTAGTCGAGAAAACCATTCCATGGCTAGACCAGTCAAACTACAAGGTAAGAGTCGCATTAGATATGTGTCATTGTATGCGACCTCCATGCAATGCACTTGAAATTCCCTGATGTGGTTTTCAGGATTACCCATTCCATTATACTTGTCAAATTTGGGGATCTTGAATCCCTTTGGGAATGGTATCATGGTGAGACTTCTATCAAAAGGATAAGGGCACAAGTTTCCTGGTGTCCTTGTTGTTTTTCCTGCTTGTAATTCCAACACTTGCTGCAAGAGCAGTTTGATTTGTGTTGAAACATCTTTGCTTGGGTCAAGAGGTGGAATGAATGAGTTGTGTGGTGTTTGAGGTGTTTGATGGGTGGGAGGAGTACTAGTGGGTATTTGCTGCAAGCTCTGTTGTGCATTCAAAGCCTATTGGTATGCTTTCATTTGTGTCAACAACACTTGTTGTTGATCTTGCTGCTATTGTTCCAACAACGCTTGTTGCTGGTCCATCTATTGTTGTTCCCACAATGCCTGTTGTTGGTCAAGCTATTGTTGTGCTAGCAAAGCTTGCTATTGGTCTAGCTATTGTTGTGCCAACAAAGCTTGTTGTTGGTTGAGGTTTTGTGCTAACAAAGCTTGTTTTTTAGCTTGTTGTTGTGCCTAAAAGTCTTGCAGGGCTTGTTGATACACTTGCAGACGGATTGCTTGCAATTGCGCTTGGTATTGTGCTTGTGCTTGAGCTAGAGCTTGAGCTTGGGCTTGGGCTTGTGCTTGAGCTAGAGCTTGAGCTTGGGCTTGAGCTTGCTACTTTTGCTTGAGTACTCTTTGTTGGTTGGCCTTTTTAAGGGTTTGGTTTAGAGTGGTGAATGAATTTACCATGTTGGCCTTTGGTGGGATTGGTGGTGGAATAGGAATGATGCCAACCATTGTGGCAGGTGAGAGGGTTATCGTGGTGGTTGGGATTTGGGTTGTTGGAGAAGTGGTGGAGATGCTTAGTCCTTGAGAAGGTATGCTTTGGGATATTTGAGGACCGATTGATGCATTTGTCATAGTGGCTTGAATGGTCGCGACTTGTTGCTATGATGTTGTGGGAAAAAAGAGGGAATTCAATGTGATGTTCACATTGCTCGCTTCTGAGAAACTATCAATGTTTAGGGGAGGAAACCCCAACTCGAGAAGTGATGTGGTTGTGAATGGAAATGGGGGAAGAGATTGTATGCTACCTTGGAAAGAAAAAGTATTAGCAACATTGGTTGTTCCAAACAAACTGCCTTCTCCTTGTGATAGAGAAGTTTGTATGCTTGGTTGGCAGGCTGGTGAGGCATGGAATGAAGATGAACTAGTGAGATTGTGGAATGTGAGTGGAACTTATAGGTGTAATGGGTTTACTGGGATAGAACTATCTGGTGCTATAGTGATAGCCACCTCCTTGTTGGTCACAAGGCGATGCTGTTGTAACTCTTGAAACATAGCTCTTCCTTTGTTCCCGATTGGTGAGGTTGGTGTGATGGTTGGCATGATGTGAGGTATTTCTTGATGGACATTTGACATTGGGGATGTATTTGTAAGAGGCATGTCTGCATTAGTGCTTGCATCAAAGTCGGAAGGGAACTAGACCCCTCCTTCTGCTAACATGTTTAGGTATTTGAACATGGCACTAACAATTTTGTGGTTCTTTGAGTTTTGAACCATTTTCATCATTTCAGATTGTGTCATCCCCATGTCTTTGTTTGTGATGTCCTCTTCATAACTCTCCTCTTGAGGATTTTGTGATGGCAAAGAAAAGTTACTTGGGGGATTTTTTGATCCCGCAAGGTTTATTTCAGAGGTTACTTGACTCATGTCAATGGAAGTTGATATTTCAGTGATATTTTCCATGTTCTTCTTGTATTGCGATCCTTTTTGAACCATAAAAAATAGGGATCGTTTGATCCTAACCTTTTAGGCTCAAAAGAGAAGAACTAGGGAAGCCAAAGATCAAAGAGGGTGGTAATGATGATGGGATAATGGATGAAGTGAGTGAGTGAAACCTTTTGGAGAACTTTTGAAGGGTTATGCTAAACTTGTTTAGGACATAGATTGATTCTGATGGTTTGACTACGTGTAGTGAGTCAAACAAGATTGTAGTGAAGTTGTAGTCCCTAGGAAGTTGTATTATCCTAGGGGAACTTTCACAAGCGAGTAAATTGGCTAAGTGCGTTAAGCCAATGTGATTTTGAACTAGTAGACCTCAGGAAGTTGTGTTATCCTAGAGGTAAATTCGTCCAAAATTTTGACTATTTTGGCTAGGTGTGTTAAGCCAAGATAGAGTGATGTTGGTTTAGCCCTTTAAGTTTAGCATGAGTGATTTTTCTAGAGTTCTCAAGAAGTCTGATGATGGGATGAGATTTGGTTCGATGAAAAGATGGATGAGGATGACAACTTTGATCCTTGACTCGAACCTAGACACAACTCTCTTTACAAGACCTCAGTGTTGAAGAACACACTAGACTTCCTATGTGAGGAAAGCAAACCTTTCAAAAAGTTCGAGGTTTTGTTAATAGTAGAACGCATATGAAGCTGGATTATTCCTTGAAGCCTTTTATAGAAGTTGTATACTAGTCTCTCTCTAACTTCAAGGAGCATTTCAAGGCATTGTTCATGGGCTTTTAGACTTATCCTCTTGAACCTTGGTTTTGGAATCTTGATCTTTCAGGAAATCATTGGGAGCAACACATATGAAGTTCAATTTGTCCTTTTATCTTGGCTTAATGAATTCTTTTTACCAAAGACATTTGATTGCTTATGTTTCAAACTATATGTCTAATGTTTGACTTTCTTTCTTATCCCACAAAGTCCATTGTGTGGAAATCAAGGAAAATAGGGCAAAAGTTTCTTATGTTTAACCTTGTTGAAAAGAATGACGATAGAATCCATGCACTTAAAAACCTCTAGGGATATGATCCCTAGGGAAAGCAAGAGTGCCTAAATTCGTCAAAGGTATTTTTTTCCTACAAGGGGTTTGAAATTCAAAGTTCTTTGTGAATATTTGTTTTGCAAATGTTTCCAGGAACCAAGCAATGTGTTTTCCACTTCCAAGCACTTTTTACAACCCTAGGATAATGAGACAATATTATGTTGGGTTCCCACTTGGATAAATCCAGCTGCATATATTTTGTATGAATGGCTAAATGCTTGACCACACTGGCTCCCCTCCATGGCACACACTTCTCAGGTCATCCAAGCATTAGTACCCATGAATCTCCCATGGCATACTTTCCATTTTTACAACAAAACTGCATCTATAACATCGGGCGGCTTCAAAGGATGTATGACCTTTTGCACCAAAAAAATAGATAAGGTTTTGGTCTTTTTCTAAATAAAAGGGTTCTAATCTGGGCATTTTGTTTGTGGTGGATTATCCAACATCGGCGAGAGTCCATTTCTGTCCATCTTGTTAGAATAATCCTCATGATTCTTGAACTTTCCTCAAGAATCCACACTTATATACCAGTTGGAAGTCGCTTGGCTTTAGTGTGTTCCCGGTTGGGTCATTCCCTTGGGTGATTACTTTTTCCCACAAGACAGGCTTGCTAAGATAAACAAAAGCGAGTAAACATATTCATAGTTCGATCAACCTTCATTTAGAAACAAAGGGAGAACACTCGCAATAAGTTTACTCACACTTTCATGTTTTGTTCAACTGTTAAGTACCCAAATTGAAATGTGGAGGCAATATTTTATGCAACTTAGTGTCACCGAAAAGACTTTTGATTATCAAGATCATCGTGAGGTGTGAGAGAAGCACATACGCCTTTTCAAATGATACTACTTTGTAAAAAGGATTACAAGACATAAAGAACACATGTTCATTTTAGATTCCTCAAAGTAATGATGAATTCTTTTTAAGCACCAAAGAAAATATGAGATTGCCTTGTTCAATTGTTATCCTTCAAACAAAATCTAGTATGTTTGTCTAAGGTTCTTTTTAGCCCCTTGGCAACTTTGAAAAGAAATTTGATTGTTTATTTTAGAACCCAAAAGAAGTTTAGTGTTCCTAAGGCAAATGGCATTAACAAATTCCTTTTAAACAAGAATCGAAAAATCCTTAAAGAGTGTTGAGGAACACTTTAGTGTTTAAGAACACTTTGTACAAGGTGAGCATGGTGTCATAACGAATCCCCTACTTTTCTTGAAAAAGGGAATTTGCTCAAGTTCTTTTTAAATCCAAAGAAAATCTAATGTTTCTAAGGCCAAAGATATTAACAAATTTCTCCTAACAAGAAGAATTTTTAAAATCCTCCATAAGTGTTGAAGAACACTTTAGTGTTTAAAAACACTTTTTCTTGCATGATGAGTATGAGGTCATGAGGAGATTCCAACCTAGAAAATGACAAAAAACCAGAGAGAAAAAGACAGCAAACAAGGTTAAGAATTAAAAAATTCAAAACTTAAAAAGCACATGTCGATTTTAGGTCTTCCTATTTTTTCGCGGTGTAGTTTGGGTGAAAGTGGCGCTAGATAGTGCCGCACGGTTGGCTGTGGGTGGCACTCTGCAGAAAAAAGGAGTGAAAAATTGGTGTGATATGGGTAAGCGGTGGAGTTTGGGTGTGGCCCTGTTTGAAGTTTCAAATTTTTTTAGGCGAGAAAGCTGGAGCGGTGAAGTTTGGAGAAAATGTGGTGCGATATGGAGCTGTGGTGCTGAAGGTGGTGTAGTATAGCACCGCATAGAAGAATGCATTGGAGTTAGGGAATTTAAAAAAATGACAGGTGGGTAGAAAAGCGGCGAGGTTAAGAAACCATGCGTGGGTCGATATTGTGTTGCTTCCCTAAAAGCGGTGAAGTATTGCGCTACGCCTATGAAAGAGGCTCGATATGTCTCCATGTGGATGTTTGCTGTGACCTGCGAGAAAATGTTAAGAAAAATGCAGAATTTTTTTTAAAAACATGATTGATTTCTTTTCAAGCCCTCCTTCTAGCACCAAAATGTGAACCCCTAAACCCGCAAATGCACAATAGCAACAAAAAATGTTAGGTTGCTAGATCAAATGCATGCAAAAAAGTATGAGAGATTCCCCATGAAATCCATCTATTCAAACTAAAACTAGGAAAATGGAGAACACAAAACAAGAAATTAAACTAAATCCTAATTAATCCAATAGATTAGTGATCCCATGGGGGAATTGGAGCCAATGAAGTGTTGCAATTGGCCCTTTCCCAATTCCTAATTTGCAATGTAGACTAATTGAGGAATGGCCAAATATCCAAAGATATTTGAGCATAACCTTGTTACAATTTATGAAAATGGTGAATGATTGAGTGAGCTGGGCAAAATTAGCTCATGTGAAGAGAGTAACTTTACATGAAGATTGTGGATGAAAAATGAGGAGAGAAGTATCCAATTTATAACTTTCAATTTGGAAGAGAAAGTAAGATTTGAGAAATTTGGGACTAACTTTCAATCCAATGGTTGAATTCCACATGTCAAGATGTGAATGGTTAGTGATTGTGCACATTTTGGCCAAAGTGCCAATAAATGCATAAATTTGAATTTGAAATTGTGAGATGACTTGTTGAAGAGGGAAGAGAAATGAATTTAATGTCACTTGGCTCAAGGCCAAGGACATGTAAGAGGTCTTAAATGCCTTGTTGGAAGGACCAAGTCCAGTTGGCCTTTTTGAATTCGAAAGAGGGAATATTCCCTTTTGATGCCATGTGAGGGAAAATGGAGAATTAAATAAATCAAAGTAATTGATTTATTGTGCAACTTGCATTCTCTAGAGGATTTTAATGAGAGGGATTAACTTAATCATGTTTTTGATTAATTTAATGAAGAATTAGATGATGTGACAATTTAGACTTAAATTTATGAATTAATTTAAATCAGAATTGAGAGGAAATGATTCAATTAAATAAATGATTTGATTTATTTAACTAAGGAGGAATATATTAGATTAAATCAAATAAGGTTTTATTTAATTTAATAAGAGGAATTTAGAGAACTTTAATTAAATAAAATGATTTATTTAATTAAACATAAATGTAAGGTTAATTAAATTAAACCGATTAATTTAATCACAGGAGGCGATATACTTAATCAGATAAATAATGATTTATTAGATTAAGAGATAGAATTACAATGAAATGTTGAGAGTGTGATTCGAGAGGAAATGATGTTAGTGATTAGGATCAGGTGTGCCAAAATGAAACTGTACATTTTCCATGTCTACAGTTTGATGTTATTTCTCTTTGTGACATTCCTCTATTTGTACCTTCATTCTTCTATATGTCATGCCTTCCTTTTGCTTTTTCTCTTTCTTCTTTGGTTTTTTTTTCCTTTTGGAGATGATGCAAGGCATTGAGACTGATATGTCCCTTTCATGTTGACTCAAAAGGCCCATTTTCTTTTTCTTTTCCTTTTTATTTTTCTTGAGTTCCCCTTTTGGAGATGATGCAAGGCATTGAGACCACAATGTCTGGCCTTCATGTTGACCAAAAAGGCTCTTTTCCTTTTCTCTTTTGAATTTTATTGTCCTTTTGGGGATGATGCAAAGCATAGAGATACCCTATGTCTCTTCCATGTTGACCCGAAAAGAATCTTTCCTTCTTTTTTTCACTCTCTTTGTGTCATTCTTCTAGTTTTATGTATTTGGGGGATGATGATAGTTTCAAGCTCTCTAAACAAGCATTGTAGCAATGAACATACTAACCCAAAATTCGTAGATCCCTTATGTATTTGATGTTTTCATTTTGGGGGAAACCCCTTCCCTTCCTTTCTTTTCCCTTTTCCTTTGCATGACACAACCTTACTCGGAAACATATGATTTGGCATAGGGGCTTTCCAAGTTGTATCTCATGTCTTGTACTTTCTTTTTTCATTTTTCATTTTGCTACTTTAAAGAAATTGCTCATAGTACGATGTTTACCAATTCCTTTAAAGTGGGGGCATACAAATTGACATTATTTCTTTTTCATTTTTCCTTTTTCTTCGTTCTTAGTGCAACCTTATTACTTCATATGATGTGTTTTTCGCTTTATGGATGACACTGGGTGTAATTTCCTTCATAAGTGCGATCTATCTTAGCATATTACATTCCTCTTGGTGGCTTGATGTGACACACTACATCCCCTAAGTTGTGAATCTTCTATTCTTTGATTGGTCCTATCTTGGAGACATTATGCACAATGTTCCTAACTTAAAGACCTCTCATGAACTAACCAAGACTCCTTTGAACATTCTTTTTCATGTTTCATTTTTCATTTGTTATATGGCTACCATGCCCATAATTTTTCGCTAGAAAAACCCAACCTAATTTTTTAATTTTTAGTAGCATATATATTAACATTATCTATACATAATATCATTATGTCATTCCAAAAAAAAAATCAACAAGAAAACCCACAATTTAAAAAAAAAAAATTAAATAATAATAAAATAATGCAACTAATTTAAATCTTCATGCAAGGATATTTATTTATTTAATATTCCAACAAATTTACTTAATGGATTAGTTCTAAATTTCCATATCTCTTACTTTTATCTATATTGATAGATTATTAAATCTAGCATCATAGTATATGCAAGAATAGATGAAATAAAATACAGAAACCTCTCTTTAACTATCACTTCAAATATTCAAATTTGATAGATACTATAATATATATATATATATATATATATGATCTTAAAACCTTCATACAAGTGTAAGTTCACATGTATGTAACCCTATAATCGAGATAATATTTGGAGCATCATTGTAAAAACATAATAGTCAACTTAGAAATTTATATAAACCTTTCATTTTATTCTTCTTTTCCAACCATACACTTTTATTTAAAAGATATTTGTAAATATTTATTCTATCTTTCTATTAACATAGGATTTACTGTCGAAATGACACTACTATCCCTTCTTGTTATTACTATTTAATTTCAACATTTACTTTAAGTATATCATATCAATCTACACATAATTTTAATAAGAGTATTATTATTGAATTTTTGAGACCAATAAAAATATTTCCTGACATGTAAACTTTACTACATTTTTATTGATCAAATCAACGAATTGGAGATTCGGGTGTAAGTTAGTTCCACCTTTTAATTCACTACACAATTTTCTTGAACTATCTGGAAAAAAGAAGAAGATTATGACATGCACTCTAAGAATGAATGACAACTGCTAAGAAGTTTTGTTGTAGGCCTAGCTTTCTTTGGGGCACCGGTTAATTTACTAACACGGTCTTGTTAATTATAGAGTGTGAGCAAACCATAAGATGGGACAGCTCTAGTTACAATAGTAAGAATACATCACTAGCATTGCATGATATCAATCCAATGAGTATTTTACCTGTATGCCAAATATGCCAGAATGGCCACCTTGCATAACACAACTTGCATGCATGTGGTGCCATCTTGTGTTTGTTCATGAGCTCCAAGCATACAAAGTTTTTCTTGTCTCATGAAGCTTGAAATATCATTTGTCTTTTGTGGCACCTTATTAAAGTTATCAAGATGTATAACTTTGGTATGGTTAAGCGGTAAGTCCAACCAGTGGCATGACTTTCCCCATAGCCACTTGCATGTTTGTGAGTGCATACCATCCATCAGTGTATGTTTCTCACCTTTTTGGCCTTCTCACCTAGCAGACAACCATTATTTTCGTAATCTTGGAGTGAGTATACATCTTCTTGGACAAACAAGCTAGATCTGATCTACAACTAGCTGGATAAATGATCAAAGCTTGATCTGACCTTTCTCTTTTCCCTTCAATCTTTCACTTCACTTTCTTAAGAGTTCCTTTGTGATATTGTTTTGTTTTCCATGGGATCTTTATCTTGGGGGCTTGATCATCCCTCTTGATTATTTTTGTCTCATATTGTCAACATGGGTGCACTTGGATCCCTCTTGATATGCATGTTGGGCTACTTTAGTGTGATTTTGAAGCAAGTTCATCCTCTCACTAAAGTGGGGGCTAAATGTGTCACAAAAAATGTATCTTTTGACATTTTTACGCTTATTTGGGCCTTTCTCATGGATTTTGGCCTGATTTTTCCTATATTTAATGTTGTAATGTGGCGAACACATTGACATTAGGTCTTGAATGCTTGTAAATCAATCAAAACCTTATGATGTTTTACAAAGGTGTTATGAAGTGTTGCAACACACTTTAACACTTTTCTAGGACCTTTCCATTATAATTCACCTAAATAACCTCTTTTAATCACTTACCAAGCCTTATTTCAAAGTGTTGTAAGGATTTGTAATAAACTCTCACACTTCCCTAGGCTTGTCACCAATAGCTTGACCCTTTCTTATGTTTAAATGGCCCCTTAATGCATGTGCATGCCTTAATTAAGTATGTTTCAGAGAATAATCCTGTTAAATGTGATTAAATGCACTTTAATTTCCAACACCTAGTAAAATTTCCCTAGTGGGAGGGTATGTGTAGAATTATCATGGAAAAATAGGCCCTTAAGTGGCAATAAAATTCAAAAAATCAGAGTTAGGAAACTTGACGTAAAAATTTGAATAATTTATCTATATTATTTCAAAAATATGTAAGAATAGAATTTGTAGAAAATTGAATGTATTTTCTAAACTAATAGGTTTATTTTATTTGTTTTAATCTATTTGGTGAAAATTTGAAATTTCAATGCAGTAGTACTTAAATTTCAGGGAAAAAATAAGAAGTAGGTGTCAGTCTAACCACCATAACCACAATAAAATGATAATTATTTTTTATAATATTTTACATATAAGTAGGGGACTCATGTCACGATGTAATGCATATATTTTTGTAATTTTTTTCCAAATAAATAATTAATTATGATTTTTTTATTACAAATTTTAAAAAATATAAAAAATCGTATGTCTAACCACCTTAACTTGGTCAAAACTTCATGAATTTTTTTTTTTTAATCCTATAGTATATGAAGCATAGAATGTGATGCATATTTTAGATTCAAAAAATGTGACACGGTTTCAAAGTTATAGATGTTTTTCAATCAGCCTATCAATCAGGACTTTAGTCATAATTCAAATAGAAAATGAATAATAATTATTTATTAAATTCAAAGTAAAGCATGATTTATAGTGGTGGAAATCTGAGAATCTCATTTAAAAACCCTATTTGTTTCATCAATTTTGGGTTAAAAAAAGTTGCCAACCACATGGGCCATCATATCACTTAGATATCACCACTTTTTAGCCCATCATCATCCGGCACATACCCGGGACCAATTCGCCAGTTGGGGAAACTTAGCCCCATCTAGCTTAAAAATCAAAATTATTTTATAATTTTGGTGGGATACTATTCTCTAGACCTTGAGGTCAGCCTGTGATGAGGTATTTTTGAGAATTGGGGAAAACCATGTATAAATAAAGGGGTTTCCCCTCATTTTCACCCCCCAAAAATTCATTCTTCCTAATCAAGCATTCAATAAGTCTAAGAATTTTCAAGCATTCATCAATTGGAGTTGTTACTTGCATATCTCCAGACTTCAACATCAAGGGTTTGGTGAGTTGTAGCATTTTCATGTTGTTCAATCATCATTCTCTTTCTATTTTATTTCATTTTCAAGGGTTTGATTACCAAAATGGGGTTTGACTAAGGAAAACCCCTATTCTCTAACACTTAACCCTTTTCCCCTCTTTGCATGTGTGTTTTGTAGGTCTTGTACATAGATTTATTAAAGAGAAAGGTGTTAAAAGGTGTCAACATCATTCAAAGTCAACAAAACCCTAAAAGAAGCTTGGAAATCACCTATAGGTCAAATTCTGCAGATTCAGATTTGGATTCTTGTCAGGAGCTAAAGTATAGATTGAAAGTTACAGATTGCATATTTGAGATTCTTGAAAGATGAAGGTGGAATAGGTCACCAACATTGGTGAATTAGTCCCATTGTTGGTCCTGAAAAGTGTTTTCTACAGTTCTGGTACCCAGTTTCCCAAAATTTATTCCGGTAGAATCTCCCCAAATAGGACGAAGTCACCGAACTTGGTGTAAGTGTCCTAGTTGGTTTCAAAAATAAATTTTTCAAGGTTCAAGAACCCTTCTACATCAAGCTTCAGTTTTCATGTGCATCTCTCCAATCTCCTTCATTTCTGTTACAGTTTACATGCATTCTTAGGTCATTTTACATTGTGTTTTCAAACATCTTGCATTCCATTATTTTTACATTAGCATTCATCTCTATTTTCAGTTTATTGCATTTAAGGCATTCTACTAAGACACATTTCAATAATATTTACATTAATCTTGAATGAACCTCCAAGTTTGTGTGGGAAATCTCTCTCCTTTTAGGTGTAAAACCCTAGAAGTGCAAGAGAGCAACCTTTCCCCTAAAAAGTTGCAGTTCACTTAGAAGGGAGATGTATGAGAGGTCTCTTTATTATCAAGAAACTCAAGTGTTGAATAATATTGAAGCTCCTCAAAGGTGTCATAATAAACTAGAATAAGGAAATTTAATGCAAGATCATTTGGGAATGTACGATTATATGGATCTTCATACGTCTTCTGAATCTTGTTCCAAAGTTTGCTTGGGCACTCCATTCTTGAGACATAGAAAAATATTTTATCCTTGTAATTATCCTTAGTTATAATGGTTACAAATAGGTGAGTTACATAACCCATGATTATTACAATGATACACTCCTCAAATGAAAAAATCAAATTTTAATGCATACTACATAATTGAAATGAAATGGTGTAATCAATTTTTAATGCATACTACATAATTGAAATGAAATTATGTAATCAAAAAAAAATATTCCCAAGTGCTAGCATTTCCAAGTAAAATTCCAAAATGTAAATATGAAAAAATTTGTATAAAATATAGTCAGAGCTAGATTTGGATTTTTTTTGTGGATGGCCTTATATAGCTTATCAATACTTTTACAACACACAAAGAATCATGAAAACTAGAGATCGAAGAAAAAATTTATGAACTCAAAGGCCAAAAACAAGGATCAGATTCTAAATAGCAATAAAATCTACTAGAAGAAAAATATGATAATGATACTATACCATTCAAAATTTCTTGGAATCAATTTTTGTATGATATCTTATTTACCAGCATATAATACATGAGTCAAAATTTATGGAAATTTATAAAAACTACTCAAATAGGGCTTGAGGGTTAGAATGCAAGAGGTCACTCCATCCAACTAGGTCCTAGTGGGATGGTCTAAGTGCTCGTCTGATGGATTTCTAACTATCAATTTTAACATAGTATTTTGTGATGGTCATTTATCTATCAAATTCAAGATAGTCTTTGAGAAAATTGAAAAATTACCATTTTTTTTGTCAAAATATTAAGTATTTAATATGAAAGTGGGAGTTTTTGGGCCTTCTCGAGTCAATGGTTAGGTCCTTTTTCCCCAAAGTGCAACTAGAAAAAGATATTACCTTATTATCTCCTAGGTATAAAAGTAGGTTATAGATTTGAGGCTCTCATACCATGTTAGAGTCACCAATGGAATAAAACCTCAAGTATTACCTAAAAAATGAAATGATGATCTCTACAAGAGAGAAGAAAGAGAAAATTTATTCTTGATTATCGGAATAATGGATTTGATTAAACTCCAATATAATTATATGGATAGCATGACTTGAACTTATTTCAATGTATATGTGATTCCTTGCTTATATAAGAAAGGTTGAGAGATAGAACTAGACAAGATTGTGACAACTAAGCTCAATGACACTATAAGATAATATAAGATCACATGAGACCTAAGAATTTAGGAAATATTCCTAGACCCCTAAGAAAATTTAACATGTGAACATGTGTGAGTAGGACCTACTAGGTGATCTAGCTAGGGAAATACCTTGTTCACACCAATATAGTAGAGGATGGGAGGATGATAATTGAAAATCTTTGTATTTTGGTGAATTATATATATATATATATATATATATTGAAAATTTCACTAAGAATAGATAAATTTAAATGGTGTAATGAATATTTGGGCTTCACAATCCTTAACATATAAATGTTGGTGTTTCCATTATGATCTTGCAATGAGTTAGGAAAATATGATAACTTTTTAGAAAATGTGTCTCAACCTTTATTCTTCTAATATTTATGTGTTTATTTAATTATATTTCTTTATCACATGTTGTTCTAATTTGATTTTTTTTAATTATTACATAGTTATCATGAAAGTTTCTAAATAAAACTATGACAAGTACTAAGGTTTGTAATCTAGTTGTTGCATAATAAATTGTAATGATGGAAAAAGGTCCCCTTAACTTGGCCTTGATTTATTGTTTTAATATTCCTAACATATTCATATTAGGTCTTGGGACCTTATAAACAAAATGGATTAAATGATACCTTACTTGATTTTTGTGAAGTGTTGTAACACACTTTCACACTTTTCTAAGGTCTTGTTAATGAATCACACCTAAATAACCTCTTTTTAGCATTAATCTTTCCTTATTTCAAAGTTTTGTAACACAGTTTCATGATTTTCTAGGCTTATCATTAATAATTGGGCTTTACTATGCTTTAACTGGCCCCATTTTGTATCCATAAGCCTTATTTATGTGTATTTTTGAGGATAATCCGAAAAAAAAAATTTAAAACCCCAAAATATTGAAAACCCACCTCAAATTCCTAAGGTGGGACTCATTCGTCATTTTGGGTGAACAAGTCCCCTTAGGTGGGATCCATTCACCTAAGGTGGAAAATGAATCCCATTTAGCTCAAAATAAAATTTAATTTAAATCTTTGGTAAGATCTTATTCTCCAAGGTCCAATGTCGGATTGTAGGGGAGAAGACCCAATTACCACCCCCCATTGAATAACCACCACCTCCATGCTCACTTAACCCCCCAAAAAAAAATTCACTTTGATCCATTAAAAAACTTTATTTGATTGAATAAATAATTACAAAAACACCAATGGCTGCTCATTATAATTACAAAAACACTAATGGTTGCTCATTAAGTGTTAAAGTGAATGTTTTAGAGTGGATTTAAGGCATAAATAGTTATAATTGATTGAAATTAGAGTGAGCGGATACTAGGACATTAGGTGGTGGCAACCAGACGACACCTCTAAAAGTTGTCTTTTTGACCTTCGTGAACATATCCAACGCTCCCACACTCTACTAAATTGCCCAGAAGCCAAAACCTTAGTTATAAGCACTTAACTCGTGAGTGAAAAAAAACCCATAATTTTTATTTTTTATTCGACGTACGGTTTGAATTCTACAATTGCATGAAGTTAGCCCTGGCGGATACTGGGTCTTCTCCCCTAGTGTTGTAATTTTGAGAGTTCTTGCATAATTGAGTATAAATACAAGGTTTTTTCACTCATTTTCATCTAACAAGCAATCAAGTTACCTAACAAGTTGAATGTGCATCCTTATAGTGAATTTGAGTTCACAAGAGTATTCAAGAGCATTCAAGAGCATTCAATGACAAATTATTTAGCATTTTAGAGCATTCTTCAAGCATCAATCATCATGTCAAAGATATCTTGTATCATGTTTGTTATTGTGCTAATAATTGTGGTGTAGGGTTTTGTGATTCAAGAAAGCATTGCATGCAAGATCTATCTCCTTCAACCTAGAGTCAAGAACCACATCCATTGTAGCCATTTCAAGCATACTTGCAACACCTTATTGCTAGGGTTTGGTGAGTTCTAGTATTATATCTTGTTTATTTATCATTCTCCTTCCATATTTGATTTCATTTGGGTAAGTGCAAGAAGTTGGGTCCATGAAGAGGGGAAGTTTCGGCCAAAAAAAAAACTCTTGCAGAAAACGTGTACACGTTATTGAAAAATGTGTGTTATGCATCAGGTACTCGAGCCTAAAAAAATGCGTATGCACTAAAAAATGCATACATGTTATATAACATGTATGTGTTATATAACGCATACATTTTTTGTAACACATACAAGTCATTTTTTTTTTTAAATGCTTTTTAGAAATGGGTACCTATTTTAAAACGCGTACGCATTTTGAAAAGCAAAACGAGTACCCGTTCCTAAAAAACTTTTTTTTTTAAATAATCAAAAAAATAAAGGACACATATGCATTTTGTAACACATATGCTTTATTAAAATTTTGAATCTCCAACCCACCTGTAGCCTTGGTTTTAGGCTCAGGAAAGGCTTGGCAATTCGAGCCTTAGCCTTTGACCTGCAACTAAAAAACTAAGGGAGATTGAAGAAGAATGTCCAACTTTGACAATATGGCTGATAGACTTTTTTTTTTAATCAATCTATAAAATTAGAACCATTACAGAACACAATGTCTAGTTTCCAAATATATATTTTTTATTGATATTGGATTATATTTTCTATTTTTAAATTAATTTCAAAGAAAACTAGTCCTTATACTTGAAATATCAGACTTTTTTTGTTTTTTAATAACTTTTTTTTGGTGAAGTTTCTTGTAAAAAAAATTATATGACATCAATATTTAGACAATTCTCTACATAATAAAAAAAAAAAGTTTCAAAAAATGTTTAGTTTACATCAAATTATGTTGTTTGTACACATTGATTTTTAAAAACAAAAATTAAGGCCAATACAAATTTAATAAAAAAAAAATATTCAAAAAAAAATTACAAAAAAAATTTCTCATCAATCTTCATGATGTTAGCTCTCTTTCCCCAAAATTAATTATAAAAATAATTTTATTTGGGTCAAAAAGTGGTGTCCGTACATGTGCATGGTATGGGAAAAAAACAAGGACTTTTAAAAAGTGGTTTTTATAGATCCCTATCAAAATTTAATTTCTACAATCTAGGTATTTGAATAATTTACATATTTAAAAACTAGATTCAAAATTATAAATTTCATATTTCTGACTTTTTTAAAAATTCATTGAGTAAGTGCCTCAAATTTTTAGTCCAAGTGTGAAAAATTCTGAAAAACAGCAAAAACAGTTCCACTTTTTGAGCTTTTTGTGGACCCAATTTCTTGCATCAGCCCATTTCAAGGATTGATTTTCAACAATGGATTTGAACAAGGAAAACTCCTATCGACTAATCGCCCAACATTTTTCCCTCTCCTTTGTGTGTGATTTGTAGGGCTAGGTTGTAGATTTCTTGAGAAAGATTGGAGAAGTGTTTCAAAACATCCAAAGTTGTCAAAGTTTTATTAGGTGTTGAATATCCTTAGAGATCATCTACAAGTCACAAACTATTCTTTCAAATCCGAAAACCAATTGGGAAGAGTAAAGTAGAATAAGGAGAATAACATCAGCCTTTGAAGCTTCAGAATAGCCTAATTGGACTGATTTTCCACTTCTGGCGAATGAGTCCTAGTTCCAGTCATTTTTCAGGACTTTATAGATTCTGGTTCCTTTTCCTCAAAACTTGTTCTGTTACAGTATTCTGAAAATATGACCGATTTTCTCAGCTTGGCGAATGAGTCCCAGTCATCCATATCAGCAAAATATCTAGCAATTTAGCCACCTTCCAAATTTTTAGGTGCACACATTTTGTATTACAATTTTTTGTTTCATTTCAACCACTTTCTAGGTCATTTAGTATTATTTTGCATCTCATTTTTCATTATATTATCTTTTCCAAGTCTAAACTTCATGGTGAACACCTCATTAGATCATATTAAGTTCCTAAGTCATCCCTTAGCAAGATCTCTTTCTCCCTTGCATTGAGATCTCAAGGGTTATCCTTGAATGAAATTGGAAAAGTGGGTATGCTCTATTTCCAAAACCATATGATAGCATCCAAACCAAATTTTCATCATTTCAAAAATATAATGAAATCGGGGATTTAAAGGTGAACTTGGAGAAGGTAAGGAAGATCTTTATTTTTCATGTGAATGTTATGAAAATGACAAGTAGAACAATTTAGCTGAGAGAGAAACTTTTTTATTTTTTGTCATCTTGATTTGGAAATAAAGATTTAAATTATCGCCCATAATTTTCTCTTATGTGTTTACAAACTATTAGAGGCTTCTAGTATTAGGTATTTGGTGAGTTTGTGTGTGTTAAAAGGATTTTAAATGTTGAAAATATTTCATATTAGAAAAAAATAAAAGTTGTAAACAAGATTTATTTTTAAATTTGAGACTAACTATTAGATGATAGATTATAATTAATTAGTTGAGCTCAACTAATGAAGATATGAAAACATATTCTATATTATTAATATCTTTATATTCCAAAAACCTTTTACCTCTCTTATACCCAAATTAAAATATAATTATAATTACAAGTATTGATTTCTTTTTTTATTAAATTAGATTCCAATCTAGTACTATTATAGCTAT
Source organism: Sequoiadendron giganteum (assembly GCA_007115665.2). Classification (NCBI taxonomy): domain Eukaryota; kingdom Viridiplantae; phylum Streptophyta; class Pinopsida; order Cupressales; family Cupressaceae; genus Sequoiadendron; species Sequoiadendron giganteum. The sequence goes on along the minus strand of CM021106.1, from coordinate 354,098,038 downwards.
AATTTATCTATTCCCTAAGAGTGATAGTCAACAGATAAAACCCATTCCATACAATCGTATGCTTATCCTACAACTTAAACATTCTATTATCCAGTTCAATTTATTTTTGTAACATTCTTCAGGTCAATGAGAAAATAATTGTTGAATGAATTTTGGATAAGTTTACATATCTAAAATAAAATTTATATATTTATTGATTTATGTATGTCCTCATGAAATTATAGGCCCTATACAAGCATTCAATTCCATGGGATTATATTGAAATATAAAATAGAAAGACGTTTCTTTCGATATTGTTCATGGTTTGCAGACCCATCAAAGAACTTAATTGAGTGGGGTTTCTACTAAAGCTTTAATTATTATATTTTATGAAGCCATTTTTCTTGAGGAATGCAAATGTATAAATATAAACTTATATTATCTTTCAAACCTTTCTAGGATTTACAAATGATGTATAAAAGAAAATAGTAGTTATTCCTACTTCGATAAAATAGATTTAAGGTGGATTCTTGGAATGCAAAACTAAAGTTAGGAATAAGTTATGAGCTATGGGTTGGACATTGCAATTATACTTCTAAATTTGTGTATCAAGACTAACTAGGAGCAAGGTATGTTAAAAGGTTGAAGATAACATATTTTTGAACTTATGCATACATTATGTTACCTTGCTATTTTATGGTTACTTTATTAGAAACCAAACCAACTCAAGGGTAATGGATACTAGGAGATTAAAAATGAGAATTATTTTTATACGTACATTTTAATATAACTAAAATCAAATTAGGGTAAGGGATATTAGCATATTGGAAAATGATGTTTAACCTATACACTTAATTTTGAGAATATTTATTTCCCTAAGAAAGACAATCGTAGGGTAGGGTATATTGAGAGATTAGACTTTCACACTTTATATATGCCAATTTATGCTTATGATTATATATCTAATTTAGTAAAATATAGGAAGATCAATTGAAGGTGCAATATTTTGGGAGTTTGTTAATTGAAGGATAATTTTTATTTTAGCATATAATTTACATTTCAATATATAATTAGTCATCATGAAGAGTCAAGCAAGACATAGTAGTTTTTTTAATATATGAAAAACATTTATGTGATTGATAATTAAATTTTTTACCCATTATTTTAGTTGTATACATTGTTAGTTCACTATACCATAAGGTCCATATTAGTTGAGAAGCATGTTAGCTAGATCTAAGATCTAGGATATTTCATGTTTGGATGCATGTGACAAGTGTGTACATTTTCATATTTTCTTTTGGCTCTCAAATTTAGTTCTACTATAGACATCCCTATCTATTACCCTTGAGCTACAAGTGGGAATATGTGCAAGGGACCACCTAGTGTGTAAATTATAGATAATTCTATCATTATTTTACTATTTTGGGTGGATAATTACAAATGAAAGTTAATCGATAAAATTGGTGGTCTACATAATTCCGTCCATGTCCAACAAGAAAAAAAGAATAAAAATAATGGATGCCCATCAAGCCAATGGGGTATCACAAAAAAATAAGTTAGGGGAGAAGACCCAGTACCCACTAGGGCTAACTTCGCGCAACCATAGAATGTGAACCGTGCGTCGAATCAGAAAAAAAATTTATGGGTTTTTTCCGCCCATGAGTTAAGAGCTTATAACTAAGCTTTTGGCTTCTGGGCAATTCAGTAGAGTGTGGGAGCGTTGGATATGCGCACGGAGGTCAAAAAGATGCCTTTTAGAGGTGTCGTCCGCTCCCCGCCACCTAATGTCCTAGTACCCGCCAGCTACAACCACCAAATTTTTTTTTCAAAAACACCTAAATATGTCACTATTAACATTTATATAAAACTATTATATCATTCAAATTCGCTCAAAAGTCAATGGGCCTAAATCATGTTGGCACCTTAAAAAATAATTTTTGTGCCCATTACAAATCACTCCTACATATTAATCTCCTTACCCTAGCACCGAATACGAAACACATTACACCCCAATTAATCTTCATTTGGGGTCCAATGTAAGCATATGAGTACTGGGTCTTTTCGGTGGGCACCATCATTTTTTCACGCATGCTCTTTGGAAGGTTCTCACGGTGATGGAAGAGACTGCTGCTGGTCTCCACGCCCATGGAAGCGAACACTATCTGGTCTCCATGACTCCTGCACAGGTAACATCAAACATCATTTTCCTTTGAAATTGCAAAAAAACGTACTGGTTAATCATTTTCTTTTGCATTTTCATGACCTGTGAAGGGTTTATGCGATGATTGAAAAATTATTACTGCTTTTTTATTAAATAAATTATTCCTCTTACACGCATTTCTGCCATGTGCTATTTGATTTTGTTGGCTCATGGTGCTGGTGTTTTACACATGGGTTTTTTTGGGGTTAAATGATTTCCTCTCCCTGTTTTACCGCGTGCTCAGAGCCTCGTAAAGTTCATTGTATCATGATTTTGTCTACAGAAATGATAGGGGAATTTCGTGGGTTTGACCACATGTTTGCAAAAAATGATTAATGTTCTGCATTGAACTTTTTATAAAAAGCCCATGTGAATACGAGCATAAATCGGCAAACCCATTTAGTATACACCATTTTTGCGAATACCCTTGCATTGTTTTTCCAAATACGGGTTTTCTTGGGGTTAAATGATTAAAGACAACCTGGTAAAGTCAACTGTATCATGATTTTGTATGCAGAAATGGTGAGGAATTTCGTGGGTGTTGACCACATGTCTACAAACAATGATTAATGGTGTACATCGACCTTTTTATAAAAAACCCATGTGCATACAAGCGTAAATCGGCAAACCCATTTAGTATACACCATTTTTTGTGAAAACCCTTGCTTTGTTTTTCTAGATACTGGGTTTTTGGGGGTTAAATGATTAAATACGACCTACTAAATTTGACTGTCTGCAAATTTCTGAAAACCCTAGTATATTCCTACAAGTGAGGAATTATTATTATGAAACCCTTGGCTAATTTCTTGTGCACATTTCTGAAAACCCAAGTGTGTAAATAATCTACTTCTGTTAAAATTTATATCCTATTGTTATTGAATATAGCACAGCTTCTTTCATTTATTGTACAATATATATATGTGTGTATGTATGTGCACACACACAAATATATATATATATGTCTTTATGTATGTGCAAACATACATGCATACATATATATATGTATGTTTGTATGTATGTACATACATACATAGATACATACATATATATATATATATGTATGTCTGTATGTATGTACATACATACATAAATACATACATATATATATTTATGAATGTATGTATGTCTGTATGTATGCACATACATACATACATATATACATACATATATATTTATGTATGTATGTAGATATATATATTCCTTCCATTGCCATGAGAACCTTCTACAGAGAGCACATGGTAAAATGATGGAAGATAATGGGGTACCCAAATAAACATCAAATCCATAATGCAAAATTCACTCATATCATCTCTAAAAACCTACGTAACTTGCATCTACAAATTCATTTTCTCAAACAAATTCAAATTTCAAACTCAACAACCAAATTGAATGCATTCAATTGTCACATTCGAATTCCTAAATAAGAGGGGGAAAGCAATTGGTTTCATTTGTAATCTATGACAACTTGTTCTCTGCATCCTCTACACATTCCTTTGCAGTTTTAGGTTGGTACTTTATACACATTCTACTTATAGTTATTTTCATGAACTGTGTTTTTAACATTTATATTTATGTAGTGTCTTCTTACTTTCATGAACTGTTCATTTAACATTTATATTTATGCAAGAGACTAACATTTCAATACGTATCCTTTGCCTGTCCAATACAAGAGACTAGCATTTCAATACGTTTCCTTTTGTTGTCCAATACAACAGACTAGCATTTGTTTATATTTTTATACATTCCATTGCACATACAGCAGGCCAGCATACATATATTTGTCATTATACATTTCGTGTCTCTTGTTCATTCAACAAATTGATATATATGTGTGTATCATTTGTCTATCCTTTGGGAATGCAAACAATGGTACTGGTTAATCATTTTCTTCTGCATCTTATTGAATTTTTAAAAGAATGTGTACAATGTTATTTATATATATATACCTGTAAAACACATATTAAGCAGTGTGTTTCAAATTGTAAATGAATCTGTGCAATGTTTTATACATTCATTTACAAATTATGTGTCTATTGTCTCTTGTTCATTGAGCAGAATGATATATATGTCTATTTCCTGTAACTATCCTTCAAAAATGCAAACAATGGTACTGGTTAATCATTTTCTTATGCATCTTTCATGACCCATTAAGGGTTTATTCAATGATTGAAAAACTATTACTGCTTGTTTATGAAATAAATCATTCCTCTTACACGCATTCTCACCATGTGCTATTTTATTTTGTTGGGTCATGGTGCTATTTTTTTCTCCCACATTGCATGTATGGATGTATGTATGTATGTATATATAAAGTTGTCTATCCATGCTTTGAGGTAACAACAAACATCATTCTCCTTTCAAAGTGTATGTATGTATGTGCATACATACATACATACATACACACATACATACATACATACATATATATGTGTATGTATGTATGCACATTGTACACATTCTTTTACAAATTCAATGAAATGCAGAAGAAAATGATTAACCAGTACCAATGTTTGCATTTCGAAAAGGATAAGCCCAGGATACAAACATATATATCAATCTGGTCAATGAATGTATGTATGTATGTATGTATGTATGTATGTATGTGCATGTATATGTATACATATGTGCATACATATACATATAATGTATGTATGCACATACATACACACACATATATATATGTGTGTATGTATGTGTATTCATATATTATGTATGTATGCATATACATACACACATATATATATATGTATGGTATGTATGCACAAACATACATATATATATGTATGTATGTATGTATGTATGTACATACATATATATATATATATATATGAATGTATGTATATATTTATGTATGTATCTATGTATGCACATACATATATATGCCTTCCATCACCATGAGAACCTTCCAGAGAGAGCACGTGGTAAAATGATGGAAAATAATGGGGTACCCACCAAAAAAAACATTAGCCATATGCTTAAATCAGACTCCAAATGAAGATTAATTGGGGTGTAATGTGTTTGGTGTCCAGTGCTAAAGTAAGGAGATTAATATGTGGGAGTGATTTTTAATGGGCACGAAAATGATTTTTTAAGGTGCCAACATGAATTAGACCCATTGACTTTTGAGCAGATTTGAATGATATAATAGTTTTATTTAAATGTTAATAGTGACACATTTAGGTGTTTTTAAAATTTATTTGCAATGTATATCAGAGATTTTCTACAATGTATATGTATGTATATGTTTATATGAATACATGCATATATGCTTGTGTTTCTATGAATGTTTAAATGTATGCTTATGTTTGTATGACTGTATGCATGCATACAAACATGCAAAAAATCATAGATATATATGGCTCCCCAAATAAACATAAAATCTTAATATAATGCATAATTTAGTGATTAATTATGTGTTGTTGTATATGCATTATTTCAAATTTTGTATGATTTTTGCATGTTACTAGCCTCGGTTGTGACTACCCGTGGTTGTAAATATTTTCTTGCAGGCACGAGAGAACAAGGAGAGGTGGTGCAACAATGTTTAGGGTCGGGATTTTGATATATGTGTTTGTCAACACATCAAATAATTAAGGATTTTTTGTTCAAATGGCTCTATGTTTCAATTATTTTTCTATATTGTTCACTAACTAGTATGTCTTTTTTATTTATTTCAATAACTATTGTCCATGTTTGTTTGTTCTGGCAGGCATGTAAAATGGCTAGGAGGCTTTAAAAAGCATGTCAAATTGCAAGATTACATTTCAGGTAAAGTCTTTCAAGACTTTACTTTGGCTATGACCTGGTGGACATAGTGTCCAATTATAATGCTCATTTTTCATAGTCATTGTAAACTTACATTTAAAATTTACAATTAGATTGATTTCCAAGTGTAGGTGTTGAAAAATTTATAATTTCAAATAGATTAATTTTTGGATATGCTGCATATAGATGTATAGATATATGTATGTGTATTCTTAGTTGTGTATACATACGTACATGTATGTATGTATGTATGTATGTATATACATACATACATATATATATTTACATATATGTATGCATGTATACATATGATGTTCATTTTTCTTATTCATTGTAAACTTACACTTATAATTTACAATTAGATTGATTTCCACTTACACTTACAGTTACAATTTTTATGTGTACATATATGAATGTATGTATATATTTATGTATGTATGTATGTATGTATGTATGTATGTATGTATATGCCTTCCATCACCATGAGAACCTTCTAGAGAGAGCACGTGGTAAAATGATGGAAAATAATGGGGTACCCACCCAAAAAAACATTAGCCATATGCTTAAATCGGACTCCAAATGAAGATTAATTGGGGTGTAATGTGTTTGGTGTCCAGTGCTAAAGTAAGGAGATTAATATGTAGGAGTGATTTTTAATGGGCACGAAAATGATTTTTTAAGGTGCCAACATGAATTAGACCCATTGACTTTTGAGCAAATTTGAATGATATAATAGTTTTATTTAAATGTTAATAGTGACACATTTAGGTGTTTTTAAAATTTATTTGCAATGTATATCAGAGATTTTCTACAATGTATATGTATGTATATGTTTATATGAATACATGCATATATGCTTGTGTTTCTATGAATGTTTACATGTATGCTTATGTTTGTATGACTGTATGCATGCATACAAACATGCAAAAAATCACAGATATATATGGCTCCCCAAATAAACATCAAATCTTAATATAATGCATAATTTAGTGATTAATTATGTGTTGTTGTACATGCATTATTTCAAATGTTGTATGATGTTTGTATGTTACTAGCCTTGGTTGTGACTACTCGTGGTTGTAAATATTTTCTTGTAGGCACGAGAGAACAAGGAGAGGTGGTGCAACAATGTTTAGGGTCGGGAGTTTGATAAATGTGTTTGTCAACACATCAAATAATTAAGGATTTTTTGTTCAAATGGCTCTATGTTTCAATTATTTTTCTATATTGTTCACTAACTAGTATGTCTTTTTATTTATTTCAATAACTATTGTCCATGTTTGTTTGTTCTGGCAGGCATGTAAAATGGCTAGGAGGCTTTAAAAAGCATGTCAAATTGCAAGATTACATTTCAGGTGAAGTCTTTCAAGACTTTACTGTGGCTATGACCTGGTGGACATAGTGTCCAATTATAATGCTCATTTTTCATATTCATTGTAAACTTACATTTAAAATTTACAATTAGATTGATTTCCAAGTGTAGGTGTTGAAAAATTTATAATTTCAAATAGATTAATTTTTGGATATGCTGCATATAGATCTATAGATATATGTATGTGTATACTTAGTTGTGTATACATACGTACATGTATGTATGTATGTATGTATGTATATACATACATACATATATATATTTACATATATGTATGCATGTATACATATGACGTTCATTTTTCTTATTCATTGTAAACTTACACTTATAATTTACAATTAGATTGATTTCCACTTACACTTACAGTTACAATTTTGTTGTGTACATAATTTTTTGAACTTCATTTACATACATTTCTTAGTGTACATTTATATTTCCAACAATGTTAGTTAGATGAATACAAAAAACACATATCCAATAAAATGATTCATGAATACAACCAACAAAAAATCAATTTCGAATCACAAAAGCATAGATCATTAACTTTAAACATGATTAAGACAAAGTTGCAAAGAAGACAAGGAGTCTTTAGTCTTAGAAAAAAGACACTGGCAGACATCAAAGTAATATAAGTTGACTACAAACTACCAGTCAGTTCTACAAAATTGGACAGTTGTATCCTTTGGATATCCAATACAATAGACTAGCATTCAGTTTTACAAAAAACACTCTAGCACACTTCGAGGTCAAAATTTTGACAACAAAAAATCCTAATCAGACATCCACAGATTTGATTAAGAAGTGGTGTTTCCTTGGTGTTCAACTGACTCTGCATCAACTGGAGAAGATGTTAAGGACTGCAGATTGTTCTGTATGGCACTTGCAATACAAGCAAGCAATCCATGATTTGCCTCTGGAGTGAGTTGTAACTGTGGAGAGTAGCCTTCAGAAGACCCATTTTGTATGTTGCTAAGAGCAGCAAAGGTTGGAGCCAAAACGTTAACCATGTCCCTTAAAATTGGATGTTGACTTGGAAGAGGAGTTGTAGGAGTACTCTTACTTTTGTTTCTTTCTCCTCTTTCTGCCTGCTTTTCGTTTTCCTTCAACTATCGAGCAATCTTTGCTTGCTCCCTTTGAAGCTCCTTTGGATGTCGCTGCCTCAACTTCTCCTTTGCAATTTTATATTTTTTTGCAGCACGCTCCAATCTGTTTGCCTCCCTCTGTGCGAGGATTGCTTCTCTTTCTATCTTCTTTTCAGCCATTTGCTCCCTTTTGCTTTGCTGCAATTCTTGGTTTCTTCATTTTTGTGCCTCTTGTTCATTCAAAAAATTGAAGAATTCATCTGATGTCAAAATTTGAGACTGCCCAGTAAGGCGTAAGACGCCATTGCGACCTGTATTAGATGATTGGTGCACCCTTTTCATTGGGAGCTGCAAAAATATGCTTCTCTTGCTTGTTGGTTGCTGATCATTGACTTCTGTGCATGGCACATAGTCAACCTCTTCGTCACTTGAGTCATTACGTTTGAGTCCATCCTCATCATCATTTACAGCCTCCCAATTTCTCCTAGTTGTGAAGTAATGGATGACATCTTCAGGATCAACATTTGGTGGTGATGGCATGGACAACCCTTCATCCACTTGACTGAAATTTAGATGTACCCCTAGGTTCAAAGCTGCATCTTGAAATTCAGATGGCAGATTGAGACTCTCTTCATTTGCAACTGCCTGACTGCATGAGTGAACTGCTGGTTCTTGTTCAATTTCTGTTGCTTCAATGTTTACTGGACAATATCCTTCTTCACTTGTTGGATTGGGGGGTATGCTTGCAAAAAAGGTGTCCACAAACTGTCCAATCTGATCCTCATTCCAACCTGCTATCCTCAAACATGTTTCTGCTACCATGAATTATGCCTCAGCATCAGCTGTATCACCCTCTATTTCTGCTCCCAATGTGGTTCCTTCCTCTTCAACCACGAAAGCTTGGCTTGGCCCCATATCGAAGTCAAGTGCATGTCTATTCAATGGCCAAATTCTCGTTCTTCGAAAACCACTTGCAATATTATTAGAGGTCAAAGCTTGTGCAAAAGCTTTGCTGGCAAGTGTTGCCAACTCTACCCTTCCAATGTCAAGTTGAGGATTTTCAGACAGCCATATACTGCCTTGTTGTTTGAAGTAGTTCTTAAATGGTGAGAGCACACTAACATCAAGGGGCTCCAATTTGTGGCTGCAATGTGCTGGAAGTGTGAGCAGATCTATTCCCATAGTCTTTGCTTCTTCAATCATTTTGAATGCAACATGGCTGCCATGACCATCAAAGATGAGAAGTTGTCGGTTGGATGGTGACACCCCTCCTAGGACATTTCTTGCAAATTTTTTTAACCATTCCACAAATAATTATTTGGTCATCCAAGCATGCTCTTGGATTGCCATGCATGTCCTTGGCTCATAGTTAACAATATAGTTTCTAATGTTCCTTTTCAACTTGAACAAATAGTAACCAAGTATAGCTTGACCTACTGCATTAACACAAGCTAGAATAGTGATCCATTCTCTACTTTTAGCAATTAATTATGGAACACATTTCATCCCTGTTTTTGCAATAACTCTCATTGCACAGTTTCTACTAGCCTGCACACCTGTTCCATCACAGTTCCATATTTTGTTGGGCCCATAATTATATTTGTTGTATAACTCCTCCAAGTTATCATAGAATGAAGAAACTATTTATGGGCGTAGCATTATAGCTCGATCTATGTCTAGTCCTTCAGGTGTTCGAATTGTTAGATCAAGATGCCTTTGATGAAAGCCAACCTACCATGACCTCCCTAGTATCCCATTTGTGAATGGGTTAGGCCTTGCTCCAACCATTTGGGCCACCGTTGACTTAAGTTGTGACACTTGAAGGCCATGGCCAATATTAGCCATATCTTTACACCACTGCATAATTTCAGCTTCTTCTTCATCACTTAGGATTGTTCGAGGCCCCCTTTTTTTTGTGGATGTCACACCATTGAGCCATGCCCGCAAACTGCTAGGCGGGATTCCCCATTTGATCGTTGAAGCTCTGATTGACATTCGTTTGTCCTCAACATCTGCAATGGCTTTTTCCACATCATCCATAGACCAATTTTTCATGCACAGATCTGGGGTTGTCACATGGTCAGTAGGTGACGGTTCCATTTCTACCTCAGTATTATGAACAACAGGTTCAAAACCATCATTTTCAATGGTCTATTCCGCATTTTTAGAAATATCTTCCTCGTTTGTGTTCACTGCTGGCTCTTCATCAACAACATTTGGAACATTGAATGTCACTCCACGAGGTACTCTAATCACGCACCTCCCAGTCGATCTCTTCCTCTTCTGGCTTGGTGCCATGATTGTCAGTGATCCTGTACATTGTAAGCCATAAAGAGTCAGAAAACTATGATCGTGTACATATAATTAGAAAGATATAATTACAAAGAAAATCATTGATATATAGTGCAAAATAGAAAACAGTGCTAAATGTGTCACTATTAACATTTAAATAAAACTATTATATCATTCATATCCGCTCAAAAGTCAATGGGTCTAATTCACGTTGGCACCTTAAAAAATCATTTTCCTGCTTATTAAAAATCACTCCTACATATTAATCTCCTTATGTTAGCAGCAGACACCAAACACATTACACCCTAATTAATCTTCATTTGGAGTCTGATTTAATCATATGACTAATTTTTTGTTTGGTGGGTACCCCATTATTTTCCATCATTTTACCGTGTGCTCTCTTTGGAAGGTTCTCATGGCGATGGAAGGCATATATATATGTATGTGCATACATACATACATACATACATACATTCACAAATATATATGTATGTATATATGTATGTATGTATGTGCATACATACAGACATACATAAATTCATAAATATATATATGTATGTATTTATGTATGTATGTACATACATACAGACATACATATATATATGTATGCATGTATGTTTGCACATACATAAAGATATATATATATGTGTGTGTGTGTGCACATACATACACACATATATATATTGTACAGTAAAAGAAAGAAGTTGTGCTATATTCAATAACAATGGGATATAAATTTTAACAGAAGTAGATTGTTTACACACTTAGGTTTTCATAATTGTGTTCAAGAAATTAGCCAAGGGTTTCATAATAATAATTCCTCACTTTTAGGAGTACACTAGGGTTTTCAAAAATTTGCAGACATCTGGTCAAATCCAGGAAATTCCTCATCATTTCTGGAGACAATATCATGAGACAGTCGAGTTTATCAGGTCGTATTTAATCATTTAACCCCAAAAAAACCCGTATTTGGAAAAACAAAGGAAGGGTTTTCACAATAAATGGTGTATACTAAATGGGTTTGCCGATTTACACTCGTATGCAGATCGATTTTTTATAAAAAGGTCGATGCAGACCATTAATCATTGTTTGTAGACATGTGCTCAAACCCACAAAATTTCTCTATCATTTTTGCATACAAAATCTTGGTACAATGGTCTTTTCAAGACCGTGAGTACGCGGAAAAATAGGGAGAGGAAATCATTTATATATATATGTATGTATGTATGTGCATACATACATACATACGTACACTTTGAAAGGAGAATGATGTTTGTTGTTACCTCACGCCATGGACAGACAACTTTATATATACATACATACATACATACATATATATATGTATGTCTGTATGTATGTATGTGCATACATACATACATATATATATATATATAAATATATGTATGCATGCATATATTTATGTGCATGCATAAAAACATACATACATCCATACATGCAATGTGGGAGAAAAAAATAGCACCATGACCCAACAAAATAAAATAGCACACGGCGAGAATGTGTGTAAGAGGAATGATTTATTTCATAAACAAGCAGTAATAATTTTTCAATCATCGAATAAACCCTTAACAGGTCATGAAAGATGCAGAAGAAAATGATTAACTAGTACCATTGTTTGCATTTTCAAAGGATAGTTACAGGAAACAGACATATATATCATTCTGCTCAATGAACAGGAGACAACAGACACATAATTTGTAAATGAATGTATAAAACATTGCACAGATTCATTTACAATTTGAAACACACTGCTTAGCATGTGTTTTACAGGTATATATATATAAATAACATTGTACACATTCTTTTACAAATTCAATAAGATGCAAAAGAAAATGATTAACCAGTCCCATTGTTTGCATTCCCAAAGGATAGACAAATGATACACACATATATATTGATTTGCTGAATGAACAAGAGACACAGAAAGTAAAATGACAAATATATGTATGTTGGCCTATTGTATGTGCAATGGAATGTATAAATGACAAATGATACACACATATATATCGATTTGCTGAATGAACAAGAGACACAGAAAGTAAAATGACAAATATATGTATGCTGGCCTACTATATGTGCAATGAAATGTATAAAAATATAAACAAATGCTAGTCTGTTGTATTGGACAGCGAAAGGAAACGTATTGAAATGCTAGTCTCTTGTATTGGACAGGCAAAGGATACATATTGAAATGCTAGTCTCTTGCATAAATATAAATGTTAAATGAACAGTTCATGAAAGTAAGAAGACACTACATAAATATAAATGTTAAATGCACAGTTCATGAAAATAACTATAAGTAGAATGTGTATAAAGTACCAACCTAAAACTGCAAAGGAATGTGCAGAGGATGCAGAGAATAAGTTGTCACATATAACAAATGAAACTGGCTGCTTTCTCCCTCTTATTTAGGAATTCGAATGTGGCAATTGAATGCATTCAATTTGGTTGTTGAGTTTGAAATTTGAATTTGTTTGAAAAAATGAATTTGGAGATGCCAGTTATGTAGGTTTTTAGAGATGATATGAGTGAATTCTGCATTATATTTGGATTTGATGTTTATTTGGGGAGCCTTACACCTGTATTTAATTGTCCAGGTACCTACAGGAAATGAAGTAAATACATATATCTGCCAGGGAGTGTGTGGAAGACTGTGCATTTCAAATCCCATAGAGTTAATAGGAGATTGTGATTATGTCATGTAAAGCACCATTAAGTGTGCATGTGTAGTTGTAAATATAAAATGTAGTGAGGGACAAAATTTTGCAAGTGGGGGTATTTGTAACAGTAAATATTTTAAATTAAATTGTAAGTGAGCCTTTTTATGTGCAAGTTGACTTTATTTATAAATGAAAAAGCATGTTTAGCTATCTATTATGATTGGTGAGTTACCCATTGTGTTATGAGCAGCTATTGGTGTTGTTGTAATTTTTTATTTGTTCAAATAAAGTTTTGTACTAGGTCAAAGTTAAATTTTTTTTGGGGGGTGGAGTGAGGATGGAGGTGGCGGTTATTGGATGGGGGGCAGGTACTGGGTCTTCTCCCCTATCAAGATACAATTAAATTATAAGAGTTAAAGATTTGTAAATCATGCTATATATAATCTATATAACAATATGTGCATGATCTACAAAGGAGAAGCTATCAAAACATGTAATGGTCATGCAATGATCATTGAAGTTCAAAAAGATTTAATAATTTACCTTCTAGAACAATAAATTAAAAGAATGTAAAAATTATGAATATTGTATAGAAAGAAACAATAAGTATAAATAGACTTTAATTTTAAATTTGAGAATAGTTATTAATTAATATACTATAATAGCTATAACTTATCCATTCCATAAAGAGTGACAGTTTGAAACTAGGAACCCAGACCCCTTCTCTACAACCGCTGCACCGCATGCCTATCCGCCAAATTAAACATTGTGTCATTATCCGGTTCAATTTATTTTGGAACATTTTACAGGTCGATGAGAAAACAATATATGAATGAATTATGTAGGAAGTGGGAGGTTTGAGAGAACAGCATTCTTGGGTAATAAATTATTACGAAAACAAATTAAAAAAATGCTAGTTGCTAGAAGACTCGCTTAGTTAGAAATGTATCCCAACTTCAAATTCCTAACGGTTTCCAAACGGAACGAAGTGCAGTCTCCGGCTTGAAGATGGTTCCAAGTGACCAAGGCATTCAGATCTCCACAGCAGCAGCAGATTGAATCAAGCCTTGTAAATTTGTCTGTCTGTCAAGTGTTTTCCACTCTTCCCTCACAGGATTATACATATAAAACATGCTCTTCTGGTCGCCAGCCACAGCAGAACCAGCGACGAATATCCCGTTGTAGCACACCGTGACACACGTTACTGCACATAAGCCTTCAGGCAAAGCACCGACAACTATCCACAGATTTTTCTCGACGTCATATTGCCCGACTTGGCCCGTGGTGAAAGAATACAAGTGCCCAAAAGCAGATACACAAAAGCCAGGCATCTTTGTGGAAGAGTCCACATATCTTCCAGTCTCTTCCAAATGCGAGTGTTGGGATCGAAAACTTGTGCGCTACTATCGAATCACCCCTGCGTCTCTGTCGTGTACCCGCTCATCACAAACAATTTTCCATCAATGAAAACGCTTCTGCACTCATCTCTCTACTCGTTCATGTCAGGGAGAACATCCCACCGGTCGTGTTCGACGTCATAAACTTCTGCAGACTGCAGAGCGTTTTTGTCGTCGTCGTGGCCTCCTGCGACATAGATGAGAGAAGACGAAGAACAAGAGCACTAAAATAAGGAGCGAACAGTGGGCATATCGGCTCCACGCCGCCATGTCGCGGAAGCAAAATCATAAACAAACAAAGTCGCTAGGGATTGCCAAGTAAGTGGATGCCATCCACCCATTACCACAAGTTTTCCAGCGGGAGTCGACGACAGAAGCTGACACAAGTGCGGAATTGCGCTGGGGAAATCTGGAATTGGACTGAGCGTTTCGTAGCTTCCATCGACAGGGTCATATGCACATATTCTTCGAACATGCTTACTGTTGTCTTGGGGAAGAGTAACAGCCAAACATAGGCATTGCTGTTTCAACCCAAAACGTTTTCTGTCCTCATAGAACCGCGGGCTCTTGACAACAGCTTCCCACATTCTGCATACACACATAAGATTCAGATGGCATTTGTACGCCACTCTCAGCAAACATTCACGAGCGATTTCTTCGGGAAGGCTCGGAATAACATCGCCTATATCTAATCCCACAGAATACAATTGTCGACAAAGTAATGAATGAAAGCGCAAATTCTAATCGTTAAATCGGATAACCTGCTCGTTGCCACAGTTAATCTTTACGAGTTTGTTAGAATAGAAAAAGCATAGCCGCGAGGATATTTATGCCAAAAGAATGAAGAAAGCGGGAGCGGCAGCCTTGGCTGACCAATCGAGCAGTATTTTATTGTATATGTAGCGTAGCAGAACGTACTCGGTAGCCACGATGGAGAATCAGCGTAAGAGCCGTCTAGGAAATTTCACTTAGAAAAGAAAACAGATTTCTTGAATCTTTCGCAAAACAATTAACCGCGTTATACACATTAGTTTAGATTGTTGTAGAAGGTTCAGACGACGAAATCACCTGTAATATTTTAGTTAATGGCAGACTACCTTGCGAAGATTTCTTTATGGAGATTGAGAGTCAATACCTGAAAGGTATTTATTTCACTAAAATAAATCAACTGAAACAATTATATATTACTTCTTGATTGCGGGACTGTTTATATTGTTTCTTTTCCTCGAAACGAAGGTCAAATACATTTTTAAAATTTATCTGAATTGGTCAATCTGTTAGAGTAATAACAGTAAATGCTTTCCTCCTGACATTCTAAAATTCCGTTAATACCAAAAACACGTTATTCAGCGTCCACGAAGACGGGTTATATGGATAAAACTAAGCGAAGACATTATTGTGACCTTAAAATATTGTCAACTTTAGTATTTAACTAAGACATTACTGTAAAAAAGAGGATTAAACCAAATTCTTCCGGCAGCTATATCTTAAAGCTGATATGCTGGGGTCACCCATCGTCACGGAACTTTCTCCACTTGAGACTTTTTGCCACTATAATCTGCTGGCGGACACACAAATCAAACCTGCTGTCATTCTCCAACAAATGGCTTCTAATTTTCTTTAAAAAAATGAAAAGCGGAGTCGAAGAGACGTGCATACCTATTAAGGATAAGAAGGGCGCCTGACTGTTTCTTATTGACTTGCGTGAACCCTTTTTCACGTTTTCAAACCTAAATTAGTCCGTTTTCCGAATGAAATCAGTGAGAGGACACTCTTATTTTTGGGGAAGCTTATGGGAGGATTTAGTGTGGTCATTGGAAGATACTGAAGAGAATCTAGTTATAGGTATATAAGGTTTAATAATTCCCTTAGGTGTGCTATATGTTTAGGCAAATCGACCCATGCATAATAAATTAAGGATGTGGGCAATCTTATGGACTTATTCAGTCTTTATGTTAGTCAAATCTAGCTAACTAAGAACCTCACACAATTATATGAATTTCTAAAATGAGTGTATGTTGATGTATGATAGATAAATAGGAGCATGATAGAAAATAGTTGCAATGATTTATTTCAATATTCAATTTAATAATTAAAATTCAATATAGTTGTATCGATCATTATCAATCAAGAGGATTTTGATGTTAATATACATTTCTATGTAGTTATATATAAATCAAAATTTACTAGGGATATATGTATGTGTAGTATAAAATGGATATAATTATTTCTTCTTCTTTACAACTTTCTTGGTTAGGAGGTTGTTTATGTTATCAACAACCATATTTCATTTATCAATACCAACTCTAAAAGTAATTACATTCTTTTTACCAACTTTCTATCCCTACATTGGAATGTGCCTATTTCTCAATTGATAACCATTTTAGACTTTTATTAATAACACATCAATGACAATTTTGATGTCTTCCTCTAAAGACCTTGTTCTCTTATACCCTTGCTTCTTAAAGAACTTCAAATTCTCAAATTCATAAGCTAGAAGATCATACTAACTCATCTCATCATTGTACTCATATTAAAGATTTTTTTTCATCAATATCATGGCCTACCTCATCATTCATTTCGATAACACTTTCCTCATTTGAAAAATCTTCATACTTATTCATTGAAAGAGTACCAACACAATTCATAGGATTGTAAGGAAGAAAACATGACTTACACTATAAGGTTTCTTCTTGTAAGTTCACATTTCTTCTGATCACTAGCCACAGAAGAACTAGCAATGAATATCCCATTGTAGCACACCATGACACACGTTAGTGCACATAAGGCTTCAGGTGAAGCGTTGACAACTATCCACAAGATTTTCTTTGAAGGCCAGAGGCAGAGGAGAATACAAAAATAAAAACAATTGAACTCAAAAATTAACACTAAATAAACCTAGAAAAATATGATATTGTATTAATTCAAAATATATAAATTTCTCACACAGGGTTGTTGCTCTCAATTCACAAAATGTTTCTTCTGAGCACACACACTATTGTTCTCTTTTGAGTATCTTACTAATAAAACCTTCTTCTTACATAATAAATAAATACTACAGTAAAAGCTTCGCCAACAAGCTAAGAGAAGAAAATAAATGTAGTTAATTACATCTCCAGTAACCTCTAATTCACATCAAGTGAAGAGGATTTTTAACTCAGCTTGGACAATAAATCACATTAAGTATTGTCCAGAGATATTAAATAAAATCAAATGTCATAAATATATTTCACATCAAAATTGTCGTCATAGAAAAAACATCACCGCACAACCGCCAACAATGAAAGAGAGACCTGGAGTACCGCGGGGTCACCACACCAACACACATGGCTTGGGAGGAGGTTGTGGTATGGTAGTAGACACTGCTCCACCACATGAGGCTGAAGAGGAATGAGCGGTACAACGGGGAAAGCAAGAAACAACGGAAAGAGTTGGGAGAAATTCCAACAAGATAGACTGGAGGAGTTGATAAAAATTACATTCAAATCTTCCTCAGATTTGCATTCAATGATATCTTAAATACTACAGATATAATATGCATATGGAGGATTTGAAACATAACAGGTTAGGCAGAGGGTAGTTGAGATTATTTCCAACACTCCCCCTTAATCTCAACTACAAATTCCTTTTTTTTTGTTTCTCTCACTAATGTCACACACAAGTGGTTTCAGATGACCACAAACTCACATACAGGTGGTTTTAGATTACCACAAACTATCATACAGGTGGTTTCAGATGGCCAGGAACTCGCATTTAGATGGTATGCTCCTCAAATCTTTTCATCTCCTTTATGAACCCCACTTTCTTTCTTTTTTCTATTGACTTTCTTTCTACAACTGCTGCTACACCTTGGTGATTTTATTTTTCTTTAATTGCTGCTACAATTTTGACTCTCTTTCAGGCATTCTTCTTTCTTTCAACATTCAATTCTTCAACTACTGCAGTAGTTTCTCCGATCGTTTGTTTTAAAATCTTCAAAACATCAAGCTAGAACTTTCAGCATCTTTACAATCTCTGAATATCTCATTAGATAGTCATTTCTTTTGACTCAAAACACTTTTTATTCCTTTTGAACATCCATACCTTTTATGATTGTTATCATTTTTCACATATTGAAATTTGTACATCCATTCGAACATACTTGTAAGCTTTTTCCAATTTCTTTCATAACTCCATCCACAATCCATTTTTATGCATTCTATTATAGATTCATTCTTTGACACTTTATTCTAGCATGTTTTCTAACAATGATTTTTTGAACCACAAATAAAACAAGGGTTAAGATCCCAAAAATTATCTTCCTTATGCCCTTCTCTATGGCAATATGAACATTGCACCCTTTCACTTGATTCGCACGAACTTACAACACTATCAACACCAGTTATATTTTTCTTACCATATCTCAAGCCTACATTCTTGGGCCTCATAACTGGCTAAATGGGCTCTCTTATTCCTTGCCCATATTTTCCCAAACCTTTTCCTTTAAAGCCAATTTTCTTCATAATTTTCAAACCAACATTATCATCAAAACAATTAGCAATATTTTTAGATTCATTAACATATTCATCTTGATGCTTTTTATCACAAATATCTTCAACAAAATCAGTCAATTGATCAAAGGAATAACACACATCATTTTTTTCTTGCATTCTTCATCATTTTTTACAAAATTACGTATACCGAATGACTAATCAAAAAAACACAAATCTTCAGTGCCACATGATACATCACATATAGATGGCTTTAACTTCAAGCATTCATTTTCTTGTTTCAATTTTGATATTTCCTTCTTCTGCAAATTGTTTTAATCTTCTACCCATTTTAACATTTCTTCCAAATCTTCATTTTTCTTCTTCACATCATTAAAGAGTTTTAATTTTTCTTGTAACTCTTCATTCCTCTTTTTAGCCTTATTCAATTCTTTTTCAAGATCATAATTTTCAACTAAAATTTTACACTTTTCCATTTGTTTCTCCTTTAAAAGTATTATCATATTTGAACATTTTTTCTTATATTCCTTCAATTCTTCTTCCAATTCATTTGTTTTCTCTTTCTTTACTCTATCAGCTTTCCCCATTGAAGTAAATGATTCAAACCAACTTATCTTTGCACTTGACTTCACCACAATGTTATGGCTTGTTCAAATAATTGCTGCAATCTTTACTTGGTGGAAATATTAGGAGATCTGACACAAACTTGAGCTCCTTTTGTAGTTTCTCCTTTGTAGATCTTTCCAAACTTTCAATAGCTAACCTGCTCTGCCCTAATTGTCCTAATTTGATACCATGTGAAGGCTAGAGCTAGAGGAATAAAAAACACATAGAAAAATATTTAACTTCTATTATATCTAAAAACAGATAATGCATTGAAACTGAGTTGTTGCTCATAAAACGTGTCTTGCTTCTGCAAAGCAATAATTTTGTTAATTGACTCTATTTCCTTCTTCTTTTTTTAATCTCTAAGGTCATAATACATATATAAAATTCATGATAGAAAGCTCTAGAAGATGAGCGTTCACTGTCATTAAAACAAAATCAAAACTAGAAATATTTGGCATGATTTAGCCATCAAATCAACATAAAAATGGTCCTTTACAACATTAAAGACCAAAATTTAATGACACCCAAAAGTACGTCAAAAAAATGTCACCAGGAAGCCTTTACTGCGCTACCATGGGAAGCAGAAGATGAGACTGAAGGTTGGCGGTGAAACTATGCTACCGCCAGAGGTGAGAAGATGGACTGTGGTATGGCGGGGAAACCTCAGTATCATGGGTGGTAGGAAGGTGGGCTGCGGTATGGCGGTAATACCACAATACCGCACCAAACAGTAGAGGAAGTTGGAAGATCATGGGAACTCAGCAGTCGGGGTTAAAATCCAACATTCTCTATGTCATATTGCATGACTTTGCATGTGGTGAAAGAATACAAGTGCCCAAAAGCAGATACACAAAATCACAGGCATCTTTGTGGAAGAGTTCGCATATCTTCCACTATATTCTAAATTATGTTGTATACATTAGTTTAGATTGTTCTAGACAGTTTAGGCGACCAAATCCGCTATAATATTTTACTTTATGGTAGACTAGCTTGTGAAGATTTAGTTCTATGGAAGATTTTATATTAGGAAGTACGAGCATAGGATATTTTTTTGGTTCAAAGTGAATGAGTGAGGGGTATTTATTCTAATCAGATTGTTCTGACCTCCTTCAATTGTAAGGTAACAATTCAGAGGTATCTGTTACACTAATATTATCCTAACTTTATAATATAAATTATTGAACCCAAACAATTATATATTACTTCTTGATGGTAAGATTGTTTATACTATTTTTGTTCTTCGAAACAAAGGTCAAATATAATTTTTTTTTAAATACGTACTTTGAATTGGTCGATCTATTAAATTACTAACTATAAATTTTATTCTTCCTTATATTCTAAAATTTCATGAATTTCAAAACCATGTTATTCAGCGTTCAAAAAGATAGGTCATATGGATAAAACTAATCAATTCATCATCATCCCAGGATATCCTTCCCAATCCTTGTGTTTCTTAACACTATCCTTGCATTGTTGTGTATCCTAAACAATGGTATCATCATCAATCTTGATCAATCAAATCCAAACACTCCATCATCATCTCAGGATATCTTTCCCAATCCTCATGCTGCTGAACACTATCCTTGCATTGTTGTGTATCCTCAACAATGTTATCATCATCAATCCATCAATCTGATCAATTAACCTTAGCTTGGTTTTTAACAAAAATCCCAAAGAAGAGCACTAATATCATCACGTATCCATATAAAAATCCAAAAAAATTCAAAACATATCAAAATCCAAAAACATTCAAAAAACACAAAATCCAAAAACATTCATAAAATCTCATAAAACCCAAAAACTTTTGAAAAATTGAAAAATCTCAAAAAATACAATTTTTTTTTAAAACCGAAAATCAAAACAGCCTCAAAACATTTTAAAACAAAAAAAAAATCCAAATATTTGAAAAAACTCAAAATGGTGCATCTATCTCATATCGCTTTCACCCACAATAATTTCATTCATAATAAATCAATTGTTGGTTTCATCCTTTGGTAAGTCAGTCAGAAGCAAGTCTAGCAGGTTTAAAGGTAAAAGCTCAATCGCCAAAGTCTCAAGTCTAGGTTAGTAAGTAAACAAGTTGGTCAACTCTTGGTATCAATAGCTTATCATCTATACAAATCTCATCCTCACTTGATCACATGTCCTAGAATAAATCCTTCCTACATTGGACATCAACATCAAGCATCACCATAGTTTAGTCTTGGCTAGCGATATGAAGAACATTAGCTTGTGTGTTTACTTTATCTTTGTCCTTTTAACTTATCTTATTTTGTGCTCATTCCAATGACCTCTCGATGATGCCTAATCAAAACAGTTTAGAGAAAGGAATGGGGCAACAATCATTATCTTTTGTTTGGTGTGCTTGTTGGATGCTCTTGTAACAGAACCTTGGTGGATACTTGTTTTGTTAGGTATGTATGGAGGGTGTTTTGAATAGATTGTTGACTATTACATTGGAAGGTTACCGCTTTCCATGCTTTGGTCTGAGATGTTTGAAACTTCTAAAGTGCATCCTAGCTAGGTTTTTATATGCCAGGTGTGAACAAGATCCGCGTATCTATTTTTTGAGTCAAAGTCCATCACACTAGGTGCAACGCCATCCTGGTTCTTTATACCTTGATGCATTGTACCTATGTGTGTTATCAAACATAAGGAAATTTATGCTCTCTATTTCTCCCACCCCTAGATAAGCAATACATCATCATCATTCATCATCATATCTAATAAAGTCTCAACGACTCAGACTTGTTGGACTTCTGCATCTTCTTGGATTCAAGGGTCGATCCCTCTCCTTCTTCTATCCTCTTTCATGCTAACATGCTATCATAACATGCATCCATGTTGCATTCATAAAACATTCACACTCTCATCCTACATATTCATGTCATATCATCATAGGACAACATCATCCATCTCATCCATCTCGCATGCATTGCATCATAGTTTAAAAGTTGTTTAGGATAATATAGATTTGTTATTCTAAGAATCTTAAAAACATCTCATTTGCATCATCATATAGATTTGTTAGTCTAACCAACCATCCATGCATCCATCTTGAACCTCTTTGTCATGAGATTGACCCTCAAATTGAACTTTTCGCTCAATCTCTCGAGGGGGCAATGTACCAATGTATTTCTTTCTGTTGGGGCATCCGAAAAAAGCAGAATTTTTTTTAATTTCAATCTTGGCGGCATCATTATTTGAATCAATGTGATAGGTACATTGCTTCAAAGAGGGGAAAAATGTAGACACTAGGTACGTGTACTAATCTATGAAACAATTTTGGTGCCAAATTGCAAAAAAAACCCATAATAGGCCATATTGCGCTCAACAAATTTGGAGCTCTCCAAATGGCTTTACCATTTGGCAAGCGCCAAATTTGGCATGTGCCAAATGGCTTGAATTTTTCAATGAGTGAACAAGTGCGAGTTCTCTTTCTTTTTGCAATGAATTTTGGAATGCATTTTTGTAAACTCTTTTATTTTCGCTTTCTCTTCCAAGGAAAATATATACATGAAATAAAGTATAATTTGACATTTACATATGGACATTTACTTTCCTATAATTTAAGTTATATTACATGTATATAGGCAGGATGTTTGAGAGTGGTTTCAGATCTCTAGAAATTATAATGCAAATTCTAGTTTTTGGAAGATCCTAAAAATTTCAGACTTAGTCAAATTTCAGTAATCAAGAGGTCAAATTTTAGTAGTCAACAATTTGTATCATCTTTCTCTCTCCTCTCTACTCTCTATCTCTCCCCTCCCTCTCTCTCTTTCCCTTCCTCTCTCTCTCTCCTCTCTCTCTCTCTTACACACCCCTCTATCTCCTCCCTACATCTATCTCCCTCCCTCCCCTCTCTACTTCTCGCTATCTCTTCTCTTTCTACATCTCCTTCCCTCTCTGTCTCTTTACCTACCTCTCCCTCCATCACTTTGCATCTCACTTATGTCTTCATCCCTATCTCTTTCCCTCTATACTCTTTATCTCTCCTCTTCCTCCCTCTGCCTACAACTCTTTCTCACTCTTTATCCCTCTCTTCCCCTTCTTTCTCTCTAACTCTCTCCTCTCTATCTCATAATTCTCTCTCCCTCCCTCTCACTCTCCCCTCTCTATCTCACCACTCTCTCTATCTCTCTCTCTCACACACAAACCTCTATCTCCCTCACTAACACTCCCTCCCTCCTTCCCTCTCTACTTCTCTCTATCTCTCCTATCTCTCCCTCTCTCGACCTCACCCTCCCTCCCCTTATTTTTGTCTCTCTTCCCAATATCTCTCACTATTGTCCCTCTCTCCCTCCCCCTCTTTCTCTCTCAATTGATCTTTTTCTCTATCTCACCATTCTCTCTCTCTCACTCACACACACACCTCTATCTCCCTACCTCTCCCTCCCTCCCTCCCCTCTCTACTATTTATCTCTCCTCTCTCTTTCCCTCTCTATACATACCTCTCCCTCCATCACTCTCTCTCTCCATCCCTCTCTATCTCACTTATGCCTCCTTGCCTACCTCTTTCCCTCTCTACTCTCTATCTCTCCTCTCCCTTCCTCTACCTACCTTTCTCTCTATCTCTACATCCCTCTCTTTCTCTCTCACTCTCTCCTCTCTATCCCTACCCATTACCCCCTCCTCTCTAAATAACCATTCCCTCTCTCCCACTTTCCCTCCTTCCCTCTCACTCCCTCCTCTCTAAATCACCATTCTCTCTATCCCAATTTCCCTCATTCCCTCTCTATGTCTCACTTATCCCTTTCTACCTTTCTCTCCCTCTAGCCTCCCTCTCTCTCTTTATCTCTATTTCTCATTCTCTCCTTACCTCTCTACTCTCTATCTCACCACTCTCTCCATCTCACTCTCCCTCCTTACCTCTCTCCCTCCTATCCATCCCTCTATCCCTCCCTCTCTACCTACCTCTCCTTCAACTACCTGCCACTCTCTCCCTCACCCCTCTTTCTCTCTTACTCTCTCCTTCCCTCTCTACTCTCTATCTCTCCCCCCTTCCCTCTCTAATCTCTTTCTCTCTCTCCCCTCATTTTCTCTTTTCTCACTCCTCCTTTTCTCTCCCACCATCCCTCCACTCTCTACTTCTCTTTATCTATCATCTCTCTCTAGATCTCCTTCCCTCTCTATTTATCTTTATCTCCCCTCTCCCTCTATTTTCCTACCTCTCCCTCCATCACTCTATATCTTAGCCATCTCTCTCTCTCTCTCTCTCTCTCTCTCTCTCTCTCTCTCTCTCTCTCTCTCTCTCTCTCTCTCTCTCTCTCTCTCTCTCTCTCTCTCTCTCGTGTGTGCATGCACGCATGCACACATGCACACACACACCTCTATATCCTCCCTACCTATCCCTCCACCCCCTCTCTACTTCTCTATCTCTCCTCTCTCTACATCTCCTTCCCTCTCTACCTCTATTTATCTCCCTTATCCCTTTTTTTACCTACCTCTCCCTTCATCACTCTGTATCTCACCTATCTCTCCCTACCTACCTAGGGTTGAGGGATTAAGGTTCAAGGGTTGATAATTGAGGGTTGAGGGTTTAATGTATAGGGTAGAGGGTAGAGGGTAGAGGGTAGAGGGTTTTAAGGGTTTAGGGTTGAGGGTTGAGGGTTGAGGGTTGAGGGTTGAGGATGATGGTTGAGGGTTGAGGGTTCA
Source organism: Sequoiadendron giganteum (assembly GCA_007115665.2). NCBI lineage: Eukaryota > Viridiplantae > Streptophyta > Pinopsida > Cupressales > Cupressaceae > Sequoiadendron > Sequoiadendron giganteum. The sequence goes on along the minus strand of CM021106.1, from coordinate 354,072,519 downwards.
GGGATGAGGGTTGAGGGTTGAGGGTTGAGGGTTGAGGGTTGAGGGTTGAGGGTAGAGGGTAGAGGGTAGAGGGTAGAGGGTTTAAGGATCGAGGGATTAAGGTTGAGGGATTAGGGTAGAGAACTTACTTGGGTTTAAGGGTTTAAGGGTTGAGGGTATAGGGTTGATGGTAGAGGGTATTGGGTTTAGGGTAGAGGGTATTGGGGTGGGGGTTGAGTGTTTAAGGGTTTAAGGTTAGATGGTTTAGGTTTGAGGGATTAGGGTAGAGAGGGAGGGAAGGATGGAGGGAGAGATGGAGGGAGAGATGGAGGGAGAAGTGAGATAGAGAGAAGGAGAGAAGAGGAGAGAGGGATAAAGAAATATGAGGGTTGAGAATCCAATGTATATGATAGAGGGTTGAGAATTGAGGGTATAGGATTGATGGTTTAGGGTATTGGCTTGAGGGTAGAGGGTAGAGGGTAGAGGGTTGAGGGTCGAGGGTAGAAGGTTTAAGGGTTTAGGGTTGAGGGCTGAGGGTGGAGGGTTTAGGGTATAGGTTTAAGGGTATATGGTTGAGGGATTAGGGTTGAGGGTATAATGTATAAGGTAGAGGGTATAAGGGTTGAGGGTTTAGGGTTTAAGGGTTGAGGATTAAGGGATTAAGGGTTGAGGGTTGAGGGTTGAGAATTGAGGGTTAAGGGTTTAATGCATAGGTTAGATGGTAGAGGGTTTAAGGGTTGAGGGTCAAGAGTTTAAGGTTGAGGGTAGAGGGTTGAGGGTATATGGTTGATGGATTAGGGTTTAGGGTCCAACATATAGGGTACAAGGTATATGGGTTGAGGGATTAGGGAAGAGAAGGTGGGATGGATGGAGTGAGAGATGGAGGGAGAACTGAGAAGATGAGGGAGGACAAAATATATATGACGGTTGAGGATCCAATGTATAGGGTAGATGGTTGAAAATCAAGGGTATAGGGTTGAGGACCTATAGGGTTGATGGTTTAGGGTCTTGGGTTGAGGGTATAGGGTTTAAGGGAGATGGGAGAGAGATAGATGGATTGAGTGAGTGAGAGAGGGACCTGGGAGAGGGAGATGGGGTAGGATGGGGAGAATTGAAAGAGAGAGAGAGGGAGGGAGTGGGAGAGAGATAGAGGGTTTAATGGTTTAGGGTTTAAGGGTTAAGGGTAGAGGGGAGAGAGATAGAGGGAGTGAGCGAGTGTGTGAGGGAGAGACCCAAGAGAGGTAGAGGGGGAGATTTGGTAGGAGGGAGAGTCTTGAGAGAGAGAGAGAGGGAGGGAGTGGGAGAGAGATAGAAGGTAGAGAGTTAAGGGTAGAGGGTAGAGGGTTTAAGGGTTTAGGGTTTAAGGGTTAAGGGTTTAGGGTTTAGGGTTAAGGGTAGAGGGGAGAGAGATAGAGGGAGTGAGTGAGTGAGAGAGAGAGAGACCTAAGAGAGGGATAGGGGGTAGGAGGGAGAGTCTTGAGAGAGATAGAGGGTAGAGGGTTTAAGGGTTTAAGGGTTAAGGGTAGAGGGCTAAGGGTAGAGGGGAGAGACATAGAAGGATTGAGTGAGTGAGAGAGACTTGAGAGAGGGAGAGGTGGTTGGAGGGAGAGAATTGAGAGAGAAAGAGAGGGAGAGGGAGTGGGAGAGAGATAGAGGGTAGAGGGTAGAGGGTTTTAAATGTTTCGGGTTTAAAGGTTAATGGTTTAGAGAGAGAGGTGATAGAGAGAGAAGTAGAGAGGGAAATAAGGTGGAGATATTGAGAGAGAGGAGGAAAGGAGGGAGAGAGAAATAGGTATAGAGGGATAAATAGGTAGAGAGAAGTAGATATGAAAGCAAAGATAGAGGGAGAGGTAGGGATAGAGAGAGAGGTGAGATAAAAACAAACAGAGTTCTAGGTAGATAGAGGGGGAGGATATAAAGAGAAGTAGAGGGTAGAGTTAAGGGTAGAGGATAGAGTGTTTAAGGGTTTAAGGGTTTAAGGGTTAAGGGCTTAGGGTTTAGATTTAAGGGTAAAGGAGAGAGAGATAGAGGGAGTTAGTTAGAGGGAGAGAGAGGGAGGGAGTGGAAAAGAGATAGAGGGTAGATGGCTAAGAGTTAAGGGTAGAGGGTAGAGGGTAGAGGGTAGAGGGTTAAGGGTATTAGGGAGAGAGATAGAAGGAGTGAGTGAGAGAGAGAGAGACTTCAAAGAGGGAGAGGGGTTAGGATGGAGAGACTTGAGAGAGACAGAGAGGGAGGGAGGGATTTGAAGATAGATAGAGGGTAAAGGGTAGAGGGTAGAGGGTTTAAGGGTTTAGGGTTTAAGGGTTAAGGGTTTAGGGTTAGGGATGGAGGGGAGATAGATAGAGGGAGTGAGTGAGAGAGAGAGACCTGAGAGAGGGAGACGAGGTAGGAGGGAGAGACTTGAGAGAGAGAGGGG
>CM021106.1:354054610-354070024 GCA_007115665.2 Sequoiadendron giganteum | reverse complement strand
ATATATAGAGGTGATAGAGAGAGAATTAGAGAGGGATAGAAGGTGGAGATATTGAGAGAGGAGGAAAGGAGGGAGAGAGAAATAGGTATAGAGGGAACAATAGGTAGAGAGAAGTAGATATGAAAGGAGAGATATAGGGAGAGGTAGGGATGGAGAGAGAGGTGATACAAAAATAGAGGATGGTCTAGGTAGATAGAGGGAAGGAGAGATGGAGGAAGAGGTAGGGATGGAGAGAGAGAGGTGAGAGAGATAAGAAAAAGGAGGGAGGGATAGGTAGGGAGAGAGGGGTGAGATAGAGAGAAAGAGAGTAGAGAGGGAAGGGGAAAGAGAGAAATGAGATAGGTGATAGATATGTGTGATGGAGCTGAAAAGTATAGAGATAAGGAGGAAGGCAGAGAGATTGAGAGGGAAGGAGGGGGGGAGAGAAAGATTTATAGAGGGATAGGTTAGATAGCGAGAAGTAGAGAGAAACGGTGGGTGAAAGGAAGAGAGAGGGAGAGAGAGAGGGGGAGAAAGAGAGGTGAGATAGAGAGAAGTAGAAAAGGAAGGAGAGAGAGGGGGAGATATAGAAAATTATAGAGGAAGGGAGGGAAGGAGATAGAAGTGAGATAGAGAGAACTAGAGAGGGAAGGAGAGAGAGAATGGCAAGATAGAGAGTAGAGAGGGAAGGAGAGAGAGAGGGAATCATAGATTAAGAGAGAGAGGGAGAGAGGGATAGGTAGGTATGGAGAGAGGTGATATAGAGAGTAGAGAGAGATATATAGAGATAAAAGGAGAGGGATGAGAGATAGAGAAATGTAGAGAGTGAAGGATGGAGGGAGATAGATATTGGAGAGGGAAGGACAGAGAGAGATGGACATGTAGAGACATAGTTCTTAAGCTCAAGGAATATATTGTTAGATAAAGGGATGTAGATAGTGAGAGAGAGAGAAGTCTAGAGAATAAGAGAAGAAAATGAGTGAGATAGAGAGAGAAGATGAAATTTAACCTCCCGAGTACTAAAATTTGACCTCCTGATTATTGAAATTTGACATGTTGATTACTGAAATTTGACTAAGTATGAAATTTTTAAAATCTTCCAAAAACTAGAATTTTCATTATAACTCCTAGAGATCTGAAACCACTCTCAAACATCTTGCCTATATATAACTGAAATATAACTTAAAGTATAAGAAATTACATGTCCATATGTAAATGTCAGCTTATACTTAAATGTTTATTTCATGTATATAGTTTCCTTGACAAAGAAAGAAAAAATCAAAGAGTTTACAAAAATGCATTCCAAAAGTCATGAATGACATTTGGTGCTCTCCAAATTTGGTGCATGCCAAATGAAGCAACCCATTTGGTGCATGGAGCACCAAATTTGGTAAGCGCCAAATAAGTTGCATTGGGAAATACAAACCCTATGGGTTGAATTTTGCATTGGGCATCTGACTCAAAGGTTTGGACAACCATTTCATGAAAATGACTGTGATTTTTTGAAAAGGTACAAAATTTCTTCATATTTTCGTCTGTGCTCCCCATCTCATTTGCATGTCTTTCAATGTAAGTTTATAAAAAACTGTGATAGCGTTAACCTCTCTCTTAGCTATCTAAATATATAAGTCTTTTTCCATTTTGATTTAGTTAAGGTTTTGATCAATGACTTCTATTGTAAATGCCTTCGTTTTTGGTCAAAAACCAACATGTGCTAGGTTTAGGATAGATTTTTACTCATTCATTAGAATGTGAAATAAATTACATTTTTTGAAATTGGACTCCATTCTTCACATGATGAAAAAAAAAAATCAATTTTCGATTAGTTTGCAAAAAAATTGGGGGGGAGTACGCTCAAAATTCAGCTTTTCAGGATGTGTCCACTTTGAAAATTCATAAAATATTATATATTCATTAAAAAATTATCCAAAAGAATGAGGATAAACTACATGGTGTTAGCTAGTTTCTCACTATTGATATTTTTGAAATTCTAAAAAAAAAGTAAATAAAAAAGGGGGGAGCCCTCGGGTGCTATGCTATTTTTTTTGATAAAAAAAGGACCTGTTTTGCCCCCCCACCGTTTTTGAGACCCTTAATCTTCATTAATTTAAAAAAAAAAAATCTTAGCTTAGAAACTAGACTCAGATCACTTCAACTTTTGTTGTTGTCGCATCTTAAAATTTTGAGCGTAACTATCTTCATTTTCTTGTGCAAGTCAGATTTTGTTGATTTCAAAAAAAAGAAAGTGGCATCTTAAGAGCCAAAATTGTGTCACAAATTGGTGCACTTACCCCACCAAAAATAATCAACTGACACAATGCATATAATATCGCTCAATTAACAACCTTTCCTCTATTAATCAAATAAATCAATTTATTTAATTAAATCACTAAGCTTCATCATACTTAATTAAATAAATCAAATTATTTAATTAAGTCCTAAAGGTCTTCTTATTTGATTCAATAAATCAAAATTGTTTAAATCAAATATCAAAACCCCTAAAATCTTCCAAGTTAATTAATCTTAATTAATTAACTCATAGTCATAATTACCATTCTCTAGCTTTTGACTCAACCTGAGCCAAACCTAAACCCTTAACTAACCCACCCACTTGCACATGAAATTCATTTTAATTCATTATGTAATTATCTCTATTTTCCCTCACAAGGCATATTCCCAAGGAATATTCCTTCATTAACTCCATTTGTTTGATTTTCTTGTCCAAACAAATTTCCCCCCAAAATCTCTCAACTATATGCATTTAAAGCTATTTTTCATATTTCCAACCCACCTAACTTCATTTACTTGCATATTCTCCAAAATTTGCTCATTCCTCCTCCAATCACATGTGGACAAGTGGCCTTCTCTCATTGGTCGGTCTTTTTTCCCACATTCATCCAAATCCTTCAATCTTCAACTCTTGAATCTATAAATACAAGGCATTATTCCTTCAAAATCATCTACAATATCAAGAATTTTCATTATGATCACTTGCATCTTGGCATCAATATAATTTTGAGCTTATCTATGGGTGGGAAAGGGCAACCTTTCTACATCAAAGGAGAACCACTCCCACTATGGAATAGATTTTGATCTTGATTTCTCATGTTCTTTCATTTAGTTGTTTTTTTATTTTTGACTTCTTTGTTTGCACATCTAACTTGATCAAGTATTTCATAGGGATGTGATTTTATTTGTTTAAAATTGACTAATAATGTTAATATATGTCAAGGTTGAAGTATTTAGCAGGTTCAATATCTACAGGTAGCATCCATATTGACCATAGACCTAATGATATCCCACAAAACAAGCTCATTCAAATTCATGAAGACTTAGTACACTTGCAACATCAAGTGATCCTTGAAAAAATTTCAGCTACCGCAATTCCAACCATAGAAAACATCAATCGCATGCTTGAAAGTGATGAAGGCCTAGATGTTATGAAACAAATAGTTGAGAAATATCAAAAACATGTTCCTTCCAGCTCTAGTGTCTCTCAACCAACAAGCACTATGGTTAGCCAAGGAGAACCTCAAACTCCTCCTCCATCCACAGTAACCTCCATACCTACCTTTACAATTGCTAATGTCACCACCACAATGCAAACAATTAGTAATGTGATTCCTTCCATCGATATTTCTGCTAGCATTCCTAACTCTTATGTGGCATCACATGCTTTCTCCTTTTCTACCATAGCATCTGTCAGCATTCCACTCACTCTCCCTACCACTACCTACACCTCATCACCACTTTCTCTTCCACCTCATACCACTTACACTGACCCTCTCATAATACAAATTTTCCAAAATATCTCATCCATGCAACAAAAAATATATACCCTCAACCAAAACCAAAATGCCCCACCAGCATATTATGTTTGCAACAACCCATTGTCCTTGGAAATATTGTGAAGCTCGATGCCACAATGAGTAGAGCTACCTAGTTTTGAGAAATATGGCAGAAAGGGAGATCCTTCTAACCACGTTAATTCCTACACCGCTTTATATAGCAACTTTTTCCTTGATGATAAACTATTACAAAAATCGTTTCTTAGGACATTAAAGCATACTACCTTGGAATGGTTCTCTTCTTTACCAAAAAATTCAATTCGTTCATTTAATGAACTTGTTGATGCATTTATCAATCATTTCCAAGTGCATATGACTCCCAAAAAGACCTTGGTTGACTTGATGTGATGCAGGAAAAACAATGATGAAAAGATAATTGATTTTATCTCACGATATCAATCACTTTATTCCCAAATCGATGATCCTTGACCCACATCTTCAAAAGATTTTTATAGAAAATTTGCAAAATTAACTTTAGGACAAACTCACTATGATGAAATTCCCCTCTTTCATGCATTTATGCACAACCCTTTGTAATTACCACAATTCTATTAGTAGTCGAGATACACGATCCACTTCTAGTCGAATTGAGAAATTTGAATAGTCCAACCAAAACAATTCACAACCATTTAGAAAGGAAAAAAAGGGTTCTTACAATTTAACCCCCCTCAACAAACAACTCAACTCATCAACAACCAAGTAGCATCTGTAAAAACCGTGGTGCCTTTTAGTTGTGAAGATCTGAAAAGAGAATTCAAACCTTTACCAAATACCCTTCATAACACAGTTTCTCAACTCTTACAACAGCAAATGATTACCTTACCTACCATTCACGCACCTGATCCTACTAAGCCTTTACCTCTGAACTTTAACTCCAACACTTATTGCCATTTTCATAAACAAAATGGACATGACATGGAACATTGCAAGTGTCTTAAGCATATTGTTCAAAACCTCATTGATTTTGGTCATCTATGCATTGTAGGTATTAATGATCAAGGCAATAAGTTTGTTGCCCCTCCAAATCAAAACTTGCAAATTTTACTAATCCAATACCCAAAGATAATATTTCATATGTCAAAGCGAGTGAAACTCTAAAGAATGATGTGATGAATGTCGCTAAAGATGATGCACATTCTAATCCTACCTCGCATGTGACCCATGTTAATCCTATGGATGAAATGGTAGGTGTGATAGACATTATCCCTCATAAGGGCCAACCTAAGAAATCTCTTGATATTACTTTATCCTCTCAGGACATACTTAAAAATATCCCAGATGGTCCTCTCTACATAGCCGACCGTATCTATGACAAGCCCACTAATGGGATATTAACAGATCCCGCCTGTGGTGAGAATGTGATCATGTACGAATTTTTGGTATTACATGATCTTTATCAAGATGACTATGATAAACCTAGAGCATGGATCAAAAAACATAATGGTTTTTCTTTCCCTACAATAGGATCAATCGTCCTTCCATTACTAATAGGACCTGAAACATTGGATGTTACATTCTCCATCATCCCACAGTCAGACTAGTTTCGTTTGTGGTTAGGCCACCCATGGCTTTGCTCAATGAAATTTGTCCCTTCAGTTATTCACACATGCTTAAAGTTTCCATTTGAAAATGACATATTCACTATTCACCATAGCGACTTTAACCCATTTTATTCCAAAGGAAAATTTTCCTTAGAAGCCTTTTGGCCCAAGCCCATGGAACCCATAACACTTTGAAAAGATTTTGTTTTTTATTGCTTACCAAAAATTTAGAGCTATAAAAATTGCCAAATTTCTCTTCGCAACATGTCCCCTTCCACTTCGGACACTCCTATCCTAGATGAAATAATGCTTCAACATAAACACGAACCACACAACCAAGACCAACCAACACTTGACACTTCCTCGACATCATCCAAGAGACCATGAGACTATGAAAGTAACTCTATCATGCCTCCTTGCATAAAACAAGTTTACAAAGAAAAGGAGAAAGTGGATGAAAAACCTTCCATGGTTCCTTTTGTTCCTTCCCTTAGGGATGAAAATCAGCCTATGGTTGATCAACCCACTCCTTCCCAAACACAACTTGACAAAAAAATCAAAATAAATAGAGGAGCTAGGGAGTGTAGGCGTAGACATCGTGCCCTTGCTTACAAGTTACATGACGAAGATAATAAATAAAATCACAATCCACACTTGACAGAAGAAATGCATTATCCTCCTCCTCCCCAATCACAATAAGTTGATCCTATACAACAACCACAACCAGAGCTACATGCTTCAACATAAATTCTTATTTGTCCTCCTATTATGATTAATATTGATGACGATGAAGATGAGATTGCTAAAATCGATGAAGAGGTGCATAATGATTTCAACACATTGTTTTCCTCTTCTATGAGCTTGCATGACAATTCTCCTAGAATGAGTATTGACTTTGATACTTGTTCTACAATTGTTGTTGTCCCTCTATCTAGTCGCCCACCCTCACTATACACTGAACAAGATTGGGAGGCAGATGACTTATTAGACAATTGACTTGCATTTTCCTTGTACTATTATTTTACCTTTTATTTTTCTTTTGTGTATTTGTATGTGCGTATTGTGATCCACCGTACTATTTGGTTTGATGTTATTTCTCTTTGTGACATTCCTCTATTTGTACCTTCATTCTTCTATATGTCGTGCCTTGCTTTTTCTTTTTCTCTTTTCGCTTTGGTTTTTTTTTCCTTTTGGGGATCTGATGCATGGCATTGAGACCGAAATGTCCCTTTCATGTTGACCCAAAAGTCCCCTTTTCTTTTTCTTTTCCTTTTTATTTTTCATGAGTTCTCCTTTTTGGGATGATACAAGGCATTGAGACCGCAATGTCTCCTTCATGTTGACCCAAAAGACTATTTTCTTTTTCCATTTCCTTTTCTCTTTTGGATTTTCTTGTCCTTTTGGGGATGATGCAAAGCATAGAGACACCCTATGTCTCTTCCATGTTGACCCAAAAATAATCTTTCCTTCTTTTTTTTCGCTCTCTTTGTGTCATTCTTCTAGTTTTATGTATTTGGGGGATGATACCAATTTCAAGCTCCCTAAACAAACATTGCAAAAATGAACATACTAGCCCCAAATCCATAGATCCCTTATGTCTTTTATGTTTACATTTTGGGGGCAACCCCTTCCCAAGTTGTATCTCATATCTTTTCCTTTCCTTTTGTATTTTTCATTTAGCTACTTTAAAGAAATTGCTCATAGTACGATGTTTACCAATTCCTTTAAAGTGGGGGCATACATTGGCATTATTTCTTTTTTCATTTTTCCTTTTTCTTCATTCTTAGTGCAACCTTATTACTTCATACGATGTGTTTGTCACTTTATGGATGACATTGGGTGTAATTTCCTTCATAAGTGTGATCTATCTTAGCATATTGCATTCCTCTTGGTGGCTTGATGTGACACACTGCATCCCCTAAGTTGCAAATTTTCTATTCTTTGATCGGTCCTCTCTTGGAAAGATTAGGCACAATGTTCCCTAAGCTAAAGACATCACATGATCTAAGCAAGACTCTTTTGAATATTCTTTTGCATGTTTCATTTTGCATTTGTTATATGGCCACCTTGCATAACACAACTTGCATGCCTGTGGTGCCATCTTGCATTTGTTCATGAGCTCCAAGAATACAAAGTTTTTCTTGTCTCATGAAGCTTGAAATATCATTTGTCTTTTGTGGCACCTTATTAAAGCTATCATGAGGTATAACTTTGGTATGGTTAAGCGGTAAGTCTAACTAGCAGCATGACTTTCCCCATAGCCACCTACATGTGTGTGAGTGCATACCAACCATGAGTGTATGTTTCTCACCTTTTTGGCCTTCTCACCTATTAGATAGCCATGAGTTCCATTGCCTTAGAGTAAGTATACATCTTCTTGGACAAACAACCTAGATCTGATCCACAACTAGTTGGATAAATGATCAAATCTTGATCTGACCTTTCTCTTTTCCCTTCAATCTTTCACATCACTTTCTTGTGTGTTTCTTTGCACTAATGTTTGGTTTTCCAAGGGATCTTGATCTTGGGGGCTTGATCATCCCTCTTGATTATTGTCGTCTCATCTTGTCAATATAGGTGCATTTGGATCCCTCTTGATATGAATTTTGGGATACTTTATTGTGAGTTTGAAGCAAGTTCACCCTCTCACTAATGTGGGGGCTAAATGTGTCACAAAAAATGTATCCTTGGACATTTTTATGCTTATTTGGGCCTTTCTCATGGATTTTGGCCTGGTTTTTCCTAGATTTAATGTTGTAATGTGGCAAACACATTCACATTAGGTCTTAAATGCTTGTAAATCAATGAAAACCTTATGATGTCTTACAAAGGTTTTGTGAAGTGTTGGAACACAATTTCACACTTTTCTAGGACCTTTACATTATAATTCACCTAAATAACCTCTTTTAATCACTTACCAAGCCTTATTTCAAAGTGTTGTAATGAGTTGTAACAAACTCTCACACTTACCTAGGCTTCTCATCAATAACTTGACCCTTTCTTATGTTTAAATTGCCCCTTAATGCATGTGCATGCCTTACTTAAGTATGTTTCAGAGAATAATCCCGTTAAACATCATTAAATTCACTTTAATTTCCAACACCTAGTAAAATTACCCTAGTGGGATCAAGTCACTAGTTGGGGCGACTTAGTCCCATTTGGCTTAAAAATCAAAATTATTTTATAATTTTGGTGGGATATTATTCTCTAGACCTTGAGGTCGGCCTGTGATGAGGTATTTTTGAGAATTAGTGCAAATCATGTATAAATAAAGGGGTTTCCCCTCATTTTCACCCCCAACAATTCATTCTTCCTAATCAAGCATTCAAGCACTCTAGAAATTTTCAAGCATTCATCCATTGGAGTTGTTACTTGCATATCTCCAGACTTCTACATCAAGGGTTTGGTGATTTGTAGCATTTTCATGTTGTTCAATCATCATTATCTTTCTATTTTATTTCAATTCCAAGGGTTTGATTACCAAAATGGGGTTTGACTAAGGCAAACCCCTATTCTATAACCCTTAACTCTTTTCCCCTCTTTGCATGTGTGTTTTGCAAGTCTTGTATGCATATTTATTAAAGAAAAAGGTGTTAAAAGGTGTCAACATCTCATCAACACCATTCAAAGTCAAAAAAACCCTAAAAAAAGCTTGGAGATCACCTATAGGTCAAAGTCTGCAAATTCGGATCCAGATTCTTGTCAGGAGTTGAAGGATAGATTGAAAGTTACAGATTGCATCTTTGAGATTCTTGAAAGATGAAGGTGGACTACGTCACCATCATTAGTGAATTAGTCCCACTGTTAGGGCTAAAAAGTTTTTTCTATAGTTCTGGATACCCAGTTTCTCAGAAGCTATTCTAGTAGAATCTCCCCAAAATAGGACTAAGTCACCCAGCTTGGCATAAGTGTCCCAGTTGATTTCAACATAAAATTTTGCAAGGTTCCAGAAACCTTCTACATCAAGCTTCAGTTTCCATGTGCAACTCTTCAATCTCCTTCATTTATATTACAATTTACATGCATTCTTAGGTCATTTTACATTGTGTTTTCAAACATCTTGCATTCCATTAGTTTTACATTAGCATTCATCTCTATTTTTAGTTTATTGCATTTAGGGCATTCTAATTAAACACATTTCAATCATATTTACATTAATCTTGAATGAACCTCCAATTTTGTGTGGTAAATCTCTCTCCTTTTAGGTGTAAAACCCTAGAAGTGCAAGAGAGCAACCTTTCCTCTAAAAGTTTGTAGTTCACTTAGAAGGGAGATGTAGGAGAGGTCTCTTTATTATCAAGAAACTCAAGTGTTGAATCATATTGAAGCTCCTCAAAGGTGTCATCATAAACTAGAATAATGAAATTTAATGCAAGATCATTTGGGAATGTAGGATTATATGGATCTTCATACATCTTCTAAATCTTGTTCCAAAGTTTGCTTGGGAACTCAATTTTTGAGACATACAAAAATATTTTATCCTCGTAATTATCCTTAGTTATAATGATTACAAACATCTGAGTTACATAACCCATGATTATTACAATGATACACTCCTCAAATGAAAAAAACAAATTTTAATGCATACTACATAATTGAAATGAAATGATGTAATAAAAAAAAAAAATTCCCAAGTACTAGCGTTTCCAAGTAATATTCAAAAATGTAAAAATGAACATTTTTTTAGAAAATGTAGTTGGAGCTAGATCTGGATTTTTTTGTTGATGGTCCGATATATCTTATCAATACTTTTACAACACACAAAGAATCATGAAAACTAGAGATCCAAGAAAAATGTTATGAACTCAAAGGCCAAAAACAAGGATCATATTCTAAATAGCAATAAAATTTACTAGAAGAAAAATATGATAATGATACTCTACCATTCAAAATTTCTTGGAATCAATTTTTGTATGATATATTATTTACCAACATATAATACATGAGTCAAAAGTTATGGCAATTTATAAAATCTACTCAAATAGGGCTTGAGGGTTAGAATGCAAGAGGTCACTCCATCCAACTAGCTCCTAGTCGAATGGTCTAAGTGCTGGTATGATGGATTTCTAACTATCAATTTTAACATAGTATTTTGTGATGGTCATTTATCTATCAAATTAAATAGTCTTTGAGAAAATTGAAAAATTACCAAATTTTTTTGTCAAATTATGAAGTATTTAATATGAAAGTGGGAGTTTTTGGGCCTTCTCGAGTCAATGGTTAGGTCCTTTTTCCCCAAAGTGCACCTATACAAATATCTTACCTTATTATCTCCTAGGTATAAGAAGTAGATTATAGATTTGAGGCTCTCATACCATGTTAGAGTCACAAATGGAATAAAACCTCAAGTATTACCTAAAAAATGAAATGATGATCTCTACAAGAGAGAAGAAAGAGAACATTTATTCTTGATTATGGGCATAATGGATTTGATTAAACTCCAATATATTTATATGGATTGCATGACTTGAACTTATTTCAATGTATATGTGATTACTTGCGTATATATAGCAAGGTTGAGAGATAGGACTAGACAAGATTGTGAAAACTATCTTAATCCTATGCAATGAGACAACTAAGCTCAATGACACTATAAGATAATATAAGATCACATGAGACCTAAGAATTTAGGAAATATTCCTAGACCCCTAAGTAAAGTTAGCATGTGAACATGTGTGAGTAGGACCTACTAGGTGATCTAGTTAGGGAAATACCTTGTTCACACCAACATAGTAGAGGATGGGAGGATGATAATTGAAAATATTTGTATTTTGGTGAATTATATATATATATATATTGAAAAACTCACTAAGCATAGATAAATTTAAATAGTGTAATGAATATTTGGGCCTCACAATCCTTAACATTTAAATGTTGGTGTTTCCATTATGATCTTGTAATGAGTTAGGAAAGTATGATATTTTTTTAGAAAATGTGTCTGGGTGATCCCACAATAATGGGTTAGACGTTTTGGCCAAACTTGACATTGAAATCAACATTTTTCACCAGATCTTCACTTTCGTATGCCTATAGAAGCTAAACCATTAAGAATTTGAAGATGAAGCAAACTAGTGATTTGTGATATTTTGTGTTCAGAATCTAATTATATATTTTTTTTAAATTAAAAAATAAATTGCGAATTATTTTATGTATTTTTTATTAACTTATTTTTTTTACTAAACATCATTTCCAAAAACTGATGCTTAGTTTCAGCTGCATAACTTTTTTTATAGAAAGAATAAAATTCTAATTTTTTAAATATAGTGTTTTCACACCATTATCTAGTGGATGGATATTTTTTCATATTTTTTTGTTGTATATATATATTTTAATTAATTTTCTAATTCAGGGTAATTATAATTTGGATATATTATACTTTCAGCTGCATAACTTTTTTTGTATTCATTTGAATTAACTTATTCTTTTTTTGTTGGAGTAAGGACATCAATAGCTAGTGTACATGCATTTTTAAGAAAAAAAATTCTCTCTTTTTCTATTTTTTCGTATGTGTGAAATAAAGACCTCGATGTTCATTGAAAAACCTACATTCAAAAGAAATAACAAATAAATATAATAATAAAATTAAATATATTTAAAATTATACTTTTTGGGAAGCTTATAATAAGGAATACATGTTTACAAAAAAATAATTTTAAATAAATTAATCTGATCCCCTAAAAGGTAAATCAAAAGTGGTTTTTTATCAGCATTTTGATAGGTGTAGACGAGACTCCATTATAGGTATGGTTTAAAACTAGCAGCTTTCTATCCAAAGGGGTTTGATATTAGTGGGTTTGATCAAACCCTCTTCAATTAAAACCATTAAAATGGAACCTTTTTAAGGATTAAATCATTATATTTTCTAAAAATATGTGATTTCAGCAAAAATCAGGATGTCCCAAAAAGTGTAACCCATTATTGTGGCAGCACCCATCTCAACCTTTATTCTTCTAATATTTATGTGTTTCTTTAATTATATTTATTTATCACATGTTGTTCTAATTTTAATTTTTTTAATTTTTACATAGTTATCATGAAATTTGCTAAATAAAACTATGAAAAGTACTAAGGTTTGTAATCTAGTTGTTGCATAGTAAATTGTAATGATGAAAAAAGGTCCCCTTAACTTTTCTTGATTTAGTGTTTTTATATTCCTAACATATTCATATTAGGTCTTGGGCCCTTATGAACGAAATGGATTAAATGATACCTTACTTAATTTTTGTGAAGTTTTGTAACACACTTTCACACTTTTCTAAGGTCTTGTTAATGAATCACACCTAAATAACCTTTTTTCAACATTAATCTTTCCTTATTTCAAAGTATTGTAACACACTTTCATGCTTTTCTAGGATTATCATTAATAATTGGGCTTTACTATGCTTTAAATGGCCCCATTTTGTATCCACAAGCCTTATTTATGTGTATTTTAGAGGATAATCCCAAAAAAAGCATTTAAAACCCTAAAATATCAAAAACTCACCTCAAATTCGTAAGGTGGGACTCATTCATCATTTTGGGCGAACGAGTCCCCTCTCGTTCCCTTAGGTGGGACCCATTCGCCCAAGGTAGTGAATGAGTCCCATTTAGCTCAAAATAAAATTTAATTTAAATCTTTGGCGGGATCTTATTCTCCAAGGTCCAATGTCGGCTTGTAGTGTTGTAATTTTGAGAATTCTTCCATAATTGAGTATAAATACAAGGTTTTTTCACTCATTTTCATCTAACAAGCAATCAAGTTACCTAAAAATTTGAATGAGCATCCTTATAGTGAATTTGAGTTCATAAGAGTATTCAAGAGTATTCAAGAGCATTGAATGATAGATTATTTAGCATTTTAGAGCATTCTTCAAGCATCAATCATCATTTCAAAGATCTCTTGCATCATGTTTGTTATTGTGCTAATAAATGTGGTGTAGGGTTTTATGATTCAAGCAAGCATTGCGTGCAAGATCTATCTCCTTCAAGCTAGAGTCAAGAACCACATCCATTGTAGCCATTTCAAGCATACTTGCAACACCTTATTGCTAGGGTTTGGTGAGTTGTAGCATCATATCTTGTTCATTTATCATTATCCTTCCATATTTGATTTCCAACAAGGGATTGAACAAGGAAAACTCCTATCCACTAATCGCCCAAAAAATTTCCCTCTCCTTTGTGTGCGATTTGTAGAGCTAGGTTGCAGATTTCTTAAGGAGAAAGATTGGAGAAGTGTTTCAAAACATCCAAAGTTGTCAAAGTTTTATTAGGTGTTGAAGATCCTTGGAGATCATCTACAAGTCACAAACTATTGTTTCATATCTAAAAACCAATTGGGAAGAGTGAAGAAGACTAAGGAGCATAAAATCAGCTTTTGAAGCTTCAGAATAGCCTAATTGGACTAATTTCCCACTTATGACGAATGAGTTCTAGTTCTAGACATTTTTTAGGACTTTATAGATTTTGGTATCCTTTTACTCGAAACTTGTTTTGGCACAGTATTCCCAAAATAGGACTGATTTTCTCAGCTTTGTGAATGAGTCCCATCAGCCATATCAGCAAAATTTCCAGCAATTTAGCCACCTTCCAGATTTTTAGGTGTACACACTCTGTTTTACAGTTTTTTGTTTCATTTCAACCACTTTCTATGTCATTTAGTATTATTTTTCATTTAATTAGGGCTTTGTATCTCATTTTTCATTATATTATCTTTTCCAAGTCTAAACTTGGTGGTGAACCCCTCATTAGATCATATTCAGTCTCTAAGTCAACCCTTAGCAAGATCTCTTTCTCCCTTGCATTGAGATCTCAAGGGTTGTCCTTGAATGAAATTGGAAAAGTGGGTATGCTCTATGTCCAAAACCATATGATAGCATCCAAACCACATTTTCATCATTTGAGAAATATAATAAAATCAGGGATTTAAAGGTGGACTTGGAGAAGGTAAGGAAGATCTTTATTTTTCATGTGAATGTTATGAAAATGACAAGTAGAACACTTTAGCTGAGAGAGAAACTTTTTTAATTTTTGTCATCTTGATTTGGAAATAATGATTTAAATTATAGCCCATAATTTTAATGTATGTGCCCTATTAAATTATGATAAATCACATGGTAAGGCAATGTGTTATCCCTTTAATGAGGACGGGTTGATCTATCACATCACAATAATTAGATTGCATGGGACTGAGCCTAGTGGAGTAATTTGCAAGATAACTCTGCATGCTTTGTGGGTTCTAAGATTTGGCGGGGCCAATTTTAGAAAGGCTTGTGTTTGGACCTACCTCACTGTGTCAACCGATATGGGAGGAGACAAAAAGTGAATTGAGCTGGATAGCTACGAAACTCACATGAAAAATGCCAAGGTTTGGAACAAGATTAAAAGTGGAGGGTTGATTCCTTTTCTGGAGAAGCTTCATGGCTTTGACCAGGAGGCTACAGATCTCTTTGCCAAAAATTGGCATGATGGTAATTTGAACATGTTTGGCAGGAATGTGGAGCTCAACGAAAATCTTATTGCCGATGTTATGGGATTACCCACTGATGGGAAGAAGTTTTTTAGGGACAGGGCTTTTTCTAATGAAGTTGTTACTAGATTTCCCAAAAAGGACAAGGAAAAGCAAAGCTTGGTCAAAATTGCAAACAGTTACTTCAATGTTGACTCCATAAAAACAATATGGAGAAAGGTTCTTCGGGTCATCATGGAGTACATTATGGTGGATAGGCAATTCACTAAAGTCTATGGCTACCACTTTGCTCTTCTCAACCATTTATGACACAAGGTAAGGGTCTCTATCCCCTTTTATCTTTTCTGCTCCTTGAAGAAAAGTTTGGAGGACAATAAGAAAAACCCTAAAAGATTCCCCATTCTTCACACTGGGTTAATTAGGCTGATTGTTGAACATCTTCATGTGCCCGCCCCTGCTATTTTGGAGACCAACCCAGATTCTGAGAGTGATGATACTGAGCCCAGTGGCTTGGAGCATTTGCCTAACCCTAGACCGATTAGAAAAACACCTAGTTTGCATGTTGGCCTCTCCAGGGAGTCAGGTAAAATCCATGTTGAGC
>CM021106.1:353904814-354054510 GCA_007115665.2 Sequoiadendron giganteum | reverse complement strand
ATTTTAATAGACTAGACACTATTCTATTTTAAATTGTGAGAGTACTTGAAATTGGAGGCATCTTAAATGGTAAACCGCTTCATTTAGAACATTCTCCATTACAACACGTAAACACTCCTTCACCAAATCTCTTTCCATCTTGTGAATAATCTCTTTCTCCTCACCCAAGTTCTGACCATGAACTCGATGGTAGGCACAAAAGGAATGTTTGTGTGAACATTTCTTTCAAGTTCTGGGAGGAAGGGAGATCAAGTGATCTTGGAAGAGTCTCAACAAGATACCCTCTTGATCAAGGGTAGAAGGTGTTCATTTGGTTTCTAACAAGGAAGGGTTTTGCTTAGTATATCATGTCATACCTATGCAAGGCGCATAGATGGTGAGATTTTGTATACTCCTTTAGGAGTGTGTAAAATCCAAATCAATAGTGGGGTGCGAGATGACATTGGCATTAAGCAAAGAGTCCTTTGTTGGTTTCAAAGGATCACTTTCTAAGGTTGATTTAGAAGGGTGGGTTGGGATGATGTTGGTGTTGGAGGAAGGTTTGATGATTTCGATGAAAGGACAAAATCCAAGACGATGATTAGTTGTCTGTGTGTGAGGCTCGATAGGGTTGTGGATACCTTGTTTGTTAGCACCACAACCTTTTCCACTGTAGCCAAGTTGTTTCATGAGATCATAACCTTTTCCATAAATCTTTTTTAGATTTTTTGGATCAGGTGTTTTTTCATTGTTTGCATTGGTGGCTAAAGTAGGGGAGGTGGATGCTTGTGAAGGATCAGCTGAGTCTTGTGTGGACAAGACTACGTTTCCCTTGTTAGAGTCTTGGTTTGTGATCTTGGAGTCTCCCAGTAAAAGAGGGGTGAAGTTTAAGGAATCTTGATCATCATCAAGGGATGTGTGTTGTACGAGTTCCACTTTTTGGGTTGGTGTGGAAAGTGTGTACACTTGGTTGTTGTAGATGTACATCTTACGATGAAGAGTGGAAGGCATGCCATTCATTGCATGAATCCATGGCCTACCTAAGATGAGGTTAGATGAAACATCATTAGGCATAACATGGATTAATGTGTCTAAAGTGGTAACTCCAACTATAAGAGGCAAAGTGATCACACCAAGCGTCTTTTGTCCTACACTGTCAAATCCAGTGATAGATAAGGAGGTAGGTTGGATGGTTGATTTATCGATATGAAGCCTCTCCAAGAGATTGAAACTACACACATTAACTGCAGAGCCATTATCAACAAGGGTTCACTTGATCCCTATGTGTTTGTATTGAGATATGATCATGAAAGCTTCAACCTATTTTTGCACTTCCAAAGGAGGGAGCTCACTTTGGTGGAAAAAATTGTTAGCATTCAAGCCTTGAATCATAGCTGCTATGTAATTTGTTTTCACATTAGAAGGGACAATAATTTGTTGTAAGCCATCCTACATCATGTTGTCATAGTGAGGGGAGGCTTGGATAAGATCCCATAAAGATATTTTAGCATGAGTATTCCATAGTTGGTCAATAAGGTCATACTCACGAATGAATGAATTTAGGCAAGGGGCAGTGGGAAGAATGGGAGGGGATGAAGTTAAGGAAGTGGAAGTTGATGGTTGAGATCATAGATTGTTTCAGGTATAATGTGTATGAGCAATAGTTTGATGACTCGGTAGCGTCAACACATTAGACATAGGTGGGTAGAGGGTAAATTTAGGTGTAGGGTTGGTTGAAGGAGGGTAAACGACAAGTTGAGGTTGAATAATATTAACATCCCCTTGGGAAGGAGAGTTAATGTCATCCTTGGCTTGCATCATGATATGCGTCCTAGGAGTAGAGATTTTAGGAGAACTACAAGCCTCATGTTTGTGATATTCAAGGATTGGTTTTTCTAAAATGACTTCATCACTAGTATGGGTATGATCAATGATTGGAGAGGGAAGAGTGGGGTGGGTAAGAGGGGAATCTATTTGATTGTCAAAGGTTTCATTCTCATGTTCGATACCACCGACCCTAGTAAGAGAGCATGGAAGAGGTTCATTGCATGCTTCATCACAAGGGGGTGCGGCATCAAGAGAAGGACCACTATGAGTGTCAAATAGATTGTCCTAAAGGCTAGGAGCATTGGGGCAAGGTGGGTGAAGAGTCTCATGACTCCTAGGAAAGGTACCTTCTAATACCAACACGTGCTCTTTGCATCAAGGAGGGATAGCAGAGGAAGGATAACCTTGATCATCATGGGTAGGGAGACTAGGTAAGGTGATCTTGAGAAATGTTTGTTGTCTAAGTTTGGACAAAGGGGGATGAGGAGAGGGACAATCAAGACCCTCAAGGCTTGCATCTCCTGTCACCATGATACCTTTGTCACTAATAGGAGAGGTATAGGGAGAAGTACAAGTATGATACTTATGATTGTCAACACAAATTTCCTCATCAATGGGTAATGCAATGTTAAGAATTGTGTCAATGGTTTGGTTATTAACATGTTCTTTAATGAATTCATTATTATAATCTACATTGAACTCATAAGAAGGAATGTTGAATTTATGTAATCCATTTGAAACCAAATCAAAGCCACATATTTTGAAAGAAAACATTGTATGAAGAGAAAGGAAAGAGACTAAAATGCAATAATTTAAAGTAAAATGTTGAAATGCAATTTTTTAGATGGAAAACAAGGTAATTTTCTGATTAAACTATGCAACAATCTAAAAAGGAAGTGTGGTATATGCAAAATTGAAACTAAGAAATGCATGAAATGAGCTAATTTAAGCTAGTTTTAATAAAATACATGTAATAGAAACACAACTAGTTGATACAGGTAGGTAATAGCATAAAACAAAAGCTTAAAAACTAGGTTTTCAACTCTGTAAAGGGTAGTTTCAGAAGCCTGAAGGGACTAGGTCGCCTAGGGTGGCGACTTAGTCCTGTTGGTGATTTTTTTCAATATTTGCAGAAGATTTTGATGGGTGTAGGTGGTTTTTGTATTGGGTGGTGCCTAAGCTGAAAATGATTTTTTTTAGAAATGTTTAATGTTTTAAGATGCAAAATGTAACCTATATGCACTTTTCACTAATGCAAATTTTGAAACCCTAGAATGCAATTAAAAAAATTCCTAATGTAATACAATGCAATCCTAGGATTAGGAAGAGGTCCAAATCAGAAAAGAAGGTGTAGGAAGGTCGGGTTCACCAAAATGAACCACCAAAATTTAGGGGAAAAAGATGCACTCTTACACATCTAGGGTTTTGCACCCAAAATGAAAGAGGTCTTCTTTCACACCCAAAACTTAGAGGGTTCATTCAAAGAGGGATTGGGGGTTTGGATAGGTGTGATGTGTGTGGAATGTGTCTAAGTGAAATGATCTAAATGTTGAAAATGCATAAAGGAAATCAAATGCTAATGTAAAACCTAAACATGCAACTATGTTGGAAAACACATTGTGATATACTAATAACCTAAGAAATGTACATTAAGCTAAAATAAAAGGTTGGAGATGAAAGGGGTGTGCACCTCGAAACTTGCAAAGGCTGGAAATGTTGTTGATGCTGAAGTTTAGGCCTACTAGGATAGTTACACCATTTTGGATGACCTAGTCCTTTTTCTGGAAAACTTCACCGGACCCCATTTCAGCCAAAAGGTATCCAAATCCCTAAGAATCTCTACAAAATAGGTTGAGAGGGACTAGGTCACCATTTGTGGTGACTTAGTCCTCTTTTTAATTTTTGAAAACTAGAAGATGGGTCTGAAGCCTTTGGTCTATGTTTTTTGCTCCTCCAGATGTCTGGATCCGAAAGTGAAGATTCCAGTTTGAAGGTGTTCTCCAAGCTCCAACTAGGATTTCTCTAAACTTGAAGAGCTTTAGAAAGTTTTTGAAGGATTTTCCACCTTGGTCCTTTGCCAAATATTCCTACAAGACCTACAAATCACACAAAGAGGGAAAACTTGTTGATTGTTAGGGATTAGGGATTTGCCTTAGTCAAACCATTTTTGAGCAATCAAGCCAAGAAGATGAAATAAAGTAAGGAAGCATGAAATAAATGAGTGATATAATTTACCTTTGGTTGATGATTGATCTTGAGTTGTAGCAATGGAGATTCAACCCTTGGATGCTTCTTGAGAGAGATGTCTTGGTGACTTAGACAACTCAAAACCCTAGCTTGCTTGAGAAGGAGAGATGAGAGATTGAGAGGAGAATGGGTTGAGTGATGCATTATCAAAAATTAGGGTTTTTAGGCTTATTTATACAATTCATTCCCTAATTTTCTTGAAATAGCACCATACAAGCCGACCTTAGGGTTTTAGAGACAAAATCCCAAAAGAATTTTAAGTTTATTTTAAATTTTATGCCACATGGGACTAGGTCGCCCAAAGTGACAACCTAGTCCACATGGTAATTTTGATTAGTTGTCAGGGATTAAAGTATTATTATTGTTTCTTTTTGGGATTATCTCATTTAAAAACACTAAGATAGGAGTTAGAAATCATATGTGTATTAAGGGGTCATTATAGCATGAAAAAGGGTTGAATTGTTTAAGACAAGCCTAGGAAAGTGTGAAAATGTTTTACAACACCTTGCAAAACTTTGGCATAAGGCTTGTAAATGGGTGAAAAGAGGCTAAAAAATAGTCCAAGATCCATAGGCAAGGGTCCAAATGAGTGAAAAGTGTCAAAGGCTACACTTTTTGGTGACACAGTACCGACCATGTGTATGTATCTCACCTCCTTCTTGGGATTCTTACCCAACGGACAACTGAAATTGTTGTTGACCCAGAGTGAGTACATCCTTTCTTTTTAGACAAACAACCTAGATCTAATCCACAACTAGCTAGACAAAGGGTTGAATATTTATCTAAATTTTCTCTCTCTTCACCCTTTCACATCACTCCTTATGTGATCTTTTGTGCTTATGTTTAGTTCACCATGTGATCTGATCTTGGGGGCTTGATCATCCTTCTTGATCATAGTCATCTCACCTTACTAGTGTGATTACATTAGATCCTGCTCAACACACATGATTTAGTTACTTTAGTGTGAGTTTGAAGTAACTTCATACTCTCACTAAAGTGGGGGCTAAATGTGTAACCAAAAAGGGTAGTCTTTGACACTTTTTCACTTATTTTGGTGTTTTTCATTGGATTTTGGCCTTGTTTTCCCTTGATTCATTTTTGAAAGCTTGCAAATCAACAATAACCTAACGGTGTTTTACAAAGGTTTTGTGGAGTGTTGTAACACATCTTCCCACTTTTCTAAGCCCCTTTCAACACAATTCACCTAAATGACACCCTTTTACCCCTTTCCAAGCCTTTTTTTAAGGTTTTGTAAAGTGTTGTAAGGCATTCTCACATCTTCCTAGGATTATCATCCATTAATTAACCATTTTTACTATGATAATTTGTCCTCTTTATGTAGTTTTAGTCCCGACTTAAGTGTGTTTCAGGAGGAAAGCATAATAAACATCATTAATCAACATTTTATTCCTGACCCCCACTTGAAATTTCCCAACTGGACTAGGTCGCCGCCTTCGGCGACCTAGTCCCTTTTGGAATAAATTTCAAAATTAAGAAACAAACCTAACATGAATTTTCCTCCAAAACCCTAGTATCAGTCTATCATGTTGTATTTTCAAGAAAATTAGGGTTTCGCATGTATAAGTAAGGGTTTTCATCATCATTTTGACCTCTCCTTTGATCATTTTTCACATTCACAAGTACTCTTGCACTCAAGCTTCCAAAGAAAGAAATAAAGCACAGGTGCATCACAAGCGACCACCATTGGAGTTGTTCTTGATGTTGTAGACATCAACAATAAAGGATTTGGTGATAATTTACATTATTTATCATTCAAGCATCTTTCCTTTGATTTTATCTCATTTGGGTTTGAGTTACCATCAAAGGGGTTTTACTTAGGCAAACCACTATCCCCTAACCCCAACATTCTCTTTGTCTTTGCATGTGTTTTGCAGGTTTGTACTCTGAATTAGCAAGATCGAAAGTGCTGGAGAAAGTACAAAAATTCCACCCAAGTCACATCAAGGCGTCAAACCCTAGAAGGAGCAAAAGGACAAGTTACAAGTCATTTTCGGGAGTTTTAGACACAAACTACCATAGAAAAGGAAAGTATCAACTAGGACCCACAAAATCAAACCCTAAATCTTTTGAAAGCACTAGGAGGACTAGGTCACCACTATTGGTGACCGTTTTCCTGTGCTAAGCCTAAAAAAAGGGTTTTTGTATTTCAGGGTACCCTTTTCCCTGAAACCCAATCTGACATAATTTCCTGACAAGAGGACTAGGTCACCCAACTTGGAGTAAGTGTCCCTCTATTGATTTTAGATAATTTATAGAGAATTCTAGGGCCTCTTATCTACAATACTCCATTTCCAGGTGCACAAGACCTAAACCCTTCAGTTTAATTTTTGTTTTGCATACATTTAGGTCATTTAGTTTAGCTTGCATTTAGTTACCTTTGCTTTGTTTATATTTCATAGATTATATTAGTATCATTTCATTTCAGTTTTCAGCCACACCTCTCGCACACATATCACAACCTAATCCATCCTTCCTTTGAATGCAACTGCCAAAAACCACATAGCCACCAAGCAGAAAGAGAGCCATTCCTACACCAAGTGCTCCTATGTGAAAAACCCTAGGGGCCTAGTAAAGGGAATCCTCTTTCCCTAGTTAGTATTATATTTTTGGTAATTCAAGTTGAATTAAAATTTATTATGTCATTAATGATCATATTTAATCTTCAATGTGAACGTTCAAAGCATCATACAAGTTACATCTTTGCAAGCTAAGGATAAAGACTTGAGATTTCATAAATTGTTCCCTATTTTAGCTTTATATTGAAATTCAAATATCCAATTCGATACAATCCAAGGTTTTCCCACATAGCACCACTACATTTTAGGTTTGACCACCCATCAGGGGAGGTACAAACTTGATATCATCTCTAATATCATTAGGAAAACTTGAGATTTTTTTTTTAAATTTCGAGGACAATACCAAGTGAGAAATTGGTAGTATTATGGAAAAAACAACAATCAATAGAGGATAAGTATTTATTTTGAATATAAATAATTCAAAACATTCTAGAAAACTCATTGGAAGGATGCATTCCTCAAACTATGTGTTGGGACTCAAATCTATAATGTTATTTTTTATTGAGTCTCTTCTCTTTTGTGTTTCTTATTTTATGTTTGACTCATTGGTTATAAGTGTGAAAATATATAAAAATTCCATTAAAGCTTAGATTTAGAACTTTTATATGGTTTTCCTTATTCTTTTGTGTGTTTGTTGAATGTTTTAACTTTCGGGGTTGTCCATACCTGTATACGCTCCCCATCGACCATGATATCTTGCTCATTCCTTTATAAATTTCTTCTAATTTTTTTTCTTCATAGTTTAGAGTTTCCCATCCTATGTCCATGTCAAACTTTTCATCCTTGGTTTTCACTCCTAAAATTCTACACATTCCCTCTAATTATATTTACAAGATTCGGTGTATCAAAATTTCCCATAGCCTAATACCATCCTAGTGGCATGTGGTATGACTTCTTTCCAATCATCAAAGATCAACAACTTATAGAATTTTGATGCCATTTGTCTTAGAATTAGAATATTATAATTCCTCATCCTTTTATCCCTTATGGTATGCATCTTTCCATATCATCATTTCAAAAACCTAGATAGGTTACATCCAAACATTTTCCAGGTCCTTCAAATTATTATTTCTTTCCACACTATTTGTGTATTCATTCCCCTGTAACCCAAAACACTTTAAACACTATCTCTTCTTTGTTAACATCTTCTAAGGGTAGTGTTAGACACACATGACAACTAAGAGGGTGGTGAATCAGTTGTACATTAAAACCTTAAACCATCATTAACCATCAAGCCCTTATTAATCATCAGTAGAATGTAAAAATATGAAACATAAACATATTCAATCACTATACACAAGAGAACACCAAATTTACATGGAAAACCATAATCAGGTAAAAACCATATTGAGGATTAGCTCACATATATATAAATAACAACACCAAATAAAATAGGATCACTTCCATAATGGCTCACGAGCCAAAAGAGAAGAATGGATCGCTACTCAATGGGCTCACTATTCGGAAGAAAGAGGAAGACTGTTATAGAGAGATAAAAAATCTCAAAGCAACACGAAAATCCACCATTATAACTTTCCACTATCCACAACTGTTGGCTTGCTGCCACTAGAAACTTCAAGCACACTAAAAATATAAACACCTTCTTCTCACTACATCTGGTAGTGTTACGAATTTAAGCTTAAAATTTGATCACTATAGTTGATCACATTCACATCATACAACTTTTTCACATCCACCACACACATCTACAACAATTAACCTTACTTATATATCCTCCACAACCTCAAAAAATTTCTCCATGTTAGCCATAATGAAACATATGCACCTCAAATGTGGAACCAAAAAATAGGTCAGCACCAAACACTTATGAGGTTAATTTTTTTTAAGGTAGACCATATCAATAGTTAACTAGGACCAAAATTTATACCTAAATGCTTCACCACTCTTCCACAAACAACAAAAAAACCACACAATTAGTGCTAGCATGCCAGGTCAGCTAAACCTACACTGACACTAATAAGCAACCACATACATGCCTCTCCAATTCTAGAAACACCACACATAACTCAAAGCAACACTCTTGAACATCCTAGAGTATTCCAACATCAAAAAAAAATTCTGCAATACTACTACAACCACCTACACCTGAGAATACCATCATCTTCTACATCAAACAATGTTGTACCATAGACATACAACTAACTAACCGACCTTGTGGATCACTTGAACACACAAAATCCAAGGGAATGTAGATACAAATTGTAGTATAGAAACAAGTATTCCTTTTCCACACTTAATTTGGAAAACAATAATTATTAATAAAATGAGCTAAATGATTCCTTAATTTAGTGTTGTAATATGTATTTTACATATTCACATTAATTTTAGGGCCTTTTAATTAAATTGACACTAATTGTGCATTATTTTTGGTGGTGTAAGGTGCACCTTTACACTTTCACACTAATCTAGGGATTTATTAATCAATTGAGGTTAATTTTCCTTAATTGGACCCTTCATTTCAAATTCATGCCTAATTAATTACATTTTCTGAGGGATAAAATCCAACATTAATAAATGCAATAACATAATGTTTAGCATTGAGCAATGTGTGTCCTAGGTAAGATCCTTTCACCATAAGGCGAATGGGTCCTTACTTAGGCCTAGGACCTAAATTTAAACTATGTTTTGGCAGGTTTTCAATGATTTCAAATTCATATTGAGATGTCATCTTGTGATATTTGAATTTTAAGAATTAATGTTAAGATATCTATAAATAAGAGGTCATTTCACTATGTTTCACCTATATTTTTCATGCAATCATTCCTAGAGAACATTTTATGATCAAGAAAGCATTGAAGAGAATTTTCAAGGCATTCAAGAAAAAAAATATGGAAGATTATTGCAGCAATCAAGATCATCATGTCAAAAATTTCTTGCATCATCCATGTTGTTTGAGCTAATATGGCGACGTAGAGTTCAAATCTATTCAAGCATTCAAAGACATCATTTCAAATCACATTTTATGATCAAGATTCACATCCATTGGGACCAGTTCATGCAAGTTACAGATCTACAATCCAAGGTTCAAACAAGGGTTTGGTGAATGGTGACATTACACTATTCATTTATCATTTCCTTCATTTTGTTTGATTTCATTTCAAATTTTAAATATTCAAACGAGGTTTGACAAAGGAAAACCCCCCATCACCAAAAACAACATTTTTCTCCTCTTGTGTTTGTGTTTGCAAGTTTTAGGTGGAAGATCCTCTAAAGAGAAAAATTGAAGAAAGTTGAAAAGTTGTCAAAGTTGCAAGGAAAGTTGTCATTTCATGAAAACTCTTCTACAAGATTTATTTCTAGTTGTTCGATAGTGAAAATCAGAAATCTAGTAGTGCATACAAAACAAAAGAGAACCCATAAAGGATTTTTGCAACACCCTAGCTAGGACCCATTCTCCATAGGGTGAATGAGTCCTTAGTGAGCTTAAAAAAGTGACTTTTGGTGACTGGTACACATCATTCTCCCCATTAAATATCTGCCTTTTGACTCCATGTTAGAGTCACCAATGGAATAAAACCTGAAGTATGACCTAAAAAACCAAATGGTGATCTCTACAAGAGAGAAGAAAGAGAAAATTAATTCTTGATTATGGGAATAGTGGATTTGATTAGACACCAATATGATTACATGAATTACATGAATTGAACTTATTTCAATGATATGCGATTCCTTTCTTATATAAGCAAGGTTGAGAGATAGGACTAGACAAGATTGTGACAACTGCCTTAATCCTATGCAATGAGACAACTAAGCTCAATGAAACTATAAGATAATATAAGATCACATGGCACCTAGGAATTTAGGAAAGATTCCTGGACAACTAAGAAAACTTAACATGTGAACATGTGTGAGGAGGACCTACTAGGCGATCTAGTTAGGTAAAATACCTTGTTCACACCAACATAGTAGAGGATGGGAGGATGGTAATTGAAAATCTTAGTATTTGGTGAATTTTGTAAATATATTAAAAAATCCACTAAGCATAGATAAATTTAAATGGTGTAATGAATATTTGGGCTTCATAATCCATAACATCTAAATTATGCTAGTGTTTCCATTATGATATTGCAATGAGTTAGGTAAGTATGATATTTTTTTGGAAAATATGTCTCAACCTTTATTCTTGTAATATTTATATTTTTTTATTTAATTATATTTCATTGTCACATGTTTTTTTAATTTTAAAATTTAAAATTATTATGTAGTTATCATGAAAGTTGCTAGATAAAACTATGACTAGTTCTATGGTTTGTAAGAGGTGTTGCATGAGAAGTATAATGGAATTAGGGATTTAAAGGTGTGCTTTGATAAGGTAAGGAAGATATTTAGTTTTCATGTCAATGCTATGAAAAGGACAAGCATAACACTTTAGTTGAGAGAGAAACTTTTTAATTTTTTCATCTTGATTTGGAAATAAAGATTTAATTATAGCCCATAAATTTCTCTTATATTTTTAGAAACTATTAGTGGTTTCTAATATTAGGTATTTTGTGTGTGTGTGTGTGTTAAAAGGATGTAAAAAGTTAAAAATATTTCATTGCAGAAGAAAACAAAAGTTGTAAACACGATTTATTTTTAAATTTTAGACTAACTATTAGATGAAAGATTATAATTAATTGGTTGAGCTCAACTAATGAAGCTGGAAATATATTTTGAATTATTAATTTATTTACATTCCAAAAACCTTTTACCTCTCTTATACCCAAGTTAAAACATAATTATAATTACAAGTATCAAGAGCTCTTAAAAAATAAAATATATTACACTCTAGTACTACCATAGCTATAATTTGTCTATTCCCTAAGAGTGATAGTCAATAGATCAAACCCATTCCATACAATCATATGCTTATCCTACAACTCAAAAATTCTATTATCTAGTTCAATTTATCCTTGGAACATTCTTTAGGTCAATGAGGAAATAATAGTTGAATGAATTTTGGATAAGTTTACATGTCTAAAATAATATTTATATGTTTGTTGATTTCTATATTTCCTTAAGAAATTATAGGCCTTGCACAAGCATTTAGTTTCATGGGATTATATTGTGAAATATAAAATAGAAACACATTTCTTTTGATATTGTTCATGGTTTGTAGGCCCATCAAAGAATTTAATTGAATTGGGCTTTCTACTAAAGTTTCAATTATTATATTTTATGAAGCCATTTTTCTTGAGGCATGCAAATGTATAAATATAAAATTATATTATTTTTCAAAACTTTTTAGGATCACAAATGATGTGTAAAAGAAAATAGTAGTTATTCCTACTTGGATAAAATAGATTAAAGGTAGATTCTTGGAATCCCAAAAAAAAGTTAGACATAAGTTATTCTATGGGTTGGACATTACAATTATGCTTCTAAACTTGTGTATCAAGACTAATCAGGAACAAGGTATGTTGAACGGTTGGAGCTAATATAATTTTGAACTTATGTATAGTTCGTCTTACCTTTCTATTTTATGGTTATACTATTAGAAACCAAACTAACTAAAGGGTAATGGATACTAGGAGATTAGAAATGATAGTTTTTGATTGAGGAAAAATGGGTTTTACAAGGACTCGAAACCACAAAGTTTACAAACCAAGAAAAGATTGATCAAAAGTAAATCCTGGAAAAGACAGGCTGCATATTAAAGATAAAAAAAGAGGACCAGCAGCCATCAGCAAAAAACCAACAAAAGGAAAGCAAAAGACCAGTGATAGAAGAAACACAACCAAGACTAACCAAAGACTTCAAGGTCTCAGCCACTTCCGTTTCAAGGATGTCCATATCTTGGGCCACCATCCTGAGATCCTGGGTCTCCAAAGGCATAGTGTCCTGTCTTTTCTTCATGTTTGCCTTGGTTCTCTTTGAAGGGCCCAAATCCTTAGATTTTTTTTGTTCTTCTCAGCATCCAGATCCACAATTAAAAGTCCCTGCTAAATGTTGTCTATTTTTTCTGCCAATGCTCTCAAGACAATAGAGTTATTCTTAACTATTCTATGGTTGTGTTCTATAATGGCTTTCAGAGCTTCCCTAATCTTCTCAATCTCTCTTCCAAGGATCTCCCCATCCTTCTTAAGGCTTTTAGTAAATTCTACCTCTTTCTAGAGGTAATCCGCCATGGCCATCTTCTCTTCCACCATCCAGAAAGCCTCAGTCGAGTTCTGTTCTGCCATCTTGGTTTCTAGAATATCCAATTTACTATTTAGAGCTCTGTTTTTAAGGTTTAGGTCCCTAATTTTGTGAAAGGCCCACTTCAGAATTTTGAAATTATCAATTGCACCATTTCTATCCAGAGAAAGAATATCACCATAAAAGTCCCTATCAGGTTCAAAAGATGAGTCATTAGGGTTCAAGTCCACGTGAGTGCTGGGTCTATATTCTCTGCCAATAGAATGGAAAGAAGTGGACGAGAAATCACTACTCAAATTTTGAAATCACTACTCTTCTGGTTGATGGAGCTTCAAATTTTGTTCTTTGAATTCCATTATTATCTTTCCTCTATACTGGCCTGCCATATTATTCAAGAAGAAACCTAAGGTTGGGGTTTTTTATTTTTTCCTTCATAAAACTCCTAATGTTCTATCTAATACATTGGGTGAGATCTATTTGGCCATTACCTTTTTGGAGTGGGTTTTAAAATGAATAATGTCGCATTGCTTCATCTAGGCTGGGTCCCTTCTAATAAACAAAGTTGAATATTTTTCCCTAACTTTATTATTTCCTAACTTTAGGTTGGCCTATGCCCCCATGTTTAAAAGCAACATTAAGCCAACGTTTGTTGTTGGCCTAGGTGATGTCCTTTTGTCAATATTAATAAATGTTTTATTTTGTAGCTGGAACAATTTTAAATGACCGTCAATCATCCAACAATTGATCTTGGCCGTTCCCCGCAATCCTGTGATGACCTCACCACTGAGTTTCAACTGATTGCGATATCACAGGCGAGTGCCACATGTCTCAGCTAGCGATGCTGAAAGATTTACAAAATTCTTAATTTTTTCTATCAGGCTTTAATATGTTATATAGTGGTTTACTAAAATAACTGCGAGATGCATGTGCTCAAAATCAACGGAGATGTTATAACCATGATGAGAAGTTGCTCAATAGTTATGTTTAGTGCTGGTGACTATAGTGAATGAACACGATTGCTGATGGTGGAGATCAATGGTTGCCCGCCATCACGTGATCCAAAGATGCAAGGTGTTTATTGATTGCGATATCATGGACGAGCCCCATGTGTATTTCCTTCGCAATGCATAATGTGGTGGGCCCTTGGTGCTTAGATGGAGATTGCGTCAGCTTTTTTGAAGGCAGTCGTTCGATGATCTGATGAAAATGAAAGATCGACAGTTGGGACTTGAATTCACATCAAATGCGATTGGAGTCATTTGTGCGGTATGTGAGTGAGATTTAATGGCGGATGAGACATTTAATGGCTCAATTTAATTGACATAAAGTATTTTTCCTTCATTTTATTTCACCACAAAGTATTCAAGCATCTTTGCAAAGCAGTTTCAGAGCCAAAGATGAATTTTTGAGCAATCATAGCAAGATTTTGGTCTTCTACAAAGCATTAAACATGTGAGTTGTTTTTTTGTACTGCTTGGTTAATTTGAATGTGATTTTTTGAATAATTGTGGTGTACTTGTTAGAGAGCTTGTTGATTGTTGTCATAGGGTTACTAGTTTTTTGAATTGTGGGAAATTGCAAGGTTTTTTTGTAATTTCATATTTTGAGTAGCCCTAGTCTGTTCAAAATTTGAGATTTTAAAGAGGCCCTAGTTTATTTGAGATGGCACCACCAAAGCAGCATTCTGGCCATGTTGATTATTTACAGAGGAATTTGTATGATGATTTTCTGGATAAGCTCTCGTTGTCAACAAATGACAGGAGAAGGGGTTTAGTTTTGATGAATGAAAGAACCCTAGGTGAAGGACTAGTGTGCAAAAATTACAACATTGCAGATGCTAGGGTTCCTATGAATGGTTTGGAAATGTTTAGGCTGTGGTATGGACAGTGAAATTTACCTCACCATTTTTCTAATCACTGGAGATATGACATGGGAAAGCTAGTAGTGCCAAACGTGTTCCACGATGTGGACCTGCTCAAGGCAATGGCAACACGTTATGACCCTATTATGAGAGTGATAAGGGATAATGATGGTGGGATTTTATTAGGTGTAAGTAGGGAGGAGATTCAGCAAGTGCTTGACTTGAGTGAACCTAGTCTGTTTTTGGTTCAGATTGATCTTGAGGAGATGAAGCAGGAATATGCAAGATCAAAGCCACTTTTCAGATTGAAGCTGCTTCCTTCTCATCTAGCTAAGGCAGGCAGTTCAACGATTCATATCAGCCCAAATGACCAAGAGCCTTTCAGGCTAAGTTGCTTTGCCAATCACTTTTTGGCCACATTTTATTCACTATGCAAGATTTTGGGTTTTAGCCCTAACACTGTAATGCCAATCGTCTATATGTTCATGGGGGGCCAAATTCAGCACCCCAATTTCTCTGTGGTCTATGAACTTGCATCTTTTCTGGTAGAAAAGATACATGAGGGACTACTGAAGTTGCAGGTAGGGGATACTTTCACTCCTTTCTTTTGCTATTCCCTGTTAATGCACATGTTCTTGTAAAAGAATACCGACTTCTTCTCAAAGAAGATGGAATTGAGGCAAGATGTAGATGGAGAAAGGTTACCGGTGTAGGTTTGGACTGTAGATCCATCATACAACAGAGGAGGTGCCAGTTTTGTCCAATTTGATAATTGCTTTGCCTCCAGACTCAGGGCTCGGTTGGTAGTGAATGCGCCTAGGATCCCTGAGGACCTACATGACTTCATCAGACCAAAGGTGAGGAAGCCTAATTTGAAAATTTGTAACAATTGGGATGACATCATCTTTTACCCTGTCAACATTGTTCTAAGAGTGTATGGATTCCAGGGAGCTCCACATATCCTCCCATTCAATGTGCCATCAAGAATGGGGTTTGCTGAGGTCATGTGGCAAATAGGTTGTATTCATGAAGACAACCTGATAAGGCGGGGAAAAGGGACTTTGTTCTGTGATTATACTATTGTGTCTGATTTTGTTTTCTCCAAGAGAGGATGGGTCCACTTTGGCAGATATTTTGATGATTTTCATTTGAGGAGTGGTCCTAGACGGTAGCATGACCCTGAGGGTTTCTTTGCCTTTTTTAGGCAACAAATTAAGGGTGGCAAGTTTGCACATGAGTTTAATTTTCATGAGGACCTAATGAGGAATGATTTTGATTTAAATAGATAGGAGTTGAACAAGGAGAAATGGATTTCATATGAGAAGTTGTTGGCTAGAGTGCATAAAATGGATCCAATATATTATCTATTAATGGAATTCACTCCATTCCACAAGAAAATTGATTTCTTGATGGACAAATTCAAAGAGATCATAACATTTTGATGACTAGGAAGGTCATCTTGGAATTAGATTTTGGCATACAAAGACTAGAGGTGAGGCTTGCAGAAACAAGGCC
Source organism: Sequoiadendron giganteum (assembly GCA_007115665.2). Taxonomy (NCBI): domain Eukaryota; kingdom Viridiplantae; phylum Streptophyta; class Pinopsida; order Cupressales; family Cupressaceae; genus Sequoiadendron; species Sequoiadendron giganteum. The sequence continues at coordinate 354,038,346 of CM021106.1, read as the reverse complement.
AACTTGTCAACCCACAGTGATTTGGCTTCTTTATAAGAGAAAGAGGAATGGCAGTAGTGATGAGGAGGAAGGTGATAAGAAAGGAAAACAAATAATGAAGAAATCCGCATAGCCAGGTCCAAAGATCAAAGCACTTGGAGGAATAAAAATTATTGATTTGGAATCACCACTAGAAAGTGATCCTGAATTACTACCATTAGAGCCAAGTCCTAAGAGGCAGAGAGTTGAGGAAGCACACGAGAAACTAATGGATGAGATTACTATCACAGATCAAGACATGGAAGTTGGTATTCCTTCCCCTCCTAGATCAACCTAGTTAGTTCCCTATGATATGGATGTGAAAGGACAATGGTTGCAAGAATCCAGAATGGAGGCATGCAAGGCATTCTTGGATGATGATGCATTTGTGAAAAGTCCAATTTTCTTGCAACTGGTGTGGAGGATGAAACTAGAAGAATACCAAGGAAAATGCAAGAAGAGAAGAGATAAAGGCCTCATAGGTCTAATCAGGAGAATGATGATGAGGTGAAGGCTGAATTGATGGGTATGTGCAAGATCATCATGGAAAAAATAGGCCCTTAAGTGGCAATAAAAGACAAAAAATAAGAGTTAGATAAATTGACGTAAAAACTTGAATAAGTTATCTATATTATTTCAAAAAAGTGTAAAAAATGAATCTGTAACAAATTGAATATAGTTTCTAAACTACTAGACCTTTATTTAAAAAAAAAAAATCTATTTGCTGAAAATTTGAAATTTCAATGCAGTAGTATTTAAATTTCAGGGTAAAAATAAGAAGTAGGTGTCTGTCTGACCACCCTAACCACAATAAAATGATAATTTTTTTTATAATATTTTAGATATAAGTAGAGGACTCATGTCCTGATGTGATGCATATTTTTTTATAATTTTTTTCCAAGTAAATAATTAATTATGAATTTTTTATTACAACTTTTAAAAAATATAAAAGCTCGTCTGTCTAACCACCTTAACTTGGTCAAAAATTCATGAAATTTAATTTTTCTTTTTTTAATCCTATAGTATGCAAATCATAGAATGTGACACATGTTTCAGATTCAAAAAATGTGATTTTGTTTGAAAGTTATAGATCTTTTTCAATGAGCCTACCAATTAAGACTTTATTCATAATTCTAATAGAAAATGAAAAATAATTATTTATTCAATTCAAAGTAAAGAATAATTTATATTGGTGGAAATCTGAGAATATCCTCTAAAAATCCTTTTTATTTCATCAATTTTGGGTAAAAAAAAAGGCATTAGCCACATGGGTTATTATATGGCTTACATATCGCCACTTTTTGGCCCATCATGATCCTACACATACCCTGATGGAGGAATTTAAAAGCATCACTCCTAAGGAAGGAGAGAAATTAGTGACTCAAGTTGGCACCCTAATTTTTCCTGAATGGGACATAGCAGATGCAGTAGCATTCAATGCTATTTTAAAGTCCAAGCATCCCATGGAAAACAATGAGGAAGAGGTCAAGGCAGCTTTGCAAGACTCTGCCTTTAGTGAGGAATATGAGACCTTGGCAATTTGGGCATTGGCACACGAGGACAAAAAGGAAAATGTGACTAATATTAGCCCAAACCTAAGGGGAGGGTTAATAATCAAGAGAGCTTTTTAAACTTCAACTACATAAGCTATAAGCTTGATTGTAAATGTGGCCAAATTGGCCCAGAAGATAGTTGAGAGAGAAGAAGCTGAAAAGAAGAGCTTGATGGAGAAGTATAATATCATAATTGGAGAGTATAGTAGGATGCAACAAAGGAAAGTTGAGTTGCAAACTAAGGTAGATAGGTTAAAGTATAGGCAATTAGGGGAGTCCTCTAGTGCTCCTAGTATCATGACACTACCTTCTACATTAGAATCAATACCTCCTACTTCTCCAATTGTTTCTACTCTAGGATCCCCCATCTAGATGCCTGCTCTCAGTCCTACATTAGGGCTAGTTGAAGAAGAGATTGAATACTTTGTGGATCCCACTAAGAAGCATATGCTAAATAAGATTATAGAGTTATAGGCGGCTTTAAAATCAAGTGAGTAGGGAGAAGTTGCCAAGAAGAATGAAGTTGTCAATATAGTTTTGAGGCACCTAAATGAGAAGGTTGATGGTAGATTACCATCAGTATATTATTTATATTCTTTATTATTGGACGCAATAAAAAACATTACTACGGATTGGGAAATAGTTTTTCCCTTGGATGAGAAGTGGATCGCTAGGGCCAATGACCTAGCTATTATGTATAAGGCCTCTAAATTTGATGTAGATAACAAGCCCAAATCATTGAGGCCTGCTCAAATTTTTGTGAAGTCATTGAAAGGTTTTCAAGCCTTACCAGATGATTTGAGTAGGAATATTAAGGAATTGGTAAAGAGTTTTGATGATTGGAGTGATACTTCTTTACCAGACATAATCGATACACAAGGAAATGTTAGATCACTACAACAGTGGCAAGATAGAGCGGATGAAGTCATCAACGCACAAATCAAATTGATTTGTGATGAATTTGACTATGATCTGTTGGTGAGTTGTATGGATAAAATCATATGTACCAGTACGTTTTTAGAGTCTTTTGAAAGAGAGGCCAATCAAGTAGCAGTAAAATACACACCTTACAATGCTAAGGTGAATGAGGCCGTAAAGTTTGATTGGCCGACATATGAAGAATATCAGAGATGGGTGGACAAATATTTAACTGACGAGGAGTATGACAGTGTTGACTACTAGCGGTTAATAGCTCAGCTATTATAGTTATAACAGATTTTGGTTATGTCTTGATGGTAGTTTTGGCACAGATTTCTTGAAGTGTGGCCAATGCAACAGCTATTTTCCAGTGGATGGGATAAACAAGAAGATTCTCTAGGGACTCAACTATTGTAACAATTTTTAGAAATATCATAAGGTGGTCCAAGTGACCGGTGACATGTGTATTTCTAGCCTGATGCTTGTTTTCTCCTTTATTCTCTATAAGAAGGATTTCAAGGACAGAAATACGAGTTAGCAAGTTAGGTAATTTCGGGTCGATTCTAGGCAAAGTTGCAGATCAAATTGTATAGCGTGATAGTTTTAGCAAAAATGCAATTTAGGTTTCATGTCATTCTGTAGTAGGTTTTGGATTCATGGGAGTTTGATATTTTTTGATAGTACTGTTAATTGAATTAAAAGAAGTTATTTCAAACACATGTCTCTCCATTGTATAAGCATATTAGAATTTTGAATAAAATAATCAAGGGTTGTTTCGTTCATCTCACTGTTGTGGTGTGTATGATTCTCATTTTAGCTTTAATTCAAAGAATTAATTAAAGTGCTTGAATGGGATCATAGATGGGTATGTTTTATACAAGGATTGGATAAGAAGTACTGGGTTAGAATACATTATGATGATATTGTAAGGAAATATTATCAAGGATCATACTTGTTATGTGTTAAATCTATCATAAACCTTTAAATTCTTATGAATTTGACTCCTCCAATGGTATATGGCATTGATCTAGGTTGTACTTATTTGTGAGGTTCGATATTTGTTTGTCTTTGTTTAGAGCTTGCTACAAATTGCAAATCAGTGACTATTTTATACTGTGAAGTGTTGTAGTTATCTCATGCTCCAAATAGTGGATATTATTGATGAACAACCAATTCTATTTGGTATTATCCTGTTGTGTTGAGCTATTAATTGAGATTATCAGTTGATGTTAATATTGTTTCTAATATTGGTGCAGAGGTTGTAAGCACATTAAAGGGATCACCCTCCCGAATCTTGCAGAGCCCGAAGTGTAGGAGGTTTTGTTAAAATCCTCATCAGTTGGTCTAGGTCCTTCGAGCTTCCTTTGATTAGAATTGGAAATTCCATAGGTAGATTAGAAGATCAACTAGGTTACAGTAAAAAAAAATGAACAATTCTTTACCAACCCAGTTAATCTGGATATTTCTTGTCAGTGGTCAGTTGTCCATTTTGCATAGAGCTTTCAAAAAGTATTTATGTGATTTGGAGGTCGACCCCATTGTTTTTTGTTTTGTCTCTCCATTTCTTCTATCATTCAAAGTTTCATATTATCTTGTGAAGTATTCTTTTTACATTGTCAGTACAAGAGTTCTAAATATTTTTAAAATTCCACCAAGTGTTTCTGAATAGTTGGTATTCCCAAGATAATTGGGTGGTGACTCTAAAGCCTCTGCACCAGTGTGCATTTTATTTGAAGATTTAATATTAATTAAAAATCTTTGGACAAGAACGGAGAATGAAGAACACCAAGTCGTTCATAAAGAATCACCTGGAATAGAAATTGGAGGGTGAACTTCCTAAAATGAAGAAGGATTGGATAAAGAAGAAACCAGAATCTAACAATGGTGTTCCTGCGTCACAAAATCATGTACAACAAGGTACAAGTAAGCCTCTACATCATATCCCTGATAATTTTGAACAACTGTCTAGACATTCTGAATCAAATAGTTGTGGATTTTTTTATGCATTATTTCATACACCTATTCAAGAGGATGTAGCATGTCATAATAAAGGACTTGTGAGTGTCCAATATGCTGAAAAAAGAAGAAGTAGGAGTAGAAGTCGAAGCCATGATAGAGAAAGCACCAGTGATGTGCCTCCTCCTCGTACTGAAGATGATGGGACACCTTTATTGTCTGGGCATGTGCTTGAAGAAGTAAATGTGATAGACTTAAGTGATAAATCTAGTTCTGATATGACTTTGCCTGACCCTGATGATTTTTTTGGACATATTGATTCCTTAAGATGGGAGATCCAAAAACAAGCTGAGCTTAGGATGAAAAAGGATAAGGAGAGAGAAACAAAATAGATGCATGTTTTACTTGAGAGGGATTGATTAATTAGACAGTTGGCAACAATGAAGCTCCTAAACCAAAATAGACCCGAGCTGAAAGAGGAAGGTCCCGTTGTACGAGAAATCATTGATAAGGGGGTAAAACCATCATCTAAGGTGAGTCCTGTAGGTCAATTTGATGCCCAACCAAAACCTACAGACCCAAAACCCTCAAACCCTATTAAGCCTCAACCAAGTAATCAAAACCCTAAGCCTGTTTTAGATAAACAAAAATAGAAGGCTGATGGAATTAAGATAAATGATAGGGTAACTTCTCATCACCCTCAAAGAGATTCCCCACCACATGTGTTTGTACAAAATGAGAGTGCCTTATAAAAGGTTAGAAGGGAGGGTGAGGCTCTAGCAGAAGAGTTAGAGAGGACTGAGTTTGAAGCTGCAAATGCAAAAAAGAAAAGGAAAATAAGTTTCCTAAGAATGGAAAGTGTGGATGAGGTAACACAAGCTGCAACTTCATCAAGTCACCAAGATTCTTTGAAAAATGGTCTTAAAACCAATCTAGAAAATACCACAAATAATTCTAGCCCGAAGGTTCATGCAACCAAATTTGTAAATCTGAATCAAGATGGCCCTAGGTTACAGAATACACGGTCTGGTGATGACTCTCAGAAGATCGAGGGACTATTTGAAAGGAGACCTATACAATTGCAAAGGTATAGGGAGTTATTCTTTGATGGTATTTCAGGTTATCCAAACCCCATCCCTGATGAGCTGAGAGAAAAGATGAATAAGTTTGCCAGAAACAATGTTTTTTCAGCAGAGGAACATTTGAAAGCCTTCATGTATATGTTAAATGACTACGAGGTAGAGCATGAAGATGTATTAATCAATTTTTTTGTACAATCTCTGGTGGAAGATGCAAGGGACTGGTACAGAGGCTTACCAAATGCTAGTATTGGCTCATGGGAAAAGTTTGAAAAGTGCTTCAAAGAACAATATGGTGATAAAAATAATGCTAGTTTCATGCTAAATAAATTCAATAACATCAAGAAGTCATTGAATGAACCTGTGACAATATTTAACCTTAGATTTCAAAAGGCAATGTATAAGTTGTTTTAGGTTTTGAGGCTTGATGAAAATGTTTGTTTAACTACATATTTTAATGCTTATGATGCTAAAATGGCATATCTCCTTAGAGATAAGGACTCTCAGACCATGAGGGATTCTTTTAGAGTGGCCATTAATATTGAAAGTAATAGGAAAGCTTTTGGAAAATATGGTAGGAGGGAGGAACCTACTCTTTTGAAAAATTCTAGGGATAAGACTAAGAAGGTCTCTATTGCAAACCCTAAGGTAGATGAGAAGTGGGATAAAGTCTTTAGCACTTTGAAGGACATAGAGTATACTATTTATAAGCAAGAGAAGGGTCTTGGAAATGAAAAGCAACAATATAATAATAAAAATGACAGAGCTCCTAGGCTGCAAAATTATATTTACAACACAAATTGGAAGGATGGAAAACTAATACTACCTACCCAGAAGCCTAAAACTCATCAGCATACACTAGACCCTTTGTAGAAGCATTCTGTAAATCTGGTACAAGATAGACCATTATGTGAGGTGTGTGAACATCCACATGATCAAAATTATTGTGGCATTTCCCACTTGCTTGTTGCTGAAGGAATAGACGAGGATACTCATGAGAAGACTCCTGATTATGAGCAGGGTGATGTAAATGTTTGTATGGCCCAGTCATATATTGATGAGGCTGAATGTTCTTCTGATGATGAGTTACAAGAAAGCTGATGTGGATAATCAATGATAGAGAAGTGAGATGTATCATTAACCAGTCTTTTCTGATGAAGAGGGTGATTTCGACCATCATGCTTGCAATATGGAGCAAGCGAAGATTCAGTGTCTCTAGGGAGACCATCAGAAGATGAGATTGCTCGGTTGACTGAGGAGATGACTGCTTAGATGAGAAGTACACTTCAACTGAGAAATAAAATTGTGGGTGTTGAACAGGGTAAACCTACTAGCCTTTTTATCAAAGAACAAAAGGATAAAAACAAGGGTGTTAAAGTGGATAGCAAAAATGATGTTGTCAAAATCAAGGAGGTTAAGAATGACAAGATTTGGGCAAAAAAGACTAAAACCCCAAAGCTGCAAGAAGATGTTACTTCATCATTGGTAAACACCAAAGTGATTACCAAGTCTATTGAATCTGCTCTAGAAGAGAAGCAAAACAAGCTTGAAGGAAATCAACTAGAAAGGAAAGAAAATGATGAAGGTATGATTTTTGACATGCCTAAATATACACCCTTAGACATGTTTCAAGTAATTTCCCAGATTAAATTTTTTGTACCTTTGTTGGAAATGATGAGAATAATTAAGCATAGGGAAAAAACAATAGCCTTGATTACAAGTGTTGCCAGTAATAATATTGAACAAGGCAATTGTAAAGAAGAAAAGGATAAAGAAGAAAGAAAAGAGAAAGAAGTGGAGGGAATTGTGTCACAAATTCCCCCTGTGTATTTAGGGAATTCTATCAATATGTGCCTTGAGAATATACACCCCTTTTTCTTGAGTGTTGATATAGATGGGAAAACTTTGAGAAATTGTATGATAGATTTAGGGGCATCAAATAATGTTATGCCAGTCAAAATCATGGAAGCAATGGGCTTAACAGTGGAAATTACTCAAGGTAAATGCTATGCATTAGATTCAAGAGAAGTTCCAGTTATTGGGACTATTAAAGCATTGCCTTATAAACTGACCTAGTACCCTGAGAAATTTTTAGCCATGACTGTTTTGGTTGCACACATCCCACCTCATTTTGGGATTCTTTTGTCAAGAAAGTGGAGTGCATCAATGGGAGGTAACATGCAGTGTGATCTATCATTTGCTACTTTCTACATTGATGGAAAAGATGTCAAGATTGAAAGAGAGTCAAAAGTGCCTCATATGATTGAGCATGATCCGACTGAGAATATGACATGTTTTACTAACAGTGGCATAAATGAATTCAGGGTTGAGGAATCCCCTAGTAATTATGATAAACCTCTTGCACCAATTGATACAGAAGTGAACCATTTATCAAAGTCTAATGACTTGTGCACTATGTACTTTGATGGTGCAAGCTCAAAGGAAGGATATGGTGTAGGTGTGTTGTTAAGGTCTCCGAGTGGAAAGACATTTAGGTTCTCTTTCACTCTATTATTTGAGTGCACCAATAATGTGGCCGAATTAGAAGCCTTGTTATTAGGGCTGAGATTGGCTGAAAAGCATGGGATCAAGAAGCTCAAGGTGATTGGAGATTCTCAGCTTGTGATTTCCCAACTTAGGTTCAGATATGTGTCAAAGAATAAAAGGTTGAAATAGTATAGAAATGTTGTTTGGGATTAATTGGAAAACTTTGATGCTTTTGGTATAAATTGGATGGAGAGAGGCCACAATAAGGTGGCCGATCTACTAGCAAATATTGCATTAAAACTAGATGACATGACTTATGCTGGAATTTCAAAGGTTGAAGTGCAAAGAAGGCCATCCATTCCTAATAATGTAAAAAAATGGAAATTTTTTTATAGTGATGAGGATATATTGAGGTTCTTAAATTGTGTGGATGAGTACGAAAGTCAAGAAATTGACTTTAGATATTTTGTTGAAAAAATTGATGGTAAGGATACTGTGTTTGGTAATGAAGTCATCCAGTTAAAGACCAATACAATTCCTAAAGGTTTAGTTGTTCTTGAAAGAGTGTTTTACAACCAGGATAGGACAAAGGCTAATTGTGTTGCTTCCCATCCTGATGACTTGGAGGAAATAAACCTTGGAACAGAGGCATCGCTGAAAAAGGTGTATATTGGAAAGAAATTATCACCAAGGGTGACGAGGATGTTAATTGATTTGTTACGGAAATTCAGACATGTGTTTGCTTGGTCTTATGATGATCTTAAGGCTTATAGGGAGGATTTATTTCAACATGAAATTCCTTTGAGTGATGGTGCTAAGCCATTTACGTAAAAGTAAAGGCCTATTAATCCTACCGTGGCCCCTAAAATGCAAGAAGAACTAATGAAGTTAAGAGATGCATGGATCATCAAGCCAATCAGACATTCTTTCTGGGTGTCAAATATGGTGCCTATGAGAAAGAAAAATGGAGACATTAGGTTATGTGTGGATTTCAAAAACTTGAATGTGTCTTCATTGAAAGACAACTATCCATTACCAAACATGGAAGCCATGTTGCAAAGGGTGACATGCTGTGATTTAATGTCTATGATGGATGGGTTTTCTGGCTACAACCAATTAATGTTTAAGGAGTCTGAGCAATTTAAGAAAGCTTTCACTATGCCTTGGGGAGCTTATGTCTATGTGAGAATTCCTTTTGGTTTAACAAATGCAAGGGCTACTTTTTAGAGAGCCATGGATGTGACATTCTCAGATTTCATTAATTTATTTTTGGAAATTAACTAGGATGATTTGACTACTTATTCCAGGAAAGAAGATGACCATTGTGAACATCTGGAGAAGGTATTTAGCAGGGCACTTGAGTATGGTATTTCCTTGAATATGAGGAAGTGTGCTTTTGGGGTAAGGGAAGGAAAAATGTTAGGACATATAGTTTCCAAAGATGGGGTCAAGATTGATCTAGAAAGGGTAATTGCAATAGATAAAATCCCACAACCCCGCAATGTTAAAGGAATACAATCTTTCTTTGGGAAAATAAACTTCCTGAGGAGGTTTGCAACAAATTTTGCTGAAACAGTTTACCCTATTTCTAAAATTCTCAATAAGGGAGCCAAGGTTGAATGGGAAGAGGATTATGTATAGGCTTTTTAGGCCATAAAGCAAGCTATAAAGGAGGCCCCTGTGCTAAGAATCCCTGATTTTTCCAAACCCCTCAAGATTTTTTCATTTGCTTCATTCGACACAATTGCAGTTGTGTTGTTGCAAAAGAATGTTGAGAGTTTTGAATAGCCTATAGCCTTTTTCACCAAATCCTTGCAGGCTGCAGAACTCAAATATGACATAAATGAAAAAAAATATGCATTAGTAAAAGCAGTAAAAGCTTTTAGGATATACTTGATGGGAGCTATTGTAATTGCCTATGTACCTAGTGTTGCTGTGAAGGACATTTTTACACAGCAGAAAGTGTCAAGAAGAAGGTGTAGATGGATCAACAAGATCTAAGAGTTCAACATTGAAATCTAGATTACTAAGCTGGTGAGAGGAGAAGGACTGGCTAAGCTTATGGCCCAAAGTAATCTGGAAGCAAATCAGATAAATTTGCTTGAGGAAGAGAACAAATCACACATATGTGACATGGAACATTCTAATTGGTACAAAGGTGTAATGTATTATTTACAAAAGATGAGATTTCCTGATAATTTGAATGAAAATGAAAGGAGGACATTGAAGTTATATGCTATCAAATATGTTATTATAGCAGGAAAGCTCTAGTGGAGAAATGGAGAAGGTGTTATGTTGAAGTATGTGGACCAAGATCAAGCACAAGAACTCTTAAATGAAATGGATAATGGAGTTTGTGGAGGGCATTATATGACCAAAGCAACTACACACAAAGTAATGAGCACCAGATTTTGGTGGCCTACTATATTTAAAGATGCACACCAATTAGTGAAGACATGTGATGCCTGTTAATGTTTCTCTGGTAAGTTGATTTTTTTTGGTAACTTACCTCTAAAACAGGTTGTAGTGCAATCTCCATTCCAGCAATGGAGTAGTGGTTTTGTAGGAGAGATAGCATGTAAATCAAGTGGAGGCCATTCATGGATATTGGTGGCCACTGATTACTTTACCAAATGGGTGGAATAAATTCCAATGAAGAAAGCAACTAGTAAGGTGGTAATTGATTTCTTAATGAGTAATATATTGACTAGATTCAGATGTCTAGAGTAGATTGTGTCAGACAATGCAATGTGTTTCAGGTCCAAAGAATACATGGAGTTTTGTGAAAATCATGGCACCCAAGTTTCTTACTCATCACCTTACCACCCACAAGGAAATGGACAAGCATAATCAAGCAATAAAAGCTTCATGAAGATTATTAAGAGAATCCTAAATCAAAATAAGAAAGCATGGGATTCTAAATTGAGATTAGCAATCTAGGTAGACAGGGTGATTGTGAAGAAGGTAATAGGTTGTGCCCCATTTTACTTAGTTTATGGGATAAATGTAAGGTTTCCCCAGAATAACCTGATGGAGATGTATAAGTTTGTCCAGATGTATGATAATGAAATAGAAGATGAAATGCAGTTGAGAGTGGAAGCTCTCATAGAATTGGATAAGACTAGAAGGGAAGCTCAAATAAAAAATGCCAAATTGCAGTTGCAAGTAAAAAAATTGTATGACAAAAAGACAATTGCAAGGAGTTTCCAAGGTGGAGATATGCTCCTAATGTGGAATGCTAGATTGGAAGAATAAGGAAAACATGCTAAATTTGATGCAATCTTGTTGGGTCCATTCTTGGTAATAGTAAGTGGGGGGAGGATTCATATTTCCTCCAAGATATGACAGGCGATATTCTAGAATTGCCAGTTCATGGAAAATTCTTGAAGTTATACTTCGGTTGAAGTATTGTTTTCCATGAATAGTAGCTTAGGTTTGTATATATGTTAGCTTTAGGTTTCCTTCTTGTTTGATTGTTTTTTCTGGAAAATCCCTTTTGGTTGTCTCTACAACTGGTTTGCTCTACCTGAGATTCTGAAATTCTTGCTTCATTCTAGTGGAATGAGCATCCCCAACTAGAGCCACTGATGGAGGTTCAAATTTTGTTCTTTTAATTCCATTATTATCTTGCCTCTGTACTGGTGTGTCATATTATTCAGGAAGAAACCTAAGGTTTGGGTTTTTTATTTTTGCCTTCATAAAAATCCTAATGTTTTATCGAATACCTTGGGTGAGATCTATTTGGCCGTTCCCTTTTTGGAGTGGGTTTTAAAATGACTTATGTCCCATTGCTTCATCTAGGTCGAGTCCCTTCTAATAAACAAAGTTGAATATTTTTGACTAACTTTATTATTTCATAAGTTTAGGTTGGCCTGTGCCCCCATGTTTAAAAGTAACATTAAGTAATCGTTTGTCGTTGGCCTAGGCAATGTCCCTTTGTCCATATTAATAAATGTTTTATTTTACAGGGAATGATTTGAAATGACCGTCAATCATTTAACAGTTGATCTTGGTCATTCCCCGTAATCCTGTGATGACATCACCACTAAGTTTCAACTGATTGTGATATCACAGGCGAACGCCACGTGTCTCAGCTGGCAATGTTGAAAGATTTACAAAATGCTTAAATTTTTCTATCGGGCTTTAATATGTTATATAGTGCGGTACTAAAACAGCTATGAGATGCACGTGCTCAAAATCAACGAAGATGTTATAACCATGATGAGAAGTTGCTCGACGGTTATGTTCAGTGCTGGTGATTGTTGTGAATGAACACGAGATCAACAGTTTCCCGCCATCATGTGATCCGAAGATGCAAGGTGTTTGTTGATTGTGATATCATGGGTGAGTGCCATGTGTATTTCCTTGGCAATGCATGTGGTGGTGGGCCCTTAGTGGTTAGATGGAGATTGTGCCATCTTTTTTGAAGGTATTCGTTCGGTGATTTGACGAAAATGAAAGATCGACAGTTGGAATTTGAATTTGTATCAAATGTGATTGGAGCCGTTGGTGCGGTATGTGAGTGACCTTTAATGGTGGATGAGATGTTTACTGGCTCAATTCGATTGACATAAAGTATTTTTCCTTCCTCTTATTTCACCACAAAGTATTCAAGCATCTTTGCGAAGCAGTTTTAGAGCCAAAGATGAATTTTTGAGCAATCATAGTAGGAGTTTGGTCTTCTACAAAGCGTTAAACCCATGAGTTGGTGTTTTTGTACTGCTTGGTTAATTTGATAGTGATTTTGTGAATAATTGTGGTGTTCTTGTTACAGGGCTTGTTGATTGTTGTCATATCGTTACTGGTCTGTTGAATTGTGGGAAATTGCAAGGTTTTGTTGTAATTTTGTTTTCTGAGTAGCCCTAGTCTGTTCGAAATTTGAGATTTTAAAAAGGCCCTAGTTTATTTGAGATGGCACCACCAAAGCAACATTTTGGCCATGTTGATTATTTACAGAGGAATTTGTATGACGATTTTTTGGATCAGCTCTCGTTATCAATAAATGACAAGAGAACGGGTTTAGTTTTGGTGAATGGAAGAGCCCTAGGTGAAAGACTAGTGTGCAAGAATTACAACATTGTAGATGCTAGGGTTCCTATGACTGGTTTGGAAATGTTTAGGCTGTGGTATGGACAAATAAATTTACCTCACCCTTTTTCTAATGGCTTGAGATACGACATGGGGAATCTAGTAGTGCTAAACGTGTTCATCGATGTGGACCTTCTCAGGGTAGTGGCAACACATTATGACCCTGTTATGAGAGTGATAAGGGATAATGATGGTGGGATTTTATTAGGTGTAAGTAGGGAGAAAATTCAGCAAGTGTTTGACTTGAGTGAACCTAGTCCATTTTTGGTTCAGATTGATCTTGAGGAGATGAAGCAGGAATATGCAAGATCAAAGCCACTTTTTAGATTGAAGTTACTTCCTCCTCATCTGGCTTAGGCAGGAAGTTCAACAATTCATATCAGCCCAAATGACCAGGAGCCTTTCAGGCTAAGTTTCTTTTCCAATCACTTTTTGGTCATATTCTATTCACTATGCAAGATTTTGGGTTTTAGCCCTAATACTATAATGCCAATTGCCTAAATGTTCATTGGGGCCCAAATTCAACACCCTAATTTCTTTGCGGTCTATGAATTTGCATCTTTTCTAGCCTAAAAGATAAATGAGGGATTGGTGAGGTTGTAGGTAGGGTATACTAGCACTCCTTTCTTTTGGTATTCCATGTTAATGCACATGTTCTTGTACAAGAATGCCGACTTCTTCTCAGAGAAGATGGAATTGACGCAAGATGTAAATGGAGAAAGGTTATCGGTGTAGGTTTGGACTACAGATCTATCATACAATAGAGGAGGTGCCAGTTTTGTGCAATTTGACAATTGCTTTGCCTCCAAACTTAGGGCTCGGTTTGTAGTGAATGTGCCTAGGATCCCTAAGGACCTACATGACTTCCTGAGACCAAAGGTGGGGAGGCCTGATTTGAAAATTTGTCACAATTGGGGTGACATCATCTTGTACCCTGTCAACACTATTCTAGGAGTGTATGGCTTCTAGGGAGCCCCACATATCCTCCCATTCAATGTGCCATCAAGAATGGTGTTTGCTGAGGTCATGTGGCAAATAGGTTGTATTCATGAAGACAACTTGATAGGGAAGGGAAAAGGGACTTTGTTCCCTGATTATGTTGTGTCTGATTTTGCTTTCTCTGAGGGAGGATGGGTCCACTTTGGTAGATATTTTGATGATTTTCATTTGAGGAGTGGTCCCAAGTGGCAGCATGACCGTGAGGGTTTCTTTGCCCTTTTTTGGCAACGAATTAAGGGTGGCAGGTTTGCACATGAGTTTAATTTTTCTGAGGACCTAATCAAGAATGAGTTTGATTTGAATAGATAGGAATTGAACAAGGAGAAATGGATTGCATATGAGAATTTTTTGGCTACACTGCATAAAATGGATCCAAAATATGATCCATTAATGGAATTCACTCTGTTCCACAAGAAAATTGATTTCTTGATGGAGAAATTCAAAGAGATCATGGGCACTTTGATGATGAAGAAGGTCAACTTTGAAACTTCTTAAACTTCAACTACACAAGCTACAAGCTTGACTGTAAATGTGGCCAAATTGGCCCAAAAGACAGCTAAGAGAAGAAGCTGAAAAGAAGAGCTTGATGGAGAAGTATAGTAGGATTCAACAAGGGAACGTTGAGTTGAAAACTGAGGTAGATAGGTTGAAGTATAGGCAAGTGGGGGAGTCCTCCAGTGCTCTTGGTATCATGACACTACCTTCTAAATCAGGATCAGTACCTCGTACTTCTCCAATTGTTTCTACTCTAGGATCCCCCATCCAGATGCCTGCTCTCAGTCCTAGAATAGGGCCAGTTGAAGAAGAGATTGAATAATCTGTGGATCCCACTAAGAAGCAGATGCTAAATAAGATTACAGAGTTACAAACGACTTTAAAAGAAAGTGAGGAAGGAGCAGTTGCGAAGCAAAATGAAGTTGTCGATACAATTATGAGGCACCTAAATGAGAAGGTTGATGGTAGATTACCATTAGTATATTCTTTATATTATTTATTCTTGGATGCAATAAAAAATATTACTAGGGATCAGGAAATAGTTTTTCCTTTAGATGAGAAGTGGATCCCTAGGGCCAATAACCTAGATATTATATGTATAAGGCCTCTAAATTTGATGCAGATAACAGGCCCCAATCATTGAGGCCTACTCAAATTTTTGTGAAGTCACTGAAAGGTTTTCAAGCCTTACTAGATGATTTGAGTAGGAATATTAAGGAATTGGTAAAGAGTTTTCATGATTGGAGTGATACATCTTTACTAGACATAATAGATACATAAGGAAATGTTAGATCACTATAGCAGTGGAAAGATAGAGCAGATGAAGTCATCAACGCACAAATCAAATTGGTTTGTGATGACTCTGACTATGATCTTTTGGTGAGTTGTATGGATAAATTCATTAGTACCAATACATTTTTGGAGTCTTTTGCAAGAGAGGCCAATCAGGTAGCACTAAAATACACACCTTACAATGCTAAGATGAATGAGGTGGTAAATTTTGATTGGCCAACATATGAAGAATATCAGAGATGGGTGGACAAATATTTAACCAAGGAGGAGTAGGAAAATGTTGACTACTGGTGGTTAACAACTCAGTTGTTATAGTTATAATAGATTTTGGTTATCTCTTGATGGCAGTTTTGGCGCAGGTTTCTTGAAGTGTGGCCAATGCAGTAGCTTGTTTCCAATGGATGGGATAAACAAGAAGATTCTCTAGGGACTCAGCTGTTGTAACAATTTTTTGAAATATCATAAGTCGGTCCAAGTGACCAATGACGTGTATTTCTGGCCCGATGCTTGTTTTCTCCTTCATTCTCTATAAGAAGGATTTCAAGCCTAGAAATACAACTTACCAAGTTAGATAATTTTGGGTCGAGTCTAGGAAAAGTTGCAGAGCAAATTGTATAGCCTGATAGTTTTAGTGAAAATGCAATTTAGGTTTTGTGTCATTCTGTAGTAGGTTTTGGATTCATGGGAGTTTGATATTTTGTGACAATATTGGCAGTTTAATTAAAAGAAGTTATTTCAGACTCATGTCTCTCCATTGTATAAGCATATCATAATTTTGAATAAAATAATCAAGGGTTGTTTCGTTCATCTCACTGTTGTGGTGTGTATGATTCTAATTTTCGCTTTAATTCAAAGAATTAATTAAAGTTCTTTAATGGGATCATAGATGGGTATGTTTTATATAAGGATTGGATAAGAAGTAGTGGGTTAGAATACATTGTGATGATATTGTAAGGCAATATTATCAAGGATCTTACTTGTTATGTGTTAAATCTATCATAAGCCTTTTAATTCTTATGAATTTGACTCCTCCAATGGTATATGGCACTGATCTAGGTTGTACTTATTTGTGAGGTTCTATATTTGTTTGTCTTTTCCTAAAGCTTGCTATAAATTGCAAATCAATGACTATTTTATACTGTGAAGTGTTGTAGTTATCTCATGCTCCAAATAGTTGATATTATTGATGAACAACCAATTCTATTTGATATTATCCTATTGTGTTGAGCTATTAATTGAGATTATTTGTTTTTGATAAAAGGGTAAAACAGGTTTTATAGGGACCCGAAACCATAGAGTTTACAAAGTAGAAAAGTGGACACTAAAGTCCCACCAAAAAAAAATAGCTGCCCAAAGAAAGACTAGCAGCAAAAAAACAAAAAGGACCATAAAGGTCACGAAGAAAGGAACAGCATAGAAAGCACGACAAAAACCCTAGCCATTAGTTCAGAGTCTTGAGGACAGACTCCATCTCTGCCTCTAGGTTCTGCATTTCTTTAACCCCCTTTTTAAAAGTTTGAATCATCTTTTGAGTGAGGGGGGCCTTGCGCTTTAGATTGGCTCTGGTTCTTCTGAAAATGCCAGCATTCGTATCCTGGATTTTATCCTCAGGTTCCTCTAGATCCACCACCAGAGACCCCTGCTGGGCTTTATCAAGCTTCTCAGTCATCACATTAATGATTATGGCATTGTGTCTTGTCATGCGGTTTTTTTGCTCAGCTACAATTTGGATAAGTTCTCAGCTTTGGAGTCAATATTCCTGTTACTATGATTCACTTCTTTCTTTTCCATCTCAGCAATCTTAGCGCCCATCTCATCAATCTTGCTTTGCAAGGCCCAGTTTTTAATTTTCAGCCCATTAATTTTAGAGAAAGTCCAATCGAAGAGTTTGGAGTGGGACTCATAATTGGTTTTGGCAAGGTTTAGATAATCCAGTGATGGCTCTCTTCTATACCTAGGGAACGTATTCTCAAGGTTAGGAGTAACAGGGGAGTTATCATTAAAGTGTGTATCCGGCAAGCGATCAGCACAAAGCTTAGTTTTGTTGGCATCAGACTCCTCCGACTCTGAGGACTCTTCGGAGTAGGAAACAAGGCTTTTGGCCTGGGTTTTCTTATCAAAAGAGCTGATCTTAAGGGAGGGCTTGTCAAGCTCAATCTCAATGCGGGTTTTACAAGAATTCCTAGAAGGAACAACATGCAAGCTAGGGACTTTTCTAGTTGAACTAGAGTTAGGCAAATACTCTGAGCCACTAGGCTTAGTATCATCACTCTCAGAATCAGGGTTGATTTCTAGAGTAGTAGGAATGGGCACATGGAGATAATCAACAATCAACCATATTAACCCAGTATGCAGAATGGGGAATCTTTTAGGGTTTTTCTTATTGTCCTCCAAGCTTTTCTTTAAGGAGGAGTAAAGATAATAGGGGATAGAGACCCTTACCTTGTGTCAGAAATGGTTGAGGAGAGCGAAGTGGTAGCCATAGACTTTAGTGAAGTGCCCGTGCACCGTAATGTACTCCATGATGACCCGCAGAACCTTTCTCCAAATAGCCTTTATGGAATCAACATCGAAGTAGCTGTTAGCAATTTTAACCATACTTAGCCTTTCCTTGTCCTTTTTAGGAAATCTGATCACAGCTTCATCAGAAAAAGCGCTGTCCCTAAAGAACTTCTTCCCTTTAGTGGATAATCCTGTAACATCAACAATAAGATTTTTGCTGAGTTCCACGTTCGTACCAAATAGGGTCAATTTACCATCATTCCAATTCTTGGCAAAGAGATCCGTAGCCTCCTAGTTAGAGCCATGAAGCTTATCTAGGAAAGGGATCAATCCTCCGCTTTTAATCTGATTCCAAACCTTGGCATTTTTCATGTGTATTTCGTAGCTGTCTAGCTCAGTTCGCTTTCTGTCTCCTCCCATATCGACCAATACAATGAGGTAGATCCAAACACAAGCTTTACTAAAATTGTCCCCGCCAAATCTAAGAACCCACATAGCATGTGGAGTTATCTTGCAGATTACTCCACTAGGATAGGTCCCATGCAATCTAATGATTGTGATGTGATAGATCCAACCTATCCTCATTAAAGGGATAACACGTCGCTTTTCCCTATGATTTATCATAATTTAATAGGGCACAGACATTAGAGTTTAGATCGCTAATATTTAGCCAGGTATGCACTTCTTTACTCCTAACTCCTTCATTAGCAAAAAAGTCCGCAACAGCATTGAATTCTTTATAAGCGTGTGATATTTTAACTTTTTCAAATTTTTCCAAATTCAATATGGCTTCCTCAATCCATGAGTTGATAGTCCACGAGGGGGAAGACTTGCCACAAAGGTAGTCAATTATATTTTTGGAGTCTCCTTCAAGCCATAGATTTTTAATGTTAACGCTTTGTGCTAAATTTATGATGTGATAAGCATCAGCTGCCTCCGCCAAATGATTAGTTTGAGAGCCAAGAGGCGAGGCAATCACGCCAATGAAATTTCCATAAGGGTCCCTTATAGCTCCTCCATAGCCCACCGCACCATCAAAGTTAGCTTTGATCCACCCATTTGGCAGAAAAGACCAGCAAACTCCCTCTCTATCCTTTTTACCCTTCATAATAGAACTAGACAAATTTAGACTGATCTTCCATTCCTTAGCAACATTTAAATCATAGTACTAATACTTTGCATTCATGGTCTTCTTGTCCTTCTAGGCCACAGCATTGAAATTTTCCTTCAGGGATCTGACAATTTTATCATAGACAATATCTTTAAAATCTTCTTTGCCCCTAAAAATTTTGTTATTGCGTTCTTTCCAAAGGCCCTAGGCAATATGAGGAAAGGATAAATCCCAAAAAAACTTGAGCAAAGGATTCCTTGTCGGGGCTTTCCATTGAGAAAAGAGATCTTCAATGGACAAAGGGAAAACCCAAGGAAGGTTCCATAACCTGATGAATTTATCCCGAAGAGAAGTAGCAAATGAGCAATGAAGGAATAAATGATGCACAGATTCAGCCTCCAACATACAAAGATAACATCTATTTGGAATTTGAAATCCGCATTTACACAGGTTGTCAATCATGAGCACCTTATTTTGGAGAAGGATCCAAAAGAAGATATAAATTTTGGGTATTAGATGTTTGAACCAAGCTTTAGACCAGAAGGGAGGATGATCCATAGAATAAGTGATCCTGGCAAAAGTGGATGACACAGAAAAGTTGCTAGAGGGTTCATCGATCCAAACCACACGATCATCCAACTGCTCAGAACTAAGTTTAACAGCCATCAACGAAGATTGTATGGGAGCCAAAGCCTGACTAACACTGCACAAGTCCACCCAATTACCATTCACTCTATAATCTTTCACATAAGATCCACACCGTGCCTTACAATTCTCAGCCCAATCTCTGATAGAGTTGATTTTTATCATGGGTTCCTTGAAAAGCCATCTATCCTCCTAGAATCTGGTATGATTACCATTTCTCACTTGCCATCCAATACCATCATCCACAATATTTTTTCCATTGATTAAATTGGTCCAGCACATAGACCCTCTGGGAAGAAGGTGGGGGTCCTTCTTGATAATGGAAGAACAATTGTTTTCTAAGTATTTGCTAGCCAAAATATCAATCCATTCCCCAGAAGAAGAGAAGATTCTCAAAATTTGTTTAGCTAAGAGGATTTTACATACAGTTCTGATTCTTCTTAAACCAAGTCCACCATTCTTTTTAGGTCTACAAACAAGATTCCAGTCAATTAGGGGGAGTCTTTTATTTTTATCAACACCCGACCAAAGAAATCTCTTTTGAATTTTTTCAATGGCTTCAACAAATTTAGCAGGAATCTTAAAGAGAATCAGGGCATAGATAGGGAGATTTGGGAGAGAGGCTTTGAGGAGCTGAAGCTTACCAGCTTGACTTAGCAAGGCTCCTTTCTAGCCCGCAAGCTTCTTGTTGAATCTTTCCACCAACGAGAGCTAGAAAGACTCAGGAGGTTTCATGCTTAAAGGAAGACCAAGGTAGGTGGCAGAAAAGGAATCCACCCTACAACCCAGAATTCTGGCAATTTTGGCATGTCTATGAACCGAAGTATTGAAGAAGAATAGGAAACTTTTTTGATTGCTGATCAGTTGTCCTGAAGCTCTCTCGTACTTGTTAAGTAGCTATTTTATAGATTTGCCTTCAGACGCAATAGCTTGACCCATAAGCATAGTATCATCAATGAATTGTTGATGGGAGCACACGAAGTTGCTCAAGGAAGGTTTCTAGACCAGAAAGAAATTTAAAGTCAACCAAACTTTTCAGATTCCTGCCAAGACTTTCAGCCATAATAGTGAATAAAATAAGAGATATAGGATCACCCTGCCTTAGACCTCTGGTGCTCTGAAAAAAGGAGGTAGGGGATCCATTGACCATAATCGATATGGAAGCTGTGGACACAAGTTGTTCCACCATGTGGATAACCCTATTATTAAAACCAAAAGCCTTCAAGATTTTAAATAAGAAAATCCAATCGACTCTATCATAGGCTTTAGAGATATCAAGCTTTAATAAGAAACCTTCAGTCTTTGACTCAATAAGGGAATGAATGTTCTCATGAACTGTCACAATAGAATCAAGGATTTGTCTACCAGAAACAAAGCCATTCTGTTGAGGAGAAATCAAAGAAGGCAGAAAAGTTAAGAATCTAGAGGTTAAGACCTTAGAGATGATTTTGTATAAAGAATTATAGAGACTGATGGGCCTAAAAGCCTCAAAGTTATTAGCTCTAGGTTTCTTGGGGATGAGAACCAAGAAAGTAGCATTTAATTCTTTTAGAAGACATCTGGATCCAAAAAAATTCTTAACAGCATTAACCACATCTTCGTCAATAATCTCCCAAAGCCATTGAAAGAAAAATAAAGGGAAACCATCAGGACCCAGAGCTTTACTCCCATCAAAGGAAAAGATAGCCCACTTGACTTCCTCCTTGGTGGGGATAGCTATAAAAAAAGAGTTGTTTTCTTGGTTGATAATTCTTGGTATAGCCTCAAATAGCTGATCCTGCTCATTTTGGTTTATTTCATTACTTGCCGAGAGAAGATGTTTAAAGAAGGAGCTCGCCTGCTTTCTAATATCCTCCTCCTCCTCATACCTGGTTCCATTCACATCTATATGAGATATTCTGTTAACAGCTTTGTGTTTCGAAGCCGAAAGATGGAAGTAATTGAGATTATTTGTTGTTGTTAATGTTGTTTATAATATTGGTGCAGAGGTTGTAAACACATTAGAGGGATCACCCTCCTGGGTCTTATAGAACCTGAAGTGTAAGAGGTTTAGTTAAAATCCTTTTCAGTTGGTCCAGGTCCTTCGAGTTGCCTTTGATTGGAATTGGCAATTCCATAGGTAGATTAAAAGATCAACCTATTTATAGTAAAAAAACACCAACACTTCTCTGCCAACTGAATGGAAAGAAGCACGGGAGAAATCCTTACTCGAAGGTTCCGCAATGTCATCATCCAAAGAATCCTCTAAGTAGGCCACCAATTTATCTACAAGGGGTTCTTCCCTTTTTTTTTTGTCAACACTAACGCTTCAGGAGGAATTTTCCAGAAACAATATTTCTTGTTTGAAGGCTTAGCAACAGGTGTATTCTTTTTTTTTTTACTAGGAGTAGGAGTAATCTCTTCCACCCAGTCCAGATCCGAACCCTTGACATCCCCAGGCGAGCTTGAATCAGTGTCATAACCCTCCAAGGCCAAGGCAGAGATGGGGTTAGAGACCATCAACATAGTTTTGAAGTGCTCATAAATAAGTCATATTAGACCAACATGTAGGACCGGATTCTCATCAGGATTTTTCCTATTATCCTCAATGCTATTGTTCAAAGAGCATAACAGGTAATAGGGGGAGGAAACCCTAACCTTATATCTGAAATAGTTGAGTAAAATGAAATGATAACTGCATACGCCGGTAAATCTCCCATCCAACATAATGTACTCCATTAGGGCTCTGAGCAACTCCCTCCAAATTTTTTTTATCCTGCTCGAATCAAAACAACTATTAGAGAATTTAACAAGTCTCTTTTTCTCCTCCTCAGTCTTTAGAAAACTGATCACAACTTCATCCGAGTATTTCCTATCACGGTAATATTTCAAACCATCCACATGGAGACCAGTAACTTCTCCAATAAGTGCCTCATCCACAAGCACCTTCCTTCCAAATAAGATGATCTCACCTTTATTCCAGTGTTTCACAAAATAATTAGTTGCTTTGAGGTTTGGCCTGTGAAGTCTTTCAATGAACGGTTATAGCCCTCCCTTCTCAATTTTCTTCCACACCTTTGAATTTTCTTTATTCTTAGTGCACGTAGTACGCTCAACTCTTTTCTTGCTTCCTCCCATTGTCGTTAATCTTTTGCTTTGAAAGCCCACACAAAGAAAATACAGACTTATGAGAATGCAGCAAAACCAAGGCACCCACAAAACATGCAAGCTCAACCCATCTGTCATATTCATTGCGATTCAGCCACCAAATCATATAATATCACGGTACTTGACACATTTCTCTTTATTCATTTTTAAATGTGGCTTCTCTAGACCATTAGTGGATTCATAGTTGATTAGGGCTCTGACGTTAGCAGGAAAATCTTTGAAATTATGCCATGTCACCTTTCTATTATATCTTATTCCCTCATTGGCAAAGAAGTCCGCCACTCCATTCCCTTCTCTATAGATATGGGAAATTTTAACTTTCTCAAACTTAGATAAAGTGGCCCTAGCCTCATCAATTCAATACTTAATAGTCCACAATGGGGGGGAAAAAGCCAAGGAGGCAATCAATGATATTCTTGGAGTCGCCCTCAATCCAAATATTTTTAAAGTTCAAACTATTAGCCAAATTTTTGATCTGGTAGGCTCCTAAAGCTTCAGTTGAATGATTGGTTTGTTTCCCTAAAGAGACAACAACCATAACAATGAACATACCTTTATCATCATGTAACACACCTCCACTCCCAACCATTCCCGGATTCCCTTTTTTCGCCCCATCAACATTATCTTTAATCCAACCCCTGGGAGGGTGATACCACAAGACACCATCCCAATTCTTTTTAGCAGGTTTAGAAGCTAGGGACACATCTCCTTTAATCTCCAAAACTTTGGCCATTTCAGAGTCATAAACTGAACAAACCATAGATTCAATCACCACCTCTTGAAGAGGAGCCAAATTAAAGTTTTCCCCCATGAGTCTAAAATTTTTATCAAACACAAGTTTCTCCGTAGTTTCCTTATCCCTGAACACTTTGTTGTTTCTCTCCTTCCAAACTCCCCAAACAATATAAGGGAAAGTCAATGATGACAGCTTGCGAATATGCGGGTTAGAGGAGGGGGCCACCCTTTGAGTAAAATGATCCTTAATAGTACCAGGTGACACCTAGGAGATTCTCCACAGAGAGTAGAACCTTTCCTAGATAGAGCTCACAAAAGGACAATGAATAAACAAATGATTGGCCATTTTCGCTGCACGCTTACAAAGGTAGTAGTGGTTGGGGATCTTAAAGCCCCTCTTACAAAGTTTGTCCACCGTAAGTACCTTGTTCTCAAGAAGGATCGAGAAGAAAATATTAACCTTCGGGGTCAAGTAGCTTAACCAAGCTTTGGCCCAAAAAGGGGTGAGGGCTAAAAGATAAAGACAACAAAGAGACAGCCGATGAAACAGAGTAGTTGCCTGACAAACTAGCCATCCAAACCAAGATGTCCTCCTAACAATTAAAGTCCATTCTGAAAGCCATAAGTGAGGACTAGATAGGGGCAAGATCCATATTGATCTAACAAAGATTCACCCAACATCCATTCCTCCAGTAATCTTTAACTAGGAATCCAAAAGAAGCCTTGCAAATGTCCGCCCAATGTTTGAAACTATCAAAATAAACCAAAGGTTCCTTCAAAAGCCATCTATCCTCCCAGAACCTCACAAGATTTCCACTTCTTATACTCCATCCCATTCCCAAATGAAGTATTTTACTCCCTTTTAAGATATCATTCCAAAGAGTCGAACCCCTGGGTAGACTCTGAGAATCCAACAAAGAATTAAGAGATCCAGTGTTAGCAAAATATTTGTTTTTAATGATTTTCTTCCATTCTCCAATTGAGGAGAAAATTCTCCAGATCTATTTAGAAAAGAGAGCTTTATTAACAGTTTTGATTCTTCTGAGGCCCAATCCCCCTAGCTTCTTCGGTCTACAAACCAAGTCCCATTCAATGAGGGGCATACATTGCCTTTCTTCGACTCCAGACCAGAGAAAATGATGTTTAACTTGTACACTTAATTTTGAGAATATTTATTTCACTGAGGAAGACAATCTTAGGTAGGGTATGTTGAGAGATTAGACTTTCACACTTTATACATGCCGATTTATGTGTATGATTATCTATCTAATTTAGTAAAATATAGGAAGATCAATTAAAGGTACAACATTCTGGGACTTTGTTAATTGAAGGATAATTTTTATTTTAGCTTATAATTTACATTTCACTATTTAATTAGTCATCATGATGAGTCAAGAAAGACATAGTAGTTTTGTTAATTGTTGATGAAAATTTATGTGATTGATAATTAAATTCTTTGGCCAAAGTAATATTGTAGTTGTATACAATGTTAGTTCACTATACCATAAGGACCATGTTAGCTGAGAATCGTGTTAGCTATAGAAGATCTAGGATATTTCATGTTGGGATGCATGTGACAAGTGTGCACATTTCATACTTTCTTTTGGTTCTCAAATTTGGTTCTACTATAGAGATCACTATCAATTACCCTTGTTGAAGGGTCAAACTAATTCAAGTGGGAAGATGTGCAACGGACCACCTAGTGTGTAATTTATAGATAATTCTTTCATTATTTTACTATTTTGGGTGGCTAATTACAAATGAAAGTTAACCGATAAAATTGATTATCTACATAATTGCATGCATGTTCAACAAGAAAACATGAATAAAAATAATGGATGCCCATTAGACCGATGGAGTATCACAAAAAATTAAGCTATCAATGTACAGTTAAATTATAAGAATTAAAAATTTGGAAATCATACTATAAATAATCTATATAACAATGTGTACATGATCTACAAAGGAGAAGCTATGAAAACTTGTAGTGGTCATGTGGAGATGGAGATCATTGAAGCTCTAAAAGTTTTAATAAATTATCTTGTAGAACAATAAATTAAAATAATGTAAAAATTATGAATATTTTATAGAAAGAAGCAATAAGTATAAATAGACTTTAATTTTAAATTTGAGAATAATTATTAATTAATGTACTATAATAGCTATAACTTATCCATTCCATAGAGAGAGTTTTAAAATAAGAACCCATACCCCTTCTCTACAACCGGTGCACCGCATGCCTATCCGCCAAATTAAACATGTGTCATTATCCAGTTCAATTTATTTTGGAACATTTTACAGGTCGATGAGAAAACAATAGATGAATGAATTATGTAGGAGGTAGGAGGTTTGAGAGAATAGCATTCTTGGATAATAAATTATTACGAAAACAAATTACAAAAATGCTAGTTGCTAGAAGACTCGCTTAGTTGGAAATGTATCCCAACTTCAAATTCCTAAGTTTTTCCAAATGTACAAAGTGCAGTCTCCGGCTTCAAGATGGTTCCAAGTGACCAAAGCATTCAGATCTCCACAGCAGTAGCAGATTGAATAAAGCCTTGTAAATTTGTCTGTTTGTCAAGTGTTTTCCACTTTTCCCTCAAAGGATTATATATATAAAACATGCTCTTCTGATCGCCAGCCGCAGCAGAACCAGCGATGAATATCCCGTTGTAGCACACCGTGGGCACACGTTACTGCACATAAGCCTTCAGGCAAAGCACCAACAACTATCCACAGATTTTTCTCGACGTCATATTGCCTGAATTGGCGTGTGGTGAAAGAATACAAGTGCCCAAAAGAAGATACTCAAAAGCCCAGGAATCTTTGTGGAAGAGTCCACATATCTTCCGCTCTATTCCAAATGCGAGTGTTGGGATCGAAAACTTGTGCCCTACTCTCGAATCGCCCCTGCGTCTCTGTTGTGTACCCGCTCATCACAAACTATTTTCCATCAATGAAAACACTTCTGCACTCATCTCTCTCCTCATTCATGTCAGGGAGAACATCCCACCGGTCGTGTTCGACATCATTAACTTCTGCAGACCGCAAAGAGTTTTTGTCGTCGTCGTGGCCTCCTGCGACATAGATGAGACAAGACGAAGAACAAGAGCATGAAAATAAGGAGTGAACAGTGGGCATATGGGCTCCACGCCACCATGTCACAGAAGGAAAATCATAAACAAACACAGTCGCTAGCGATTGCCAAGTAAGTGGATGCCATCCACCCATTACCACAAGTTTCCCGGTGGGAGTCGATAGAGGCTGACACAAGTGCGAAATTCCGCTGGGGAAATCTGGAATTGGATGGAGGGTTTCGTAGCTTCCGTCGACAGGGTCATATGCACATATTCTTCGAACATGCTTACTGTTGTCTTGGGGAAGAGTAACAGCCAAACATAGGCATTGTTGTTTCAACCCAAAACGTGTTTTGTCCTCATAGAACCGCGGGCTTTTGACAACAGCTTCCCACTTTCTGCATACAGACAGAAGATTGGGATGGCATTTGTACGCCACTCTCAGCAAACATTCATGAGCGATTTCTTCGGGAAGGCTCGGAATAACATCGCCCATAACTAATCCCATAGAATGCAATTGTCGAGGAAGTAATGAATAAAAGCACAAATTTAATCGTTAAATCAGATAACCTGCTCGTTGCCACAGTTAATCTTTACAAGTTTGTTAGAATAGAAAATGCATAGCCGTGAGGGTATTTATGCCAAAAAAATGAAGAAAGCGGGAGTGGCAGCCTTTCCTGACCTCTCGAGCAGTATATTGTATATGTAGCGTAGCAGAACGTACTCGGTAGCCAGAATCAGCGTAAGAGCCGTCTAGGAAATTTCACTTAGAAAAGAAAATAGATTTCTTGAATCTTTCGCTAAACAGTTAACCACGTTATCCACATTAGTTTAGACTGTTGTAGAAGGTTCAGACAACGAAATCACCTGTAATTTCGTCGAGAGGCGAACTATGGCATCAAAATCATAGTAAACTTTTTGGCCTTTTTGAAAAAAATGACTGGCAGCTGCCAGTATTCGAACAGAAGAGACACGTGCTCAAATATTATTGGCGTCGGTTTAATTAAGGTGTTATTTGGCGTCGGTTTAATATTAATACAGGCTATCACCCTACATGATAGCCTGTATTCGTGATATATTAATGACCTACAGAAGTTTTTAAAATGCATGAAAAATAAAATCGAATGCATGCATTCGAAACAATCGCAAGTGACAGTTGTATGCATGAAAGTTGAAATGGTTTTTAGAAAATGGTAGTGAAAGAGTAACTGACATCGGTAGTGGAAGGTAATATTAATTAAAAGACCGTTCAATAACTCCTGAAGGCGTCAGAGCAAGGAAACCATCGCTGCTGCATGTATAGAAGTCGTTTCATCAATAAATTCTGAAGGAGCCGCGCAGAATAAAAGATCGCTGGAGCCTTTTTAAGGGAAATCCGATATTTAGTCGCAGCAAGATTACTATCATTGTGCTCGATAAAACAGGCCAGACGAAAGTCCCCAAGGTGAGCGTTCAATTACCCGTTTAGCTTCAAATTACTGTGATTTTGCGATGAGGTGAAAATAAGCCCTCTTTTGGTACTGACAATATTATTATGCAAATAGATTTTGATAGTTTAGCGGCCCAATCAGGCTTCTGAAGCTGCATGCTGGTAGCCTCCTCCACAATCTTGTTCGCAAGCGTGGCCACCTGTAGGAGTTCCTTCATCTTGTCGCTCATGCTGCCTGTGCTCATCTTTCGCCCCACCTCCGCTCCCCCAACCAGGAGTTTCTCGCTGAAGGCATTGAATTTCTCCATCAAACCTTAATTTCTCTGCTATCTTCTTCTCTTTTCTACTGTCCTGTATCCTTCAATCGGATCTGCAATCTAAATCACTTCATGTAAATATGAGAGGATTATTTTGGCTCCACGAGTTTCGTGGGGCGTTTGGGAATTCGTTATCATTTTTAAGGCTTTAGAAAGTCAATTTTTTAGAATGGTGGAGAACGTTTTCATGTTTTCTTTCATCAACGACTGTGTCATGTATACGAAGTATATTTTAAATTTTGTTATTTATTTGTTTTTTCAATTCTTTTATTTTTCAATAATTTTACATTTTGAGCATAGCCACTTGTGCAATACCAAGTGAAAAAATTCAACCGCATGGTAGTTACTCTACTTTTGTTTTTACATATAATAGTGCATTTTCTGTTATTTGTTTTTACATGTAATAGTGCATTTTCTGTTATTAGTTATTCATCTATAATCTATACATGAAGATCAATATTATTTATTGAAAATTTAAATCTTCCATCTACGTTAGTTGGATTAGAACACTAAGTCACATGGAGAATTATATCGATCATGTGATATTATGTTCTTCTCTTAGTGTAAGGTGGTTTCTACAATTAATAAACTTAAAAGTAGTTTATGTTACCCAAATTATGAATATTAATAAATCTAATTGCACTACAATTTTGTTACAACATCAATATTTTTTATTATACAATTAAGTTTTTTAATCTTTTATCCTAATGATAAATTATTTCGTTTCTGTAATGTAGTGGTTTTGATCATGATCAAATCTTGTTTTTCAGTCTGCAAATCTCTATAGAAGGCATATACTGCGCTCTTTGGGATGGTATTTATGCCCAAATCTATATCAAAATATATAAACGTCAAGAGTCATTACATTTATTCTCAAATAATATTATAATATACTTAAAATTATATAAAAAAATTATCTTTTATTATTAAGATAAAGATTAAAAAAAATAATTGTATAAAGCAAAGGTAACAAACAATAAAATCATTTTTCATAAATTGTCTAATACAGTTTGCAATTTGCATTTGAACAGCGGCATGTTTATGCTCCATTATCTTCCACCTGCAACATGCGAAGCAATGGCTGCACTCTCCCAAATAATTTCAAGCATAAACATTTTATTTTCATTGTGTTTTGATAGCGTTCATTTCAATTGGGTCATTTTCTACTTTTATTTCTTTGTGATCCACGAATTGGTAAGCAATCTACACTTTTATCCTGATATTTGGATCAAAGCTATGAGTCCTTTTTTTTTTTTTTTTTTTGTTGTGCAAAGAATTTTCCACTAATTTCTTTTGCATTTCAATACTTTAGAAGAAGCTAAAGGAAATCTTTATTCTGTATCATTGAAGGTTCTAAGAAGAATGGATCCAACCCCACAAACCGTAAAAACGTTAGCCACACAAAAGCCCAAAAAAAATGGTGAGAAGATCACTTATATGCAACTGGCCTACTATAGCATATAAATGGCGAAAGTATCAGATGATGTTGAATGCTGTTCAACAATATACAGAAAATTAATGCACTCAATAATCCCAAAAGAAAAGGTGGTTTTTAATGGAAGTTTTTATTATCAATTGTCTCTCTTGCATGGAAGAATGGTTTAGGTTGTAACACCAAGTTGGGTAATCTGAGTTGTTTGAAATGATGATGTTGACATCTTATTTCAATATCATTTATGGTTATACGGAGGAGGTTTGAGTAATTTTTATGGTTTAATAAATGAGATTAGAGTCATTTTTTATTTGGTGTTGTTGAGAAAATTTAAGAATCAAATTTAAAAAGTGTTCTTTACTCATTAATTCTTCTTATTGAATTATAAATTGTGAAAAAATTATATGTCTTATTTAAACAATTATAATGATGAAAAATGTAAGAAAATATGTAGAAAATATTTGTTGTTGTGGATTTGGATGGATTGTATTAATGTATTGTGGGCTAGGTTAAAAAAAAAAATTAATGTGTTGAAGTGTTTTACCACTATTCTGTTGCAAATTTATTACACTAACACAAAGACTATTACTTGTCATATTGCAAATTAAATTTGAAGAACAATTTAGATGAAAATTAAATTACTTGCCAAGTGTTATTTGTTCTCTATAACAAAAATGAAAGATTATATCTCTACTTTCAATTGTACTAAGTTTCTTTTATTTGTATCTATTATGATTCTATATATTGATAAAATAATGTTTGTAGTTAAATTATTATTTTATAAATATGTCTTTAAATTTAGAAGACCAATAGTTTAAAATATACACTATATAGAGGTTTATCATCCCTAAGACAAGAATATATTTTTTGGATAAATTTTTGATAATTTATATTGGAAAAATCATTTAGTTTTCTTCAATTTAAGAACAATAAAATATAATTAAAATTGTATTTTAAAATATTTTCAAAAATAAAAATCAAAGTGATTTTGATGAAACAAAAAAATCAAAACAAAGAAATTTGAGAAAACAAAAATCAAATGAAAGAGATTTGTAGAAATAAAAAAATTAAAATCAAAGATAGATCACAAAAAAGTGAAAATATTTATTATAAATAATTTTAAAATTAAAATAAATCAAAAATATTTGATGAAAAAGAAAAATCAAAGAAAAATCACAAAAATTTGAATATATATTTACCATGGATAAACTAAAAGATCAACTAAATAAATAAAAAACTTAGCATAGATAAATTAAAGATCAATTAAATAAATCAAAGATAAAAGATAATTCAAATATTTGAATAAGCTAAAAGATGAATTAAATAAATAAATAGAAATATTTTATAAATAAATGGTTAGTTGTATTAATCAATTCAATATATCTATATTTAAATAAATTAAAATATGAAATAAATAAATAAATTGTTAGTTGTATTAATCAATTTTAGAATAAATTATAAATATAATATTTAAATTTATGAGCAATAATTATGATGGTAGATTTTGTGAATTGTTAAGTTGAAAAGGTCAAAGATTTTGAAAAATTGATTTGTAAACTATGCAAATGATTAAAAAGAATCAATTTTTATAAAAGGCTCAATTCACATGAATGGATCATTATTGTAGCTAAAGTAGGTTGGTGGAAAAATGGAGGATAGACGATAGAAAACTATTGAGAATAATAAAAAGAGACAAATTGAAGAAATCAATACAATCAATACAAATAAGTGTGTTGATTAAGACACTAATTTGGAATAAGAGATGTCCATTAAAACCTAAAGTGTAAATTTTGGGGGGTTATATTAGGCATCAAGAATTATAGATGACAACAAATGGGTGAATCTAATGCGCTTCAAGATTTAGACTAAAATTTAGAGTTCAATTAGGGTCAAGCTTAGGCTATGGTTGGTGTGAAAGTTCAATTGGGGTAAGCATTAGTGTTAGGGTTAGGGTTAGGGTTCAATTAGAGTTAAAATTTAACTAAAATTAAGGTTACATATAGTGTCAAGATTAGGATTAGGGTTAGAGATATAATTATTATTAGGTTAGGGTTAGGGTTAGAATTAGGGTTAGATTTAAGATTGACTATTATCAGGGTTAAATATAGGGTCAAAATTAAAGTTAAGGTTAGGGTCAGAGATAGAACGAGGATTATAGTTGGGTTTTTCACTTAGGGTTAGGTTGAGATAGGGTTAAGTTTAGGGTTAACATTAGGGTTAGATAAATAATTATGATTAAGGTTAGGATTAGGGTTGGGGTTAGAGTTAGGATTAGGAAGAGGGTTAGAGATATGTTACAGTTAGAGATATTGTTATGAGTAGCGTTGGGTTAGGGTTAGAGACAAAATTAGGATTAGAGTTAGGGTTTGCATTAGGATTGGGGTTAAGCTTAGGGTTTGCATTAGGATCAGGGTTAAGCTTAGAGTTTGAGTAGAGGGTGGAAGAGTTAGAAGAACTTTTTGTGCACCTAATCAGAACTGTAATCAAAATTTTGGAGAATCTATTTTCTCAATTCAAATTCATCAAATGGATTTAATTTGATTACTGTATGTAAGGTAGTGAGCCTTCCCTTTGAGCAGTGTGCTCTAGGAAGTGTGCCTGAAGTGCATTCTCTTTTTATTCTTCATTTTACTTCTAATAGGGTATAATCTTGTGGACTAACATCCACCGTGGTTTTTCTCCTAACAAGGTTTCCACGTATAAAATCTTGGTGTTCATGTGTCTCTGATGCGCTGCTGATTTTATGCTTGCAATGTTAATTATCAGATCTATGATATAAGGTTGGTTAATGTTGTATAAGTTTGTTTTTGGTAACAAATGATTCACCCCCCTCTTAGTTGTCTGTCCTCTTTTTTTCAACAAATCATAACCCTAATCTTAAACTATTATTTATGCTAACCCTAATCCTAATTTTGATGCAAACCCTTACCCTCATCCTAATGTTAACCATATTTCTATCCCTAACTATATCTCTTAACCCTAACCATAAGATTCACTATATCTCTAGCCCTAATCCTAACCTAAACCCTAAACCGAACTATATCTCTTAACCCCAACCTAACCATAATCTGAACACTAAACTTGATCAAGAACATAACTATAACCCTAATCCTGATCACCTTAACCCCAATTATTACCCAACCCTAACTATATCTATTAACCCTAAACTTGATTGCAAACCTAAATGTAACCCTAATTTTGATGCAAACCTTGACCCTCATCATAATGTTAATCATATTTCTAACCCTAACTACATCTCTTAACCCTAACTATATGATAGGTCCTATTATGAAATTTGATTTTGAATAATATTTACTTATATTATTAACTATATGATGAATATTATGAAGATTTACTTAAATCAAGATTTTAATTATATAGTCACCTCTCTTTTAAGTTTTATATAAATTAAATCAAATAATTATATAGCAGCTATATAAATTAAATTTTATATATAAATCTTATTTTATATATATTTACTTATATTCTTAAAATATAAGTAAATCTTATTTAAAATCTTAAGATATAGATCAATCTTAATAATATTAATTTAATATTTATAGCATTATAAATCTTTATAGAATTATTTAATAAATGTTTGCAAATCAATCTTAGCCTATCCCTAATCGTAACTATATCTCTTTACCCTAATCCTAACTATATCTCTAGCCCTAACCCTAATGTTAACCCTAACCCTAACTATATCTCTTAATCTTAACCCTAACCCTATTCCTAAGTCATTGTCTAACCCTAACACTAATTTTCATGTGAACCTTGACCCTAATTTTGATGCAAACCCTGACCCTCATTTTAATGTGAACCCTAACCCTCATCATAATGTTAATCATATTTTGAACCCTAACTATATCTCTTAACCCTAACTCTAAGCCTAACTATATCTCTAGCCCTAATCCTAACTTGAACTGTAAGTGTAACTATATCTCTTAACCCCAACTCTAACCATAATCCTAACCCTAATCCTAAGCTAATCTTGATGATAAACATAACCCTAACCCTAATTTTTATGCAAACCTTGTCTCTCATCCTAAAATTAACCATAACACTAACCCTAACTATATAACTTTAACTCTAACCCTAACCCTAACTATATCTCTATACCTAATCATATCCTTAACTATTTCTATTAACCTTAACCCCAACCCTAATCCTAACTAAAATTTTGTTATTGATGATATAATATTTTTTTATTATAATATTATAAATATACTTAAAATTTTAACTTAACATTTAAATATTAAATTATATATATTATTTTTTTAAATAATATATATAATATTATACTATCATATTGTAATATACTAATTATTATAATACTTTAATATAAAATATCTAAATATTAAAAAAAAATATTTAAGATATTATGTTGCGTCGTGACTGCTACTAGCATATATATATTTAATAATATATATAAAATACGTCGAGAGATATCCTTCTCGAGGCACGTATTCAATTTTTATGTGAAAATTTTGATTAAAAAATAGGCACCTTGAGAAGGATATCTCTCGGCGTAATTTATATATATTATTAAATATATATATGCTAGTATTTTAGTTAATGGCAAAGTACCTTGCGAAGATTTCTTTATGGAGATTGAGAGTCAATACCTAAAAGGTATTAATTATTTCACTAAAATAAATCAACTGAAACAATTATATATTACTTTCTTCATTGCAGGACTATTTATATTGTTTCTTTTCCTCGAAAAGAAGGTCAAATACATTTGTAAAATTTATCTGAATTGGTAAATCTATTAGAGTAATAATAGTAAATGCTTTCGTCCTTACATTCTAAAATTCCGTTAATACCTAAAACACGTTATTCAGCATCCACAAAGATGGGTTATATGGATACAACTAAGCGAAGACATTATTGTGACCTTAAAATATTGTCAACTTTAGTATTTAACTAAGACATTACTGTAAGAGAGGATTAAATGAAATTCTTACTGTTATAGTTGCAACTAACATAGATCTTTAGATTAACAGATTTAAAGAATACTAAACTGAACAGAAAGAAGAAACCAGAAGTTTACGTGGTTCGGCAATATGCCTATGTCCACAGGAAAGCAGGAGAAGACTTTTATTAATCACACAACACCACTTACAATTTCTGAAACAATCCAATATATAATGGACTCTGCAACCATATGCTTAATTTGTGCCAACGTAATTCCAAGCTAGCATAATGGAGCAACAAAGCATCACCAAAATTGGTTTATGTTTGAACTAATTCTATTTGCATTTGAACAGTTAGAAGGAGAAAATATAAAATTTACGGGACTTCACATCCCAACAATCTCCCACTTGAAGTCCAAACAATACTATGAACAATCATGCTTCAAGAAATCTCCTGCTTTCCAAGGCCTATTGTCATAGGCTTACCAATCCAAGAGAAGCTCTACAGAACTCCAGCTTCTCTTTTGAAACAACCTTTGTAAATGTATCTGTAGGATTCAAATTCGTATGTATCTTTTCCAAAATGAGCTTACCCTCTTCAAGAACACTTCAAATATAGTGATATCGAAGCTCTAGGTGCTTTGTTCATGAATGAAATACTGCATTTTTGGCCAAGTGAATGGAACTTTTACAATCACTATACAATACAAATTCCTTTTGTCTATTACCAAATTCAAATAGTAACCTCTGCAACCACAACATCTCCTTTGCTCCTTCTGTCATTGCAATATACTTGGCTTCAGTAGTTGAAAGAGCCACTACTTTTTGTAACCTGGAAATCCAGCTAACTGCTGCTCCTGCCAATGTGAACACATATCCTATTGTAGATCATCTTCAATCTAAATCTCTAGCCATGTCTGAATCAACATATCCATGCAATTGTGCATCTTCACCTCGAAACCTCAAAACATGGTTTGAAGTGCCTTTAAGATATCTCAGAATCCATTTCACTAATTGCTAATGAACTTTTCCTAGATTACTCATGTATCTACTAACCACTCCCACTGCTTGAGAAATATCTGGTCTTGTACAGACCATAGCATACCTTAAACTCCCAGCTGCATAGGAATATGGCACTATTGCCATGTATTCTTTTTCTTCAAGTGTCTTGGGACACATCTCATAAGATAATTTGAAATGCTCTATTAGGGGTGTGCTTACTACCTTGGCATCCTTCATGCTAAACCTTTCTAGTACTTTTTCAATGTATTTCTCCTGTGACAAGATAAGTTCCCTTTTCTTCCTGTCTCTGATAATTCTCATTCCAAGGATTTGCTTTGCAGCTCCCAAATCCTTCATTGAAAATTTCTTAGCTAATTGTTGTTTCAACCTGTTAACAACAACCATGCTAGATCCTACAACTAGCATATCATCAACATACACCAATAGAAATACAAATTCTCCATTATCAAAGAACTTAAAATAGACACAATGGTCAGATTCACATCTAGAAATTTTTTGCTGAGACATGAAAGAATCGAATTTCAGATACCACTTTCTTGGAGCTTGTTTCAACCCATATAAACTGCGATTTAGTTTGCAAACAAGTGCTTCTTTACCTTTTTCCTCAAAACCTTCTAGTTGCTTCATGTACAACTCTTCTTCAAAGTCACCATGAAGAAAATTTGTCTTGACATCAAGTTGTTCCAACTCTAGATCATGAGCAACTACTAAACCCAACACCGCTCTAATAGAGGTCCTTTTCACAACTGGTGAAAATATCTCTGTAAAATCAATGCCCTTTTGTTGAGCATATCCCTTGACCACCAATCTGGCTTTAAATCTCTTCTTTTCATCTGATTCTTCCTTCACCATATACACCAACTTATTTTGTAATGCTTTCCTATTGGGTGGAAGTGTTACTAGATCCCATGTGTGATTTCCTTTAAGAGATTCCATCTCATCTCTCATGGCTTCCATCCATTTATTTCTATCTTTATCTACACATGCTTCTTTAAACAAAGTAGGTTCAGATTCATTAGAAAGCAACAAATATTGAATAAAATCTTTATACCTAGTTGAAGGACTATGCTCTCTAGTGGACCTCCTAACTGGAGGAATCAACTCTTGTGCATTACCATCTGGATTAACACGTTCTTCATTATCTTGGAAATCTTATGGTTGGTCATGTGTTTGATCTTGCACTGGTGGTTGTGGTTGGTTTACAATTACCTTTTGTTTAAACATATCACTACCATTTGTGATATCTTCTAATGGAATATACTCTTTAGGTGATTTAACTTCTTGTAAACTTGGCATTACTTTTTCATTAAATATCACATCTCTACTTCGTGTAACACACTTAGTAACTGGATCCCACAACCTATAACCATATGTTTCTTCTCTATATCGAGTAAAGATACACCTTTTAGATTTCATGTCAAGATAAGTTTGTTTCTCTTTAGGAATATGAACAAAAGCTTCACATCCAAACACACGCAAATGAACATAGGAAATTTTCTTACTTAACCATTTTTATTTTGGAATTCCAAATTCAAGCCGAGTGGATGGTGCTCTATTAATTAGGTACACTGATGTATTTACTGCTTCTCCCGGAACTCTTTTCCTAGTCCTGCATTAGAGAGCATGCTTTGTTCTCATTCCATAATGGTTCTATTTAACCTTTCTGGAGCACCGTTCTCTTGTGGTGTAAGAGGAACAATCTTGATTCTCTGAATACCATTCTCTGCATAGTATTGATCAAATTATTTTGAACAATACTCACCTCCATTGTCAATTTTAAAACTTTTAATCTTATAACTAGTTTGGTTTTCAACAAGTGCTTTGAAGGTTTTAAATATACCAAAAACTTCAGACTTCTTTTTCATCATATAAATCCAAACCTTCCTAGTGCAATCATCTAAAAAAGTAACAAAATAAATAGAACCTCCAATAGATGCTACGACTGTGAGGCCGAAGACATCCGAATACACTAGCTCCAATGGTTGTGTCTTCATCTTGTGTTCCTTTTTAGAGAATCTTGTCCTCTTCTGCTTGTCGTAGATCATGCAATGTTCACATAACTCCATATACACTTCTTTCAAACTAGGAAGTTGGTTCTTCAAAATATCAAGTCCCTTTTGGCTCACGTGTCTGAGCCTTTTATGCCAAAGCTCTGTTGCGCTATCTACTACATACAATGTACCAGATTTTCTTCCTCTTGCTATGACCAACGCTCCTTTTGTTACCTTCCATGCTCCTGCTCCAAACGTAACACTATATCCAAGGGCATCTAATTATCAGGCTGAAATCAGGTTCCTTCTGATTTGAGGAACATGTATAACATCTTTCAGCAACCAACTGTTACCATTCTTCATCTTCAATAGAACATCTCCTTTTCGAATGATACTGCAAGGTTCATCATCACCGAGATAAACCTTACCAAAATTACCAGCTTGGTAATTTCTAAAACAATCTCTTGAAGATGTTGCATGGAACGATGCTCCGGAGTCAAGTATCCAAACATCTGCAACAACATCACTTGAAGATAAAATAAGAGCATCAACATCTTCTTCAGAAGTTGTATTTACCTCATTATCTTTAGATTGATTTTCAGCCTTCTTTTTGTTTTGGAGGGTCCAACATTTTTTCTTCATGTGGCCCTCTTTGTCGCAATGCCAACAAACACCTTTTCTGCCTCTAGATTGGGATCTCTTAGTAGATTTTGATCTTTTCCTTTGGTTATCCTTGCCTCGTTGTTGTGTTCTATTGCCAACTATTAAAGCAACACCTAATGAATTACTTTTATTTTTTCTTCTCATACCCTCACTGAGAAGAACTCCTAGAACATCATGAAATTTTAGCATGCCTTTTGGGCTAGCTGCGAAGTTACTAACAACCATAACAACTCCTTCCCAACTATCAGGCAATTAACACAATAACAAGATGGCCTTTATCTCATCCTCTACTATAATATTTACTAAAGACAACTAACTAACCAAAGTACTAAACTCATTTAAATGATTTGTGATAGAACCACCTTCTTGCATTTTTAAATTATACAATTTCTTCATTAAAAATACCTTTTTTGATGCAGAAGGTCTCTCATACAGCTCTAATAGATGATTCCAAAGTCCTTGTGCTGTTGTTTGTGTTGAAACATTGAACAAACCATTACTAGATAATGAAAGAATAATTGTAGCTACAACCTTTGATCCATTTTATCCCAATATTCATCCTTCATGCTTGTTGGCTTTTTAGTTTTTCCTTCCAAAGTAATTGAAATGTCCTTCTGAATGAGAAGAGCTTTGAGTTGCAACTTCCACATTCTGAAGTTTTGGCCTAAGAATTTTTCAATTCTCCATTTTTCTGTCTCCTCCATTTCTTACAACTTTATGTGCTAATTTTTTTTTATACAGATTGCAATAACCAGATTACTCAAAATAATCACAAAGAAAAAAAAACTTCTTTGGGCTTCTTCAATAAGAAATCAAGAATTTATGACTCTCATCATATATCTTTTGCTTCACTCTAACACACAGAATGAAATGAAAGAAAAAATTACTTTTAGCACGAGAACCAACCTATGATCTCCTCATAGCGAAAATAATAAGAGACAAGAATCTACTATTTCAAGTTGCATGATCTTCTTCTTCTTCTAGGGTCACAACCTCTTCCTTGGGTGGCTTCCCTTTACTATACTCCCTCTTATGCTGGCTGGATTTCAATGGTCTATAGATTCTAAGATCCCTGTGATCTCCTTCAATAAGCAAATTCCTATTTGTGTGACCTTCGGGACATGTGTCGGTTTCAATCAACAACAACATCTCCTTCTAAAGCGGCGACTTATCTTCTATTTGCAAATATCTACAACTCAACTTCCTACAACAATCTTCACAGGAAAATTATTTTGGACAGATTATAGTCACATATTACAAATCTTTCAGATCTGCTATAGCTGCAAACTCCATGATCCTCTTTAGACCTTCCTGCTTTGATACAAGTTGATATACTTGCAGCTAACATAGATCTTTAGATTAATAGATTTAAAGAATACTGAACTGAACAGAAAGAAGAAACAAGAAATTTACGTGGTTCGGCAATATTCCTACGTCCATACGAAAGCAGGAGAAGACTTTTATTAATCACATAGAACCACTTACAATTTCTAAAACAGTCCAATATATAATGGAATCTGCAACCATATGCTTAATTTGTGTCAAAGTAATTCCAAGCTGGCATAACGGAGCAATGAAGCATCACCAAAATTGCTTTATGTTTGAACTAATTATGTTTGCATTTGAACATTTAGAAGGAGAAAATAGAAAATTTATGGGACTTCACATCCCAACACTTACAGGAGCTATATCTTAAAGTTGATATAATGGGGTCACCCATCGTCACAAAACTTTCTCCACTTGAGACTTTTTGCCACTATAATCTACTGGTGGACCCACAAATCCAACCTATTGTCATTCTCCAACAAATGGCTTCTAATTTTCCTTAAAATAATGAAAAGTGAAGTCAAAGAGAAGTTTATATCTATTAAGGATAAGAAGGATGTCTGATAGTTTATTATTAGCGTCCGTGTTCCCTCTTTTATGTTTTCAAACCTAAAATACTTTGTTTTACAAATGGAATCAATGATAGTACACTGGTATGTTGGGGAAAGCTTATGGCAAGATTTAGTTTGGTCACTAGAAGATACTGAGGAGAATCTAGTTATAGGTATATAAGGTTTTATAATTCCCTGAGGTGTGCTACACGTTTAGGCAAATCAATCCATGCATAATATATTAACAGATGTCACTAAGAATGTGAGCAATCTTATGGACTATATATGTCAGTCTATATGTTAGTCAAATCAAGGTAACAAATAACCTCACATGTACATGAATTATTAATATAAATTTATGTTGGTGCATGATAGATAAATACGAGTGGGTATCATCAAAAAATAGTGGCATTGATTTGTTCTAATATGTAATTTAATAATTAAAAGTTAATATAGCTGTATTGACCATCCTCAATCAAAACAATTATGATGTTAATATACGTTTCTATGCAATTAGATATAAATAAAAATTTATTATGGATATATGTATATTTAGTATCATGTGGTTATAATTATTTCCTTTTGTCTACAACTTTCTTGGTTGAGAGATTGTTTGTGTTCCCAACTTCCATTCTTCATTTACCAATGTTAACTCTAGATTTTTTACCAAC
The DNA here is from genome assembly GCA_007115665.2 of Sequoiadendron giganteum. Classification (NCBI taxonomy): domain Eukaryota; kingdom Viridiplantae; phylum Streptophyta; class Pinopsida; order Cupressales; family Cupressaceae; genus Sequoiadendron; species Sequoiadendron giganteum. Next base: position 353,997,425 of record CM021106.1, on the reverse strand, counting down.
TTTGTATCCCTGCATTGAAATGTACCAATTTCTCAATTGACAACCATTTTGGACTATAATTAATCACACATCAATGAAGGCATTTTTCTCTTATAGCCTTGCTTCTTAAAGGCCTTCAAATTATCAAATTCATGAGTTGGAAGCTCATACTAATACATATCATAGCCCTTGTAGATTTTTAAATCTGCAAACAAGGTTAAACTATCCCACACATTAGTATAGTTAGTAAAGAAAATCCCATTTAACATCCCTATGAAATACTACAATAAGCTCCATAATGCAATCACAAGATCAAGTAAACCAAATGAAAACATAAAAAGAAGCATAGTGCATACCTATTCCATAGTGGATTGGTGCACCTTTGATATGTAAAGGAGCCTTTTCCCAATCCTTGATAAGCCTCAAGATGATGATCAACCACAAGATGCAAGATAAACTCAAATGAATAAAATAATAATGCCCAACTTGTAGATGAAAAATGAGAAGAAAAGCCTTGAATTTATACATGAGATTGAGAGAAAAAAAGGCAAAGTGGATGAATGTGGGACTAATCTTCAACCAATGGATACATGCCACTTGTCAAGATGTGAGAGGATGAAGGGTGAGCACATTTTGGTCTTTGTGCAAGTAAATACTTATTAGGTGAGTTTTAAATTTGAAAAATAGCATTAAATGCATATGGTTGACAGATTTGTGGGGAAATTTGTTTGGAAAAGAAAGTCAAGCAAATGGAGTTAATGAGAGAATATTCCTTGGGAATATGCCTTCTGAGGGAAAATAGAGATTTTATAAATCAAAATAAATGATCTATTGTGCAAGTGGGATTATCTAGAGGATGTGACATGGATTAGACTTAGTTTTAATCATGGTTTGATTAATTTTAATGAAGGTTAGTTGATTGTGACATTCAACTTAAATATTTGGATTTATTTAAATTAAATGAGAAGATAAAAAACATTAGAGATTTAATTAAATATTTGGATTTATTCAATTAAATGAAGGAACTTTAGGAGATTAATTAAATAAAACTCATTTATTTAATTAAGTGTGATGAAGTTTAGTAAATTAATTAAATTGATTTATTTGATTAATAGAGGAAACGATGTTAATTGAAGCGTGATTAGATGCATGATCTTAGTTAGGATTATTTTCATGTCTACATTTTTCCATTCTTTGAAGCAATGTACTTGTTGCATTGATTCAAAGAATGATGTCGCTAATATCGAAATTAAAAAAATCTCTTACTTTTTCGGATACCCCAGTGAAAAGAATTACATTCATACACTACCCCCTCCAGAGATTGAGTGAAAAGTTCAATTTGAGGGTCAATCTCATGACAAAGATGTTCAAGTTGGATGGATGGATGGTTAGACTAACAGATCTATATGATAATGCAAATGAGATGTTTTTAAGATGCATAGAATAACAAATCTATATTATTTTAAACAACTTAAATGATTATGTAATGCATGGATGATGGATGATGAGGGATGATTTTTTTATGATATGACATGATTATGTAGGATGGATGCATTGATGAAATGATATTTATGTTAGTGTGAACAAGGATAGAAGAATGAGAGGAATCAACCCTTGAATCCAAGAAGCTGTAGAAGTCCAACAAGTCTATTAGTCGTTGAGACTTTATTAGATATGATGATGAATGATGATGATTTATTGCTTATCCAAGGATGGGAGATAAAGAGAATAACTTTCCTTTTGTTTGATAACACACATAGGTATGATAAATCAAGGTATAAAGAACCAGAATGGCATAGCACCTAGTGTGATGGACTTTGACTCGAAAATAGAATAGGAGTATTCTTGATCACACCTGACATACAAAACCTTATCCAAAATGCAGTTCAAATATTCTAAACATCTCGGACCAAAACATAGAAAAAAAGCCTTCCTATGTGGTCAACAAGACATCTAAAACACCTTCCCTACAAACCAAACAAAGCACGCATAACCAAGTTATATTACAAGAACATCCAACAAGCACAATAGATAAAAAGATAATGATTGTTGCCCCATTCCTTTCTTTCTAAACTATTTTGATTAGGAAATATTCGAGAGGTCATTGGAATGAGCGTAAAATAAGATAAGTCAAAAAGACAAAGATAAAGCAAACAAATAAGCTAATGTTCTTCGTACCACTAGCCAAGACTAAACTACAGTGATGCTTGATGTTGATGTCCATTGTAGAAAGGATGCATCTTAAGACATGTTGGGATCAGGTGATGATGAGATTGACTGGATGACAAGCTATTGCTACTCTGAGTTGTCTAACTTGTTGACTTACTGACCTACACTTTAGACTTTAACGATTGAGCTTTTACCTTTAAACCTGCTAGACTTGCTTCAAATTGACTTACCAAACGATGAAGATGACGATTTGATTTATTATGAATAATAATTATTGCAAGTGAAAGCGAGATGAGACAGATGCACCATTTTGGATTTTTTTCAAATATTTGGATGTTTTTGATGTTTTGAAATGTTTCGAGGCTTTTTTTGGGATTTTGAGATTTTTCAATTTTTTTTGCATTTTTTCGAGATTTACGACCAAGAGACTAACCTAAAGACCTATCCTAAGGGTCTCGGGAGCTGATCAACAGATTAGCCTTGCCTACATTATACATGCAGAGACCACATAGTTCGAATAACGACAAAACCAATTTACAAGATGAAGATATAAACAAATGATGAATTGTCAAATTATTACAATGAACGCCTAAAGGTCTGACCTAGGTTGTCTCGAGGGACGATCAAAGATCAACGTTGTCTACGTTCAAGCTCAGAGATGACATAGTTCAGTTGGATGACTCTATTTTAAACATGTTTTGGATTTTTGATAGATTTTTTGAATGTTTTTGGATTTTTTATTTGTATAGGAATGTGCCCCCAACGTGATGCAATAGACTACTTCAATAAAGGAAGGACAAACTAATTTTAGGAATATGCCAAGTAGTACTAGGGTGGAACATGATACAAACAAAAGATCAAGCAATGATATAGACATGGATGAATGATGGAAGGATAAATGGAATGTAATTGATGCATGTGTAGAATAAGCTATAAAGATCCTAGTGGATGGAGAGTGCTTTATTTATGCTTGGTGCCTATTTGTCGGGTTTTCACCAAGGTTCTTGTCCAAAGTACCACCAAAGTGGTTTTCAGTAGAGGACAACTTTTTTTTCTCTACTGTTTTTAATCTTTTTTCTAATTTTTTTTGGATTTTTGTAGTTTTTGGATTTTTTTGTTGTCACCAAGATGCCTGTTTACCAAGTTTTCATCATGGTGACCCTTTTTTAGGAAATTTTCTGATTTTTTATATTTTTTGGTTCTATACCTTGAAATATTTTAGGCATAAAACTTTTTAAGATGAGAGTTATTCATGGGCTCTTGTAGAAGTTCACCTTCCCCTGTTGATAACTAATATGCCCTTGACTTGCAGCTCGCTATGATGATTGAAAGTTCCCAACTAGTTGGGTTGAAATTTTCCCTTACTATTAGGATTTGTCACATTCTTTTGATTCTCCTCCAGTAATAGCTCGCTGACTTGGAAGGTACGCCCCCTGATCTTCTTGTTATAACTCAGCTTGAGTCGATTCTGATACACCTGTAGATGGTTTAGGGCATCCATACATTGTTCATCTAGTAAATCCAGCTCATTTAGCCGTGAGACCTGATATTATTCATCTCTAATGATATTTTGTAGTGATATCCTCAGGGGCAGGAGCTTGATCTCAATAGGGAGGATGGCTTCTAATCTGTAGACCAGGGAGAACATGGTGGCACCTGTTGGTGTGTGAATGCTTGTGTGGTAGGCCCATAAAGTGAGATTTAGTTGCAGATGCCAGCCACGATCAACGTTATTGACTGTTTTCTTAAGGATTCTCAAGATGGTTTTATTGGTGGCTTATTCTTGGTCATTGCCTTGGGGATACTACAAAGTGGAAAAGTGATGTTGGATGTTGAATTTTTGGCAAAGGTCACATATATCCTATTTTTTAAAGGTGTCCCATTATCTAAGATAATGGCTTGGGGGACACTGTATCGGAAAATGAGGTAGTTTAGGATGAACTTAGATATATGCTTTCTAGTTATGTAGGTCATGGGAATGGCTTCGACCCACTTTGTAAAGTACTTTGTGGTGGTGATGATGAATTTGTGGCCATTGGATGAGGTGGGGGTGATTTTACATATGAGATCGATCCCCCATTATGAGAAGGTCCAAGGTGTGACAATGGGATGAAGATTCTGAGCCAGTGAATGGATAAGGTCCCCATGTTGCTGACACTACAAACATCTTTTAACAAAGTCATGAGCGTCTCTTTCCATTGTGGGCCAATAATATCCTGTCCTTAGTAGTTTCTTAGCCAAAGTCATATCGCTCAAGTGCGAACCACAAATGTCGTTGTGTACCTCAGTTAAAGTAGTCAGGGCTTCCTCAGTATTTAAGCAACATAACATGGTTCCTTTGATGCTCCTACAGTAGAGGATTTCTCCTAGGATGACAAAATATGAAGACTTTTTAACAAAATCTCATTTAAGGTTTGGGGTTATGTCAATAGGGAGGACTCCTATTCTTAAGTAAGTGTAAATGTCATGGTACCAAGGATCACAAGGACCAATGAGTTCACACACGAATTAAGACTCTGGTGGCTTGAATGCCGGTATGATAAGCTTCTCTACAAGGAATTCTTATTTTGGGACATTGTGTGGGATTTCCAAGAGTGATCTGATTGTGGCCATAGCATCTATTGCCCTGTTGTTAGCTCTTGGTATCTTCTCAAAGGTGACATCAATAAACAATTCTTTGAGGCTCTCCACTAGTTTCTTGTATGGAGTTATATTTTTCATCCTTTGTTTGGCATTCGCCATTGACTTGGTTGATGATAAGATGTGAATCTCCATAGACCTTGAGTGCCATGATCCACCATTGTGCTACAATTATTAATCCTATAACAAGAGTCTCATATTTGGTGATGTTGTTTGTGCAGGCAAAGGACAACTTGTAAGATTTGGGTATACAATCACCTTGTGGCATTATGAATAAGATTCCAACGCCTGACCCATGTTGTGTGTGAGATCCATCTAAGTACATTTTTCAGTGGTCTGTAAATTTTATGTTGAAGATGGATTCATCAAGGAACTTTGATACCAATGGATTATCAACATACATCGGTGCTTCTGATAACTAATCCACAATTTCTTTCCCCTTGATGGCCTTGCGCTCTACATATTCAATGTCATACTCTATTAGGATCATAACCCACTTAGTTGTCTGTCTTGTGAGAGTGGCTTTGGAGAGTAGGTACTTAAGTGGATCTATCTTTGCGATTAGTTTTATCTGATGAGCCAACATGTAGTGTCTGAAATTTTGAGCTACAAATACAACTGCCAGACAAGCTTTCTCAATAGGTGTGTAATTTAGCTCATGTCCTACCATAGTTATGTTGATGTAGTATATTGCTCTTTCCTTTCTATTTTCATCATGCTAAGCTAAGAGAGTGTCGAGGGCAGCCGTTGTTGCCAATATGCATATAATTAATGGTTTACCTGGGATTGACGGCATTAGAACTAGAGGTGTGAGTAGGTGTTCCTTGATTTTATTGAATGCATGGTCACATTTTTCATCCCACTTTTATGTTATCCCCTTGTGGAGTAGATGAGAATATGGGATTTGTTTGTCTACCAACTTTACTATGAATCTGCAGATAGACTGGAGTCTTCCCTATAGGCCTCTTAGCTGCTTTAGTGTCTTGGGTGATTCCATTTCGAGGATCACCTTGGATTTGGTGGGATCCACCTTGATTGCTCTCATTGAAATGATATACCCCAAGAGCTTACCTGATTGCACTCCGAAGATGCACTTCTTTGGGTTGAGGTGGACCTTGTACTTTTCCAACCTATCAAAAATGGAGCTCAAAGTTGATATGTGGTCTCATCTTTTCCTTGATTTAGTGAATATTTGATCCACATAATCTCCCACCATCTTATGAATCATGTCATGAAAGATCAATGTCATGGCTCTCTGATAAGTTTCTCTTGCATTCTTCAGCCCAAATAACATCATATTCCAGCAATAGGTTCCCCACAAACATGTGAATGTTGTCTTGTGCTGGTCTTTCTTTCCTATCATGATCTGATAATATTTGGAGAATCCATCCATTAGTGATAGTATCTCATGTCTGACTGTCATATCCACTATCATTTCGATGTTGGGTAGTGGAAATTCATCCTTAGGACATGCTTTGTTCAAGTCTCTAAAATTGGTGCAAATGTGGATGCCTCCAGTGGGTTTTGAAATAGGTACTAGGTTGGACACCCATTCTGGATAATCAATCGAGTGTATGAATCCTACATCTAAGAGTTTGTACAATTCCATTTTGACTAACAAGGCTATTTGGGGATGCACCTTTTTGAGCTTTCATCTCAGGGGTTTTGCTTCAGGATATACAACCAAGTGATGAGCTACTACCTATGGATCTAGCCCAGGCATGTTAGCATAAGTCCATGCTAAATTTACCTTTCTTTCTTTGAGGAATGTAACTACGATTTTTTGTTCTTCCATGAGAAGTGATTCAACATAGAAGGTTATGTGTGGTAGCTCCTCTATTCCTAGATTGACGGGATTGCATTGTTCTACTAGGATTGCTGATTTTTCTTGATGAACTGCAGTGTGGGGAAGATTGAATCCTTCATCCTCTAGTGCCTTAGAGAGGTTTTCCCCATTTGATGTGTCCTTTATTTCTACTATTTTATGGTCAGAGAGTGCCACAGTGTGATTTTCACTATAAAACCTTGAGATTATTCTCAAATTATCACATTTGCAACTGAAGGATTCAATCATCTCCCCATAATAGGCTTGAGTGTCCCATGTGATGTCAAACCCAGCCTTATAATTTCCACATGGTACCGTATCCCGTAATCTCATGAATTTTGAGAGTGCCTCATTTTTTTCGAACGTGTCCAAAATCGGTGGTCCTCGTTGATCATGATTGATGAGTTGGGGGTAGAAAAGGTTTATTTCATGAGTTTGGTTGTCCGACTCAAAAGATAGGGTGCTAATCATGAGTAGGGAGGAGTCTTCAAAAGTCATGGGTAAGCCTGTTATGGTGTCCTCATCATCACTACTGTTGCACACATTGGTTATGTCAAAGGTAATGTTATCTATGACTTGACCTATGGACACGGGTAACTGGAGGGAAGCTACCGACAGCTGAGGAGGAGTCTTGACTGCGTTAACTGGGGGACTTCTTCCACATATGGTTACACTCGGAGGGGTACATCCAAGGCTAAGATTTTTCTTGTGTTTTTCAACAATGATGGGTTCTAATCGACCGGTGCTATTTTCTCCAAGGCTTGCATTCTTATTTTAACCCATGCCCAATATAATTTTCAATCCTTTGATTCTTTCATCCACAGGAAGATTAGGCACGAGCCTTTCTTCTTGATAGAGGATACTGGATACGTCTCACTCATCCACCACTTCTTAGCCTAGATCTCCCCAACTCTTGAATCAGGATGGATCCTCTCTGAAGGTTTGAGTTTTTGCATTAGTGGGTTGTGGCTATCCATGGGATCTGGGGGATTGAGGTAACTCCTTGACCATAAAGGCTCGTTTCTTCATTCTATATTCCCCACACCCATTGTCTTGGATTATAAGCTTGATTTTGGATATGTCAGGGATGGCGGGTGTCTTTGTCCCAGAAGTGGAGGCTATATTGGATGGGTCGATATATGGAATTGAGGGGCCTTCATCGTTCTTTGGGACTAGGGGTACTTTTTAATATTTGGCTTCCAGGTCCTTGTACTAGGCGAAGGGTTCAGGATCACCATAGATTGTGTCCTCTTGATTTTGGTATGAAAACTTGATGCATTGGTGGAAGGTTGATGTGACTTCTTGCATCCCATGGATCCATGGTCGCCCCAAGAGGATGTTATATGGTAGGTCAAGATCAAGCACTTGACAGGTGGTTTCCATAATAGCTAACCCTACTTGAATAGGGAGTTGAATAGTGCCTTGAGACACTCTTTCTTGATTGTCGTAAGCCCTGATTATGATATGTTTACCTTTTTCAATGGGATCTTCAAAGATTCCTAGATTCTTTATAAGCTTGAGTGAACAAATGTTGAGGCATGCACCCCCATCCACCAAGACCCTTTTGACCTTATTTTTGTGAACCAAGACTTCAAGGTGGAGCACACAGTTGTGAGATGGCTGGGTAGGGAAGTCCTAATTGGAAAATGTGAGGAGATTGGGAGTGGTGATGTTATTGACCATAGCTTGAAATTGCTACATATCAAGGTTGGCAGAGATGGTGGATGAAGCCAATGCTTGCTCAAGGATTTCCCTATGGGCAGCTAGAAATTTTAGTCACTCCATGATGGAGATTTGAGAAGGGGTTCTTTTTAACTAGTCAAGGACGTTGTAACCATTAGGGATGGATTTTTGATTGGAGGTAGGTGTCTTAGTTAGCTATGGTTCCATAGCAATGGTGACCTTTTCACCGTGTGTAGTGACTCCATAATAAACGTTGGCTCCTTTGATGCTAACAACAATGACTAATTCATCTAGGGAGGTGACAACTCCATTATACAAATGGTTTACATTTCCATACTTTTGCTTCCCTTTGTTGTTTCCTTGGTTGTGATCGAGCATCAGATTCGTGTAGATTTTTAGATCTTGATTACCACCGGTTGCTCAATATTTATGACTTTTTCATCGATGAGGTCTTGGATGACATTCTTCAATTTCATGTAGTTGGTTGTTGTATGCTCGTTGAGCTTATGATAATCACAAAGGAAATTTTCAATGTACCAGGGTGGTTTCACTTGGGGTTCTTGGTAATTATCATAGGCGGGGATTTTGATGAGGTTCTCATTGACCAACTTCCTCATGATGGATTTGATTGATTTCCCAAGGGCTATGAATTTCCACTTGGGGGGATACTTGTTTCCCTGAGGTGTCCCTCCTTGAATATTGAGGTTCTTGACTTGATTGTGGGGTGGTTGTTGGGTTACCACATTGGCTTGCGTATTTATTGTGATTATTATTTTTTGGTTCATGATGTGTTTTGGTATTTTTATTTGGACTACTGATGACGACCTTGTCATCGGCCACTCCATCATTGGTGACATTCCTGTTCTCCGCCCATGTGTGAGGTTTCTCATTATAGCTAGTGGATGGGTGACTATCTTGATGTTCAGGATATGTAGGTGTGCCGCCTTGTGTGATAAGGGCTCTTTTGATGTTGAGCACCTTGGGGATTAATTGGTTGTATGTGGTGATGCATTGCATCTTCAGATACAATTCCAAGGTCTTTTCCAAATTAGCAATGATAGTGCATATTTTGTTGCTCTTCTGGCATGGTCCACTTGCTTTGATTGGCCTTTGATCGCCATCATTGTAAGAAGGAGGCAAATGATTCTCCCTTTCCCTATTTGAGCACTAATAATTCCTCTAAAATAACATCCACACCAATGTTGAATACATAATTTTGGAAGAATGCATCTTTGATTTCTTGGAATGTTTTGATGCCAGTAGGTAGATGAGAGAACCACTCCATAGCGAGACTAGCCAAGCTTCGAGAAAATAGTTGCATTAGATATGTGTCACTTTATGTGACTTCCATACAATTTATTTGGAACTCCCTAATGTGATATTGAGGGTTTCCTATCCCATGATATTTGTCAAATTTGGGGATTTTGAATCCCTTTGGGAATGGTACCATTGCAAGGCTCCTGTCAAAAGGATAAGGACATAAATTGTTGGGTGTCCTTGTTGTTTTTCCTAATTGAAGATCAAGCACTTGCCATGAGAGTAGTCTGATTTGTGCTATCACATCACCTTGTAGATCAAGAGGTGGGGTAACATGTTTTGAGGTGTTGGATTGATGGGTGGGATGTTGGTGTGAGTTTGTTGTAAGCTTTGTTACGCGAGTAATGCCTACATTTTCTATTGAGCCAACAATTCTTGTTGTTGGTAGTGTTATTGCTATGCCAACAAGGCTTATTGTTTGTCATGTTGTTGATGTGCCAACAAGGCTTGTTGTTGGTCATCCTGTTGCTGTGCCAACAAGGCTTATTGTTGGTCATGTTGTTGCTGTGCCAACAAAGCTTGTTGTTGGGCTTGCTATTGTTCTTGATAATCTTTCTAGGCAAGTTCATATGCTTCTTGTTGGGTTGTTTGTAATTGTGCTTGCTATTGTGCTTGTGCTTGCACTTGTGCTTGCGCTTGTGCTTGTTGAGCTTGATATTGGGCTTGGGATTGAGCATGCGCTTATTAGACTGCTTGTGAAATTTGAGAAGCTTGTGTGGCTTGAGATTCTTGAGCGGCTTGAGATTCTTGTGTAGCTTGTGCAACTTGTGTAGCTTGCTGCACTTGTTGAGCAGCTAATTGGGTAGCTTACTGATTTTGGAGTGCCTATTGATAGGCAACTTATTGTGTAGCTTGCAACATGATGCTGAATGAATTTTCCATTTTGTGTTTTGGCGGTGGTGGTGGTGGATTGGGAATGATGTTGACTATTGTGATGAGCGAACCGGTCATGTTGATGATGAGGGTTTGAGTTTTGGATGTCATGATTGATATGCTTGGTCCTTGGGAAACCGTGCTTTGAGAGATTTGAGGAGTGGTGGATATATTGATTGTTGGGCTCATTTTGATGGTTGTCATCTATTGTTACGATATCGATGGCACGATAGGAATATTTGGCATGATGTTTTGATTGATTGATGATGGGTAAAGAAGGAAGGCCCAACCCAATGGGTGATGTGTATGTAAGTGGTAGAGGTGGAAATCGTGGAATGATGGGTGATGTATTTTATTGAATAGATGATGATGAGGGATCGAAGACTCCCCCTACTATAAAAAAATCACCTTCTCCTTGTGAGGTCACAGGGAGAGAGGTTTTCCTATCCAGAGGACCAACTGGTGTTGCATGAAAGGATGATGAATTGGCATGATTATGAAACGTGAGCAGGACATACGGGTGTAATGGGTTTACTAGGACGGATTGGCCCAATATGGTATTTGCGTCCAACTATTGGTTATTTACAAGGGGATGTTCTTGAAGAGCGTGAAGCAATGAACTTCCCTTGCTAACGATTGGTGGAGTTGGAGCAATGGATGATGTGATCTGTGGGATGCTTTAGGTGATGTTTTGACATGGAGGTATGGGTGGGATCAGAGGCATGATCCCAAGAGGTCTCTCCACAAGGGTGCTTACATCATAGTCAGAATGGAGTTTAGCCCCTTATTTTTCTAATTCGAGCATATATTGGGAGGGATACAACCTCATCATGGCATTAACGATTCGATGATTTTCAAGATTTTGGACCATCTCAAAGATTTCATCTTGTGTCATCCCTAAGAAGTTGTTGGTGATGTCTTCCACTTGACCTTCCTCTTGAGGATTTTGAGGTATTTGAGGAGGATTGATTGGAAGGTCAATGGATATCATAGGGTTGAATTTTGTTTTAGTTTGACTTAGATCACTCGAAGTGGATGTTTCTTTGTTTTGATCCATGTTTTTCTTGTATTGAGATTGAGTTTGAACCATAAAATAAGGATCGTTTTTTAGGAATGTAAGAGATGAACCTCTAACACCTTAGATTGGTCTAAAATTTAGGCTCAACTAAGAGAAACCAAGTTTTCTTTAAGGATCAAAGGATGGGGATGAGATACATGGAGGATGAATGGTGTGGATGATTGAACCCTTGAGAAATATTGGAGATACTAGACTTTAGGGTTTGAATTGGATTGATTTGGATAGTGAACTTTTAAACTCTAAGAGGTTGGATGTTGTCCTAGATTAGATTCGCACACAAGATGATAATTTGACTAAAGCTGTAAAGAAGGATTCATCAAGATGCCCCTATTCAAACAAGATGATTTTGGATAATGAACTCCTAAACCCCCAAGATGTTGGATTTTATCAAGGGGTAAACTTGTTCACAAAGGATTTGATAATTTGATCAAATATGTGTAGAAGGATTCATCCACACATATCTAACCAAACAAGATTATTTTTATTTTCCAAAAGTCTAGTATGAATGGTATTTTCAAAATTTTCGAGAGTTGTTGGTGAGATGGGATTTGATTTTGATGCTTCAGGGATGAATCATAATGATTTATTTTGATCCTAGATTAGACCTAGATAAAACTCCTTTTTACAAGACCTCGGTTTTGAAGAAAATGCAATACTTCCTATGTGAGAAATGCAAACCTTTGGAAGAGACTTGTATTCTGTTGGTAATAAAACACATACAAGTTTGGATTGTTCTTTGAAGCTTTCTTGTAAAAATTATAGACCAACCTTTCTCTATCTGCAAGAATTCTTTCAAGACACTCCTCATGAGCTTTTGGACTAAGACTTTTGAACTTGGGTTTTCGAGTTTTGATTTTATGGGAAATCATTTGGAAGAACACATGTGTAGGGCTCAATTATCTCTTAACTTTGCTTAATGAGTTCTTTTTACCACAAAAAAAATCTTTGATTAAAGTTTCAAACTAAATGTCTAATGTCCTAATTTATTCTCATCCCACAAAGTCCATTATGTGGAGAATCAAGGAAATTAAGGAAAAAATTTCCTAATGTTGACTTTAGTGAATATAAATGATGATAAAATACAAGTACTTAGATGCCTCTAAGGATGAAGTCCCTAGGGAAAGCAAGAGCACTTGAATTCGTCAAAGGTATTTGCTTCCCTAAATGGTTAGAAATTTTGAAGATCTTGTGAATGTTTGTTTTCACATGTTTTGATATCCAAGAAAAGTGTTTTCGATTCCAATAGCGTGCACAATCCTAGGATGAAAGGACAATATTTTTTGGGTTCCCACTTGGATAAATCTAGCTAAACTTACTCTTAGTGGATGATTAGATGCTTGACCACACTGGCTCCCCTCCATGACACACACTTCTCAGGTCGGCCAAGCATCAGTACCCATGAAAATCCCATGACATAATTATCATCTCTACTAAAAGCCGTAAGATTGTGGGGTGGCTTCAGAATGACCGTTCTTGCACCAACAAATAGATTAGGATTTTGGCCTTTCTAAACAAGGGGTTTTAATGTGGGCATTTCATTTATGGGGGGCCATCCAAGCAGAAAGAGGCCATTTATGCCCTTCTTGTCAGAATGATCCTCGTGATTCTTGAACTTTCCTCAAGAACCCACACTTATATACCGGGTAGAAGTCGCTTGGCTTTAGCGTTTTACCGGTTGGGTCATTTCTTGGGGTGATTACTTTTTCCCACCATACAGACCCTCTAAGATAAACAAAAGTGAGTAAACATATCCTTAGTTCAATCGATCTTTGTTGAGAAACAAAGAGAGAACACACATAATATGTTCCACTCACACTCACAAGTTTTGTTCAATTTTTAATCCCAAATCAAAATGTGGAGGCAATCTTTTTGACAACTTAATATCAAAAAAAAAAATTTGATTCCCAAGATTGCCGTAAGGTGCAAGAGAAGCGCATGCATATTTTCAATGATATTACTTTGTGAAAAATATTACAAAACACCAAATGAACATGTTCATTTTAATTTCCAAAGGAAAAATTGAGTTCTTCTTAAAGCCCCAAAATCGAAATGTGAGAGTTGTTTGTCAAATTTTTTTAGATCCCAAATTGAAATTTAGTAAGTTTCTAAGGTTCAATTTTAATCCAACTTAAAAAAGATAAAATTAATGATTAACTTTAAACCCAAAAAAGAAAGGTGAGTTGGTTTAAAATAGAAAACGAGAGTAGAAAGTGGAAGCTCTAGATCATTACAACAAGCATTACAAAATGATTTTTCAAGTCTTAATCTCTAATTTTCAAATTTCCCAACTCCAATATGTTTGTGTTCTTTGATTCCTTTGTGAAACGACCGCCCTTGTTTCTTGGTGTAAACCTTACCTGCAAATATTACAAAGTAAAAAATTTTAGAAATGAGATTTATTTGAAGAAATCAAGATAAGTAACAGTTGATAGCCATAGATAAACATGAAATATAAGTTACGCCAATATAAGTAATAGTTGATGTAGGTGAAATCCCTGTTTCTTATTATATCCACTATACAATAACCCTTAGCAATACAAAATAGGAACTTCAAAGTCATAACAAGATTTATTTCCCCGCTAAAAAGCAACTTTGCCTATTTCTAATATCATTTATTGTAGTAGATTTAATACAAAATTCATAAGTACAGAGAACCAAATTCAAAACTTTAAATTTGTTTATCATTTGAGAACAAGCTTTCATCCCATTTGTTAGCAAGCATATTTAATGTTGAGATCATGAAGGGTCAATGAAACTGTAAAGTAAACAGAGGCAGTGATAATAAAATAATGATTAATATCCTGATTTTTTCAATGTACTAATAATAATCAACATCCCAAAACTTCAAAAAAAAGGAAAAAATCTCACACAGGGAAGAATAGATCAACAAAAATTCACCCTCACATCTTGAGAAGATCATACACACTACCACAACAATTTATTCATTTAGGACAACACCACCCCTACCATCCAAATCTTAGAAGTTGACAAGAGATTTAAAGAAGAGATTTAAGCAATGATCGATCTAATATTAGAAGTTGACCAAAGGTGGTTGGAAATGATTCTGTCAATATATGGTGGTGACATTTTAATAGAGAAAAAATGAGATAACCCTAAGGTCAGCTCGATTCCCTCTACAGAAACATAACGCAGTTCAATTCTAAATCTTTTGATCTATGAAACAATACATATCATTTAAATCAATCAATCTATCTCACTAGATATCTTCCTCCACTTTATTCACAGGAATAAATAGTGTTGTAATGACTCACATCATATCAAATGTTAAGTGACCACCATTAATGGATTTAAACTTTTGCAGAGGTGATCGGTGAAGTGAAGTTTATTTGATATTACATGAATGATGTACAAAACTTTGGAAGAAACAAATAGTTTCCAAACATTTTGGATAGGGAAACCCCTATGGGATAGAAGTAAAAACTAAACATATACTTGAATTCAATGACAATTTGTCATAGCATAGTCACATCCTTTGCAAATCCTTGATATAGTGATTGTAAGTTAAAAGAAAACAAAAATTAGTGAATATGGTGCACAAAAGACATGCGTTGGAAATAGAAAAATAAATAAGGCACGGTTTCTGATTACAATAAGAAGCCAAGCAACACATCAATGCATTTCCAAGTGAGTGTTGCACATGAATCAAATATAATTCTCACAACTATTTGAAACATATATATATGTCATATACACTATCAAAGTGTCCTATGTGAATGAGAACTACATGAAGGCTCCTAATAATATATCAATTCAAAAAAAATACTTTCCTCCCATGCAGTTGCGTGTACTCTGATGATTTCCCATTAATTTATCTATGGGGTGATGTTGCAGAGTTTTGAATTGAAAACTGTGAAAAGACATCTTCAGCTAGGATTGATTTTTTGATGAATTTTTCTATGTAAAAATGTTTGCAAAATGTGGGTGTGTAGACTAAGCACATGAACTTTTAGACAAAATGCCTTAAAGAAGCACAAAAAATGCACCTGATGAAGTGCAGAAAAGGAAAGCACGCTGCTTAACATAATGACTTAAAGAAAATGTGTTTTACCTGATAGAGTAAGGAACGTTCCAAATTCAGAGAGCTAGAAACCTTTAAGGAAAATGCAACCAGTAGGTGCAAGAAAAGAAAAAAATGAACAACAAGTAAATTCTTAAGAGTTTCCATGCTAATGCCAAAAGCAATCTTTTCCAAAATGAAATGATTGTGGAGCCTATGTAAAGACAAAAAAAATGAGAAACCTTCAAGTAAAATGCAGTTGGCAGGAGTAAATACAAATTCCACAATCTTTGACAATAATGCAATGATTTAAGGACCTGTGCAAGAAAATTTTTGTTTCAATGGTGTAAGAAACTTTGAAGCAGATGCTATCTAATGCTAAACTTTCATATTGGCTATCAAAGGAATGCAATAAATAGTTAGAACGTCCAAAGAATTTTAACCAAAAGTAAAATCCTTCATATTACCTGTTAAAATCACAGTAGTTAAGACAACTAATAGATAATATGAAACGATTTTAACTTTCATGTAGTTAGAATGTTCAAAGCCTTGAAACTTATCATGAAAGAAACATGCTTTATATTCCTACAGATACTTTAAATTTCCTTGTAATCATAGTAAAATAGTTAATCGATAAGTCTAAAACACTATTGTGAATTGAAATTTTTTAAAACTAGCATATCAACTCCTTCTAGTGCCATGATGTAGATGTTAAAATTTGCAAACAAGCTTAAACTATCCCACACATTAGTATAGTTAGTAAAGAAAATCCCATTTAACATCCCTATGAATACTTCAACAAGCTCCATAATGCAATCACAAGATCAAGTAAACCATATGAGAAAATAAAAAGAAGCATAGTGCATAACTATTCTATAGTGGATTGGTGCACCTTTGATATGTAAAGGAGACCTTTACCAATCTTTGATAAGCCTCAAGATGATGATCAACCAAAAGATGCAAGATGAACTCAAATTACTATAATAATAATGCTCAACTTGTAGATGAAAAATGAGAAGAAAAGCCTTGAATTTATAGATGAGATTGAAAGAAGAAGAGGCAAAGTGGATGAATATGGGACTAATCTTCAACCAATGGATACATGCCACTTGTCAAGATGTGAGAGGATGAAGGGTGAGCACATTTTGGTCTTTGTGCAAGTAAATGCTTATTAGGTGAGTTTGAAATTTGAAAAATAACATTAAATGCATATGGTTGAGAGATTTGGGGGGAAATTTGTTTGGACAAGAAAGTCAAATAAATGGAGTTAATGAGAGAATATTCTTTGGGAATATGCCTTGTGAGGGAAAATAGAGATTTAATAAATCAAAATAAACGATTTATTGTGCAAGTGGGATTATCTAGAGGATTTGACATGGATTAGACTTAGTTTTAATCATGGTTTGATTAATTTTAATGAAGGTTAGTTGATTGTGACATTCAAATTAAATGGAAAGATAAAAAAAATTAGAGATTTAATTAAATATTTGGACTTATTGAATTAAATGAATGAACTTTAGGAGATTAATTAAATAAAACTCATTTATTTAATTAAGTGTGATGAAGCTTAGTAAATTAATTAAATTGATTTATTTGATTAATAAAGGAAATGATGTTAATTGAAGTGTGATTAGATGCATGATGTTAGTTGGGATTATTTTCATGTCTACAATTGTAATCATATTAAAGGATTTTTTTCATCAAATGATTATGTCCTACCTCATCATTCATCTGATAGTAGATTGTTGGTGTATAACTCTACGAGTAAACACTAACTCAATCATAGTTAGGCGACTTATAGCACATGTCAATTGACATTTTCAACTTGGTGAGTCCTTCGTAATAGGTGTCCTTAGAATTGACACATCGGCTTTATCCTGGGGTAGTTATACTATTCTCTTGTTTTGAATATTGCCACCTATCCCTATTTCGTGGAGAGTTGGGTATGCAACCCCTACTATTTATACTTGTTATTTGTTAATGGATATTATTCATTTTCAATACATTGTAATATCGTGTTTGCTTTCTGCTCCATGATCTTGGTCTTTCGTTCTCACATGGTATTAGAGTAGTGTGGTTAGCATCAAATCTTGTTTGCTCGTTGTGTGAATCGGGGCAATGTTTGGATGTGAAAGCAAGGCCACCATCGGCTCATTGCTTGCAAGCAACGATTTTGCAATAGCGAAAGGTTGTGGACGGAGTTCCTCTACACACAGAGGACGTTTTGGTTGTAGCCACCCTCACCATACTGCCAACTGCCCATACAGGGCGTAGTCGACCTGTCTACTAAGTGTTGAAGCGTCCCATTGAGGTGTCTGATGTCTCTTCCAATGTTGAGTATGTAGGTCGAAGTGTTCTCCCTGCCAAAGCCTCACACAAAGGCACTTTAGCCTCTTCTCTGCCACATCGACCTCACACAGAGGTCGTCTCACCTGTTCGCCCTCATACGGACTGTTGAAAGGGTCAGTGACCATGCACACCAGCCATCTCCCATGATGGGCAATCAACGACGAGTTCGACTACCCTGCCTTGCCCAAGGAAGAGGAAAAAGAGGTTTGAAAACCTTTTTTTTAAAGCCGACGGCTGTCAAGGGGATAATTTTATTTTATTTTAACCCCTTGTTCATATGGGCATTTTGCCCCTTAGTCACACTCTACCACAGGTGGCTTAAATATTTTCTCTCACAAAGCTTTTGTCTCCAAAAATTGTTGGATGCAATTTTATTTTTTCAAGCATTTTGAAATTTTTTGCATGAAAATAAGTTAGGTTTAGAGTGAAAAATTCACTCCATCTATTAATGGCACAATTTTGCTGGAAACAACACTTAATCAAGGGGGAAATCTTGTGTTGTCATATTGCACACTTCCTAAAGAAGTGGTTTTTTGTGTGAGTGTGTTTCATTTTTTCACGTCTTCACTTTCACTTTCTATATCTCTTTCTTTCAATTTTTTTGCATCTGCTATCTAAGTGACTAAAGGCATCATGGAGTCTATAGTTCCCATTTCTCCACTAAAACCTTTCAATTATCATGATTGGAAGATTAAAGTTGGTCTTGTGTTGAAACATAAGGGCCTATATAGGATAACTACGGGAACAAAAAAAGAACCTAATGCGGCTAAAGAGAAAGAAAAGTTTTTCAACAAATGTGATCAAGCATTTGGCTTTCTGTGTTTGAATCTATCTCCTGAATTATTGTTTCATGTCGAAAATTTAACTACACCCTTTCAAGTGTTGGATACTTTAGACAAACTATTCGGAAAAAATGATGAACTTAGAAGTCATGAATTGGAAAATCAGCTCTTAGGTCTTAGTCCTAGAAGTTTCACAACTTTAGAAGATTTCTTCACAAAGTTTAAATCTTTAAAGTTACAATTAAAAGATTGTGGAATTGACAAGAAAGAGGATCAATTAATCCTTTCAGTACTTTCCAAATAAGGTCCAAATTTTTTTGTGTTTGTATCAGCTTTTGATTCTACTAAAAGTTCTCTTGGAGCATCATGGAAAATGCCCACTGTAAATAAATTCATTTTTCATCTCACAAGAGAATAGGAGAAACTAACTCAGATGGGTTCTTTGAATTCTATGAAGCCTCAAGCTCTAATCATAGGAAATGACAAGCCACAAACTTCAAATGGGAAGAAAAACACTAAAAAGGACAAGGATGGTAAGAAAGCAGATAAAATTGATGATTTGAAAAAGGATAAATCTTCTCAACAAAGTAAGCACAATACTGAGAGGATAATATGCACCTTTTGTAAAAACCTAGGGTATGATGAACATAAATTCATGAAGAAGCAAATTGAAAGCCTCTCAAATATTCTACAAAAGAATAATATTGGGATACCTAATTCTATCAAGGTATCTACACCAACTCAGGATAATACCAAGGACAAATAGAAATTAAAAGGAAAAGCTCTAGTTGTTATGTCATATTCATCTTCATCTCCATCATAGATTATTGATTCTGGTGCTACTCATCATATGGGTTTTTCTTAGGTTGCATTCACATCCTTAGGGCCATCCAGAATGTCTTCAGTCAACTTAGGTGATGATACCCCAACATTGGTTAAAGGGAGAGGGTCTGTTGAAGTTGAAGGGGGAATTTTTTCAAAAGTTCTTAGTGTACATACACTATCAACTAATCTCCTTTCATTGTATCAAATAACACACTTAGAGAAGGGCATGAGAGTACAATTCTCTCCAAATTCAGTTGAGATAAGAGAATTACAAAGTAATAAGTTAGTTTCTATAGGGGAAGTCAATCACCAATCCAGATTGTATACCTTCTCTAGCTTTGCTACAAATATTTCTCCAAAGGCACTACTAACTCATTCATATGAAGTTAGTAAATTATGGCATGAATGGTTTGGTCACCTTAACTACTCTTATCTCGAACAACTACGACAACAAAAAATGGTTAATGGATTACCAAAAGTCAAGTTTTCTAAAGGACTATGTGAAGGGTGTGCACTTGGTAAACATCCTGAAGAAAATTTTGACAAAGGAGAAACTTGGAAGGGAAAACAAGTCTTAGAACTTGTTCATAGTGATGTTTTAGGGGATTTTCCGCATCCTTCTTTTACAAAGGCTAGATATGTTCTCACATTTATTGATGATTTCTCATGTTTTACATGGGTCTACTTCCTTAGGAAAAAATCATAATTATTTGATTCTTTTCAAGATTTCAAAGCTCTAACCGTAAAACAGTTAGGGAAACTCATCAAGGTTCTTTAAATAGATAATGGTAGAGAATATATTAATAATATTTTTGAATAGTTTTACATAGTAGAAAGGATAGAGTTGTAACACATAGTTCCATACACCCCTCAACAAAATGGTGTTGCAGAACATAAAAATAGGTCTTTAAAGGAGATGGAAAACTATATGATTCATTCCAAAGGTTTAACACCATCTTATTGGGTTGAAGCTATCAATTGTGCATGTTACATTCAGAATAGGGTTCCTCACAAAGTCTTCAAAGGAATCACCCCTTTTGAAGCTTGGAAAGGATGGAAACCAACTGTTGATCACTTCAAAGTCTTTGGGTCACCTCCTATGGCCTTCATTCCTAAAGAACATCACAAGGCTATGGATGCACAATCCAAACCTTGTATCTTTGTTGGATATCCAAAAGGTTTTAAAGGTTATCGCATACTACACCCTACCACACATGAGTTGTTCATCGAGAGAAGTGTCAAGTTTCAAGAAACACCCCTTGAAATTGTTCTTGACATTCCTCATTGTACTATTGATTCTCTAGATTTTGATAATATTTTTGACAATTCAAATCATTTGTAGCAAATTCCTAGTGCAGTTAGTAGTACTTATTCTTGCTCCAATTCAGAAAGTGATGATTGCACTAAAAATTCATCTTCATCCAGTTCAAGGATTGAATTAGAAGTCAACATATTTGCACCAGATTCATCTAGAACTCTTCGCTCACTTCATACAATAGATTCTTGGGTACAAACTACAATAGATGACAGACAACTTTAGACAGACTTTCAGGGGGGATCAAATTCCTTTTTGCCTCAGTATCTGACCCACATACATTTAAAGAAGCATCAAGGTTACCTGAGTGAGATATTGCTATGAATGAGGAATATGATTCCTTAATTAAAAATCACACTTGGGACTTAACTTCTCCTCCTAAGGGAAGAAAAGTAGTTCAATGTAAATGGATATATCAGACTAAATATGCAGCAGATGGGTCATTTGATAAGTACAAAGCATAGTTTGTTGCCAAAGGTTTTTCACAAGTTGCAGGTATTGACTATACATAAACTTTTGCACCTGTTGCAAAGATGACTTCAATCAGACTCACACTTGCTATAATTGCAACACATGGGTGGGCAGTACATCAAATGGATGTAAAGAGTGCCTTTCTTCATGGAGACCTTGAGGAGGAGATCTACAAGGAACAACCTCCATGTTTTATTCATGATTTATCCTTAGTGTGTATGCTGAGGAAATCTATCTATGGCCTAAAACAAGTACCTAGGGCTTGGTATGGTAAGATGGATTCCTACCTTCTATCTTCAAGATTAACTCGATACAATTCAGATCCAAATGTGTATCTTTTGTGACATGATGATTCATTGTTAATACTGGTTCTTTATGTTGATGACCTTTTAATCACTAGGAGTGCTTCCTCTGCTATTATGGCAGTAAAATCAGCACTTCAAGAAAGGTTTGACATGACAGACTTAGGGTTACTGCATTACTTTTCTAATATTGAGATATCTCAATCAAATTCAGGGATTATTCTTGCTTAACCCAAGTATGCTCTCAATTTACTTGAATGTTTTCACATGATTAATTGTAAAACAGCTCCAAATCCCTTCTTATCTGGTGTTAAGCTTGAGACTTCTTGTCCTACACTATTAGATGATGCAACATTGTACAGACAACTTGTAGGTAGTCTTATTTACTTAACACACACCAGGCCTAACATTGCATATTCAGTTGGATTAGTTTCTAGATTTATGCAAGAACCTCATGAGTTGCACTGGAAAGCAGCTAAGAGGATTCTTCACTACCTTCAAGGTACATTTATATTTGGGATATATTACAGAGTTGGTTCAACTATTGAGTTGGTTGGTTTTACAAATTTAGGTTGGGCTAGTGATAAAAAAAATCTCAAGTCCACTTTTGGGTACAGTTTTTTACTTGGTTCAGGTCCTATCATCTGGTCTAGAAAAAAGTAAAATGCTATTGCTATATCTTCTATAGAGGCAGATTTTCAGGGGGTTGTTAACTCAAGTACTGAGGCCATATGGCTTCAAGGCATTTCTTTCTAAGTTTGGAATTCCTTTCAGACAACCTAGAATCATCTATTGTGATAACCAAAGTACTATTTAGATTTGTAGGAATCCAGTTCAACATAAAAAAACCAAACATATTGAGATTCATATGCATTATATTTGTGAGATTATCCATGATCAAATCATCGACCTTGTATTTTGTCAGTCTTCAGAACAAGTTGCCGACATCTTCACCAAACCCTTTACAGAAAGCAAGTTCATCCATCTATGAGCTTTTCTTGGCATGTGATCTACATCGACATCATTATCTTCTGAGGGGTCTATCTAAGCCTTTCTCTTTGTTTTCTCTCTTTTGGAGGAAAGTTTTTTCCCACAAGGTTTTCTTTCTTTCTCCATTTTTTGAGGGATACTTTTTGTACATGAGTACCTAAAATGGCTCACAGTCGGGACTCATTTTTTCATAAACTCACCTAAGCTATGCTTAAGGGGGGGTGTTGGTGTATAACTCTATGAGCAAACACTAACTCAATCATAGTTAGGTGACTTATAGCACATGCCAATTGACATTTTCAACTTGGTGAGTCGTTTATAATAGGTGTCCTTAGACTTGACACATCACCTTTATCCTAGGGTAGTTACGCTATTCTCTTGCTTTGAATATCGCCACCTATCCCTATTTCATGGAGAGTTGGGTATGCAACCTCTACTATTTATACCTGTTATTTGTTAATGCATATTATTTGTTTTCAATACATTGCAATCTCATGTTTGA
Organism: Sequoiadendron giganteum; assembly: GCA_007115665.2. NCBI lineage: Eukaryota > Viridiplantae > Streptophyta > Pinopsida > Cupressales > Cupressaceae > Sequoiadendron > Sequoiadendron giganteum. The sequence continues at coordinate 353,974,307 of CM021106.1, read as the reverse complement.
TTTATGCTCCATGATCTTAGTCTTCCATTCTCACACACATGATCACATCAAATTTTTCAATATCATCATCATCATACTCAACACCACTTTCGTCATGTTTGAAAAATATTCATCCTTATACATTGAAAGAGTAACAATACAATTCATAAGATTTGAGGAAGAAAACATGACTTACACTATAAGGTTTCTTCATGTAAGTTTACATCCACTCTTCTTAAAGGATGTAGTGTATCATTGTCTAATTTTCAAAAGCTTGCATATTTTGGGGTAAGTTGTCTATCTCCTTTTTGTGGGCTTTTAGACAATTCAATGTTATAAGGTCTATTAAGCAATCTTTATCCCTCATTAGAATGCATAGCTGCACCCTAACATAGTAACCCCTTTTACTTTCATGCAACCTTGTATGATAGGTCTTTCATAGCTCTCATTAGCCTATCTAACTTATATTTGATTAAAAGAGGTTTTCTTAGGGAAACCTTATCTATTGGTGGCAAATTTCTATAAGCTCTTTTTAAAAGTTTACTCAATGCTCTCATGTTACTTTTGTAGACACTAAAGAATTTCTTAATTTGCGAGCATCATTTTCCCATTGTCTTGGTCTTCTTCCTTGCATAATGAAATAATTCAATTATTTAATTATTATCTTTGATACATTCCTCTATTAATTAAATAATTTCAATTATTTAACTAATTTATTTCTTTATCTTTTTTCTCCTCTGATCAATTAAATAAATTAAGTATTTATTTAATTGAGTCGCTAACACTCTTTCTTTCTATAATTAAATAAATTATCATTTATTTAATTATTTACTTTTCATTATTCATCTATAGTTAAATAATTATTCTTAATTATTTATCTACTCACTAATCTTTTCCTCTTTGTATATTTAAATAATTATTAAAATCATTTGATTCCCTCTTACCACTTTTCCTCTATTAAATAATCAATCTAAATTAATTATTTAATTCCTTTTACATTTTCCTCTATATTTTATTTAAATGGTTGGATAATCATTTTAAATTAAATATTCATTTTCATCTCTCCATAAATATGTAATCTAAAATGATTATTTATTCCTCCATATATTTTACCAAATTAAATAATATGGTCAAAGATGTCTTTCATAAATTAAATAATTTAATTTAATTCCTCCACTACCTTCCCTCTACTTTATCTTTACAAATATAGTTTGTTGATTGTTTATGGTCTCCAAAGAATCTTTACCATTTGTTCTTAGTCATCCCTAGCCCATTACTTGGTGGTGCATGTATCATCCACCATTGATCTTGGCATCTTTCTAGAAGATCGATCTTGTCTATACATTCAAAAATCTTTTTCTCTAAAAGAAGGTCTTCTCCTTCATTTTCTCTTTACAATCACATTATCCAAAATTCATGCTACCATATAGCTATCACTTGCAAGTGTTTGAATACTTCAAAACCGAGGGAAAGCTTACAAAAAAAGATTTGAGGAGAAGTAAGTGGGATAATCAACCATGATAGGGGAGTTATTTTGTCCTTTCATTATTGTTTGCTTATTTTGATCATTTGTACTCTCTTGATTATATTTGGGATTTGGGCTTAGATATTAGGTAGAGTGGTTACTATCATTGATCTTAGTTATTTTGCATTTTGATTTTCCCTATCTTACCAAATTCTGTGTTAATAGTTATTTCATAAGAATCTCTAGGTGTTTGACAATTTTTATCTCTCAAACAATATCTATTTTTTGAGTCAAAAGCACCACAATATGAAAATGAAACATATATTAATTTTGTTTAAGGTATTGAGGTACCTTTCTCATGGTGAGGATGAACTAGCTATTGAATTCTACCGCTATTTTACTAATGATCTTCTTGATGGCATTAAGATCATTGATTGAATTTTTTTTGGACAATTCTATCTCCATACTATATTCTAAACACATTCATCAATTCTTCTCAAGAATTAATTGTACTATCAAGAAGAATTTGATACCATTCCTTTCCACTTTCTTTGAGAGAATCTACAAACAAATTCATCATTCATCCTCAGCTTTTATTTCATACTCATAAGTTATATTGATGATATATCTCAAGTTCTTTTCATCTATCCCTGCATTATTACTTTAAAACCTATGAATCTTTCCTCTAATCTCATTTAGTATTGGGTTTGGGTTAGTTAAGGATACCACTAATGTCTAGAATTTTATACCTTTCTACTCCCAAATTTTCCCTAAATGATACAAATATTTGAACCAATTTCTAAGCTTGGTGTGCATTTTTCAGTATATTTCCTCTTTGTTCATTTTGATTTTTTTGATTATGATCCCTCGGTATTTGTTGCTTCTTTATATTTTATTAGTATGCAACATGATCATGAGCCTGATTTATTTGATTTAGTTGATCAACCTCAACCTAAAGGTATTATCTCTTTCTTCTCTTTCTTTGTTGTTCCTTTTGACTTGACCTTTCTGGTCTTTTTCGTTTGGTTGCTACCGGTCTTTTCTCGGGCAGCTATTTTTTTTGGCTGGGCTTTGGTGTCCTCTTTTGTAATTTGTAAACATTGTGGTTTCGGGTCCCTGTAAAACCCATTTTACCCTTTTATCAAAAACTTTATCAATCAAGTCCATCTCTTCATTTGGAATTATTTCCCTTTCATCAACATCATTTTGTATCTATTGATTTGCTTTGTGGAAGGTCGAGTCATTTTGATATCTATGAGAACCTATATGTGAGATTTTCTAATAGTCTATTTCATATGCTTCCATAACTTGATCTAGCATACTATATGCTCTTATATTTATATTTTTGGAATGACCTATGCCCCTTCTATGAATCACTACATTGTTCCTTCTCACATAATAATCATCCATGTTCACTCTTCTTCTCTTGAATAATTAAGCAGTTAAGTCTTTAGAGCTCTATTGGTATTGATATTTTAAATTAATTAATACATTACCACTAATTAAATGTACATGCTTTCTCTTGATAATTTTTTCTAGAAGAATAGATATTATCTTTCATTCTCCATTTAGTATGTTCATTTTTTACATAAGATGAACTACCTTCTTGTCCATGTTGATTTGCATGATTCCTTCTCCTATCCATGACAAGATGTGTAGATAAAAATGAACCTAGGTTAGCAGAATCAAGTTTGCACTTCATAAAATGGAAACATATAATTTTCTTGATAGCAATATTTTTCTACAAATAAAACCAATAGTTGCAAACTCTCAAAAATTTCTGATTTTATAATGAATTTATGCTTTTAAAACTTCCCTGATAAGAGCACCAATTTGTTGGGTTCAAAACTGTAACCCCACTTCTTGGAACATACTTTTACTTTCAAGACAAGGGATTTCATCATCAAAGTAGAATTGTATCATTCATAGACCATGAAGGGTTGAATTTCAATGCTATGAGAGTGAATTTTCTCTCTTACTCTTTGAGCTCACCTTAGACTCAAGAGGGTGTTACTAGAGGTTTGTTAAAAAAAGTGGACAAACAAAAATGGTGATAGCTAAGCCCATTTTATTAATTTGACTCCAAATATAGTCATTGAGCCAAGAACATTTAGCTATCCAAACACCTCTATATAGCTAATCACAACACAATTGATGTGACTTCAAGGAAAAGGCAATACACCTGAACCATTAGGTAAATGAGTGATAACAAAGTATATAAGTTTTACCCTCTTTTTATAGAACCATGGGCTATATTAATGTTATAATAATATTTCCCATACATAAATAGGATAAATTCCTAATAATGAGGATATCAAACGCTATATAAACCATATAAAAATTTGGGCAAGGAGAAGCTATTCAAACTTGTGATTGTTAAGTGGAGGACATTGAATCTCTCAATAGTTCAAACATTATCTTAATAGTAAATAGACTTTAATTTGAAATTTGATAATAATGGTTAATTAGAATATTATGAGGAAGATTTGTAGTTTAACTACTTGAAAACAATTGATAAGAATGATAATATGCTCTATTATTATAAATATATTTTAATATGATTTAATTTTAAATTTGATAATAATGATTAATTATAATATTATGAGGAAAAATTGTAGTTTAATCATTTGAACACCATTAATAAGAATGATAATATGCTATGTGATTATAAATATCTTTCAAATAGAAAAAAAAATTATCTATTTTTTTGGTAAATGTTTTTGACCCAAAGCTATGAGTCGATGAGGTCACAAATGGAGACCTCATCCCCAACATAAACACTTAACAATAACACTCCAATGCGATTTGAACTGTGGTGGCATAACAACAACGCCACATTTAAACCATCACACTATGCCAATACCAATTAAAAAATATTTAACTGTGATACCTTAAATAAAAATATAATTATAATTACATATATCAAATTTTGTTTTTTTTAAATAAAAAAAATATTTCCACTTTAATACTATAATAATAGGACCCACAGTTTTAAACTAGAACGCAAACCCCTTCCATACAATCACTGCACGACATGTGTAAGTATCTGGTTCAATTTATTTTTGCAACGTTTCCTACGTCGATGAGAAAGCAATAGGCGCACGAATACTGTAAGAGGAAGGAGGTTTGAGAAAACAGCATTATTGGATATTAAATTATGAAGAAAACGAAGAAAAAAATGCGATTTGGTAAAAGACACGCTCAATTGGAAGAGGTTCCCAACTTCAAACTCCTAACAGTTTGCGAACGCAATAAAGTGCAGAGTCAGGCTTGAATTAGATGGTTCCAACTGATCAAGGCATTCAGATCTCCATAGTAGCAGCAGCCTTAATAAAGCCTTGTAAATTTGCCAGTCTGTCAACTATTTTTCACTATTCCTTTAAATAATTATACATATAAAAAATACTGTTCCGATTACCAGCCGCAGAAGAACCAGCAACGAATATGCCGTTGTAGCACATGGTGACACACGTTACTACACATAAGGCTTCAGGCAAAGCGCCGACAACTATCCACGAGTTTTTCTTTACGTCATTGCATGACTTTGCATGTGGTGAAAGAATAAAAATGCCCAAGAGCAGAGACACAAAATCGCAGGCATCTTTGTGGAAGAGTTCACATATCTTTCACTCTGTTCCAAACCGCGTTGCACACATAGGTCAGATTGTTCTAGATGGTTCAGGCCACAAAATCAGCTGTAATATCTTAGTTTATGGCAGACTAACTTGTGAAGATTTACTTTTGTGGAGGACTTTATATTCGGAAGTATTAAGCATATGTCATATTTTTGTTTTTGTCCAAGAGTTAACGAGTGACGGATATCTCTTCTGTTCAAATTGTTCCAACCTTTTCTAATTAAAAATTCACAACTGAAAAGTATCTATTACGCTAAAATTACCTGACTTTATCGTTATATTATACTTGAAGATTTCAAATTGTTCGACCGAAACAATTATATATTACTTCTTGATTGCAGGATTGTTTATACTGTTTCTGTTCCTTGAAACAAAGGTGAAATACATTTAAATTCTTTTTAAAATATGTACTCTTAAATTGTCGATCTATTAGAGTACTAACTATAAATCTTATTCATCCTTACTTTCTAAAACTACATGAATACCAAAACCACTGCATTCAACGTTCTCAAAGACATGTCATATATATAAAACTATTCGACGCAACGTTGACTGTGAGCTTAAAATATTCTTAATTTTACTATTTAAATAAGATATTTTGCTGTAAAAGAGACAATTAAGAAAACCAAAATCAAATTATTCTAAGAAGTTCAACATTTGATTGGAGCATTGAACAACATTTTAAACTTCGTGTTATAGTCCACTTCTTTATTGTTATCTCACAGGCAATGCATGGGAGATTAAAAACCATTTGCATAAAACAATAAATTGATCTTTGCATTTCCACATCAATTATTTTTAGTTGGAAATTGATTATGGAAATCTAAAATAAAACCGCAAGGCATCTTCATTATTTACAATGTATCCATTAATTGCAATCTCAAGCAATTAATCATCAATAATTTTAATAACAATAATTCTTTTTAAATGATTTTTATTAATAATAAAAGGAGAATGATTTTTTAATAAAGTTTCTCTTAATAAATAGAATTTTACAAATTAAATACAATTTTAATTTTCAAATAATTAGTTTTATTAATAATAATAATCTCTCCAAAATTTAAGGTATGATATAATTTTAAATGTATTTTAGTTTAATAGTTGTTAGGCGTAAATGTACATCTATATTTGACATTTTTGTCTAGGTTAATCAATCAATCGATTAATTGTTATTTAATTATCTTAAAATAAGTCAATGCATGTGAGATTAACAACCATTTACATAAAAGAAGAAATTGATCTTTGATTTTTTTTTTTCTAGGTTAATCAATGTATTGATTGATTATTATTTATTTATCTTAAGATAACACAATGCATGGGAGATTAAGAACCATTTGCATAGAAGGAGAAATTTATCTTTGCGTTTCCACATCAATATTTGTTTTCCTTATCAAGTTTGAATATATAATAATGGTAATAAGAATAATTTTATTAAAAACAAATTAATTAATAATCTTACGGGAATTATTTTTCAATAAAAATTTTGTAATAAATTACATTTGCAAAATTAAATACAAATTAAATTTTTAAACAATTAGTTTTGTTACTAATAATGATTTCTCTCCAAAATACTAATTTTATATGTATTTTTGTTTAATAGTTGTTCTAGGCCTAGATGCACATCTATATTTGATGTTTTTGTCTACGTGAATCAATGAATTGATTGATTATTATTTAATATTTGAAGATAAATATGGATACTAGTACATGGAAAACTTCAAGTTTTGGATTAAATAATATTTATAAAAAGTATGGAACGTTAAAAAAATATTGATTTTTAAAGAGTTAATACCGATCTTTTTAATTACTATTATTGAATAAAAAATTTAATTAGTAATATTGAATAAATAAAATATTCTTTAAAATAGTTAGTCTGTAAATTTAGGTATGGCATATTTGTTGCAATGCTTATGTGATAGTAGATAATTTATTACTTTCATGTTATTTATTGTGATTATTTCTTATTTGAATATTAGTTATGATGGTCATCACTAATGATTTTTTCAAAAAAGAAAGATCTTTAATATAAGAATAATTTTTATAAATAGGATTTAGTCCATAATTTTATAAATAAAAGCATTACTATCCATGTAGTTTATGGGTTAGTAGTAGTATAATAAAATGGTCACTGTGATCGTAGATAAAATGGATGCTGCACAGAAAGATGGTTAAACTTAATCTAACATGTATAAATCTAAATCAAACAACAAAGAATGAGATAAATAAATTAAACAGTAAATAAAACAATAATATGAAATAGTCTCATCGAATATCCATCCATTTCCTCCAATTATCTTGATTGTCCTTCTCCATTTTGCCATGTCGGCATTCTCGCCCTCAGATTTTATGTATGTATACAAGCATAGCCTGGATGTAATGTCTAATAAAAATATCAAAGATTATATGTTCTTCTAAAAAGTATTAATTTTGGGAGGAGGAATAATGCCAAAGATCAGCCAATTTATAGAAAGTTGGTTTTCGAACGATCGACTCATATTCGAAAGAGAGATCAATAATCAAGATTGATGAATGCCATGCGATGTGAGTTTTGTGTTAGTTAGAACATGAGTTGAAAATTTCTATAGGATAAAGATTAAACTAAAATAATAATTTAATCTGGTGTTAAGACTACTTGAAAATAAGAGATAAAGATTAAATAAATGATTTAATCTTCAGTTGAAAGTCTTCAAAAATAGAAGAATTAGACTTTGAATGAAAATGATAAAGTTAGAACTCAAAGAACGATTTGTTTGAATGCATACATGAATTAATTAATTACATAAAGATATTTAATTAATAAATATATTCATGCATATGAGTTAGAACTAGTTAATTGACTAGTTGTGACAGAGAGTCCTTTTCATAGAGATGATCATATATCAAATCCGGAGATAACTGATGGATTTAAATAGATCACGAGTTAGATGGTGAGTGAATAATTAGTTAACCGGATGACAGAAGAATGTCACAGAAAAAATTAATTATGAATTAAATGTTAATTTAATTCGACATTCAAAAATGAAAAGATTTAATTAAATAAATAATAATTTATTTATTTGACTGAAAAGATTAATTGAATAATTAAATAATTCAAAAAGAATATTTAATTATAGTCAAAATATGATAAAGGGGTAAATTAAATAATAAATGATTTAATTCAGAAAGATAATTAATTAATTAGCGACGTAATTAAATAAATAAGATTTATTTAATTAATCAAGCTGAATAAAGGTCATAATGAATTAATTAAATAATTAAAAGGTTATTTAATTAATAGAGGAAAGATGTGTTTAGAAAATAATTAAATAATTAACATTATTTAATCATGACCATGGACATTAGAAAATTATGTTGAAAGTGGTACTCGTAGGCCTAGACCAATTTTTGGTGTCTATAGTTTACCCCTTTTTGATACAATGTTTTTTATCACATTGTGTCAAAGAAAATCATTAAAAACATGCCCCAGTATGAAATAGGTTAGGGTATGCCCCCTCGGGAAAATTGACAAATTTTTGAAAAATTTCAAAAAATCAGGAAATATTCCTGATAAGTCAATTTGATGGTCACAAAAGCTATGGAGTTGACGAAATTGAATTTGGAAGTGTTAAGGACATGTACGAGTGAATAGAAGTTGGAATTTTATGTGGCCAATAGACAAGGTTAGAAGAAACGCCACCCAAACCCTAGGTATAAATAGAAATTAGGGTGAAAACCAAGTAATTTTCACCTTGAAGATTTGAAGAATTGAGAATTTTGCTCTAAGAATTTAGCCATGGCATTCAGAGACCTCATCGTTTCATTTGCCTACTGGTGAGGCGACTGTCACGCTAAAGGACGTGTATAGGATTCTTCGATTTCCCATCAGAGGAGAGAGGGTGATGTATGATACATAGCGTGGATATAGCGAGATTACCAGATTTTATGTTGTTGATGATATTAGGAGGTTAGGTATAGAGAATTATGAGATTAGATGGCTCGTGTTAGTTGATAGATATGAGAGGATAGATTGTATATTATGTACATTGATTGGTGGGATAGTTCTTCCTGACCGGCGAGGTCATGGATTTCCTGTTGGATGGGGAGAGATGTTAGTTGGGATGCTGGAGAGAGAGGTTGTCTATGCTTGGGGTCCCTGTCTATTGGGCATGCTATATTTTCATCTGCATGATATAGTATATAGAGATGCATAGTCAATGAGCTACAGGACTACTCTTCTCATGGTTTGGGCATGGGAGCATATTGTTGTGTTTCGTCCTCCTGTTACTATGGAGTGGGCAGATAGATTTCCTTATGTTTTCTGGTATACGAGAAACATTACACAGAGTCATGTAGGAGATACAGGTTTTTGGAAACATGCCTTGGACATAGTGGTGCAATTTATATGGAGACCATACATGGATTGTGAGAGATGGTCGGATGAGGACATGCATTTATCCTACTATCAGCAGACACAGTACCTGATTGGTAGGACCATTTCTAGTGTACATATCATAGAGAGACATCTACCAGACCATGTATTGAGATAGTTTGGTGAGGTGTAGGATGAGCCGAGAGGACGAGTAGAGTTTGATCGATCATCCAAAGAGGTTCCTTTATGTGGTCCTATGATACTAGTGGCTACTATAGAGGTGGAGATTTAGGCTTTACAGCCTTTACACTGGGGATGGAGATGCGGAGCAGCGGATCCTAGGACTACAACTACATATGATACCTGGTGGGCAGAGCATCATCCTATGCCTTACACAAATCTGAATCAACCGACACCAGTGGAGAGATGAGGGATAGGACCGATAGGGCGGCATAGAGGTAGAGGTGGTGGTAGGGGTGGTGGTAGAGATGGTGGTGACGATGGGAGAGGTGGTGGTGGTAGAGGTGGTAGACGGGGTCGGAGAGGATAGAGAGGCGATCGGGTAGGTGGACTATCACCTCTCCGAGAGGCTGAGGCTGAGGACATACCAATTTTGGACCTCGGGGGTGGAGCAAAGGCTGAGATTGGATGTGAGCATGCTGCCAAGGAGGAAGTAGTAGAGATTGGCAGAGAGAAGCATGTAGAGGAGGAGGAGGCCGAGAGAGAGTATATGGACATTGATCCTCTTGGTATTCTAGCAGGTTATGGGGAGGACAATGTTGAGGAGGAGATCCCTATGGAGGAGCAGGAGAGAGAGCTCCGAGACAGGATAGTAGAGGGGAGACGAGATGAGGAGGCTCCTAGGGATGGTGATAGGGAGGCATTGGAGGAGAGGCTGAGTGTTGCTACTACAGAGCGGGATGCCCTATGAATGGAGAGAGATAGTGCTTTCATGGAGAGAGATCAGGCAGTAGCTCAGAGGAAGGAGATAGAGCAGTAGATTACAGAGATTAGATGCCTCTGCAGTGGTACATCATCTGATAGTTTCGCTCATGAGTTAGTCAGTTAGTGGAGAGGGCTTCATATTATAGAGATCTCTATGAGTTAGTGGTGCTAGCCGAGAGACGAGCTCCTATATTTTCCCAGGTACGTAGCCAAAGATCACAGAGCAGGAGTCAGACCGAGACACATAACACAGAGGGTGTGGTAGGACCACCAAGGACAGGTCCATATGATAGGTCTTCCACCTCATAGAGAGTACCTCTAAGGCAGTTTCCTCCATCTTCACCACATGGGAGTAGCGGCAGTGGGACACATTGACACTTTCATATTTGTGGACATTGTATTTTGATCAGAGAGCCTATGAGCTTCTTTTTATTTATGGATACATTCTGACATTGTACTATGACACATGTTATTTTGAGCGATATATATATGATTTTTGGTGGCTTCTATATGATATGTAGTTCTATTTTATGATGATTCATTTTTCCTATATGATTATGTTTCCTAGATGATGTATGCTAATGTGTTATGGATGATTGTTTCTACATTATGATGAGTTTATGCAGTCTATGATGTTATGATGACTCTATTTGATGATGGATGTATGTACTTTATGATAATGGAATGCAATGTGATGTTTATACAATACTATCTATATGTAATGGTTATATGTACATGCAATGTTCTTATTATGTACCTTATGATGATTGAATGTCTATTATGCCATGATTTTCCTAGATATGCAATGAAGATGTCTAATGTTCTTATTTGTTTTGAATGCAATTATAACTATATGATGTACTATATAGTGCTTATAGAATGTGTGCATATGCGGATTATCTAATTTTTTTGTTGTGTCACAGGATTCTATCATTATGTCAGACAGGAGAAATGTTAGCACGAATGATTTCAGAATGTTAGTAAGAAACAATGAAGGTTGATTGAAAGACATAAGATCTTCGATATTTTTCCATATATACTAAGCTTTTCATTTTATCATCATTGGGCGGGACTGACACAAATGGATAGTACACACCATGATATGAGATAGACCATAGCGTACAAAGTCATCCATCTACGAAAAATAGAGTCACAGACAAGGAGTGTCTTAACTCCTACTAGGGGCAAGATTGCCCCAGTCTTTTTGTCTAGACAAACCACGAACAACAAAAAAAGAAAAGACAGGTCATGAGATGTTATTGCTCCTCTAAATCCTTCATAGGACATCCTTTACGAAACTAGTAACATGACTCAAAATCCAAAGTTTAAAAATATAGTTGACAGACAACAGTCAAAGAAAAAGAGTCTTGAGACATCCTTGAGAAAGCTAGTAACCAGAAGTATGCACAAATCAATAGAAAGATAAGAAAAAATAAGATATAAATTCATAAAATCCAATAAAAGTATTTTCCAAAACTTGGTCGTGTAATTTTTTGATGTTTGACATAGCCTGATGTGAGTGATGACACATACCATATAAGACATTGAGTCTAGTTTCGACATTGTGACTATCTGTGTAAGGCATGACAAAGCCTGGTTTCATAAAGACACATGTCATATAAGACGTTTGAGTCTGATGCCGTTGATGTGACAAGCTACATGAGGCTATGACAATTTACGATATCTACTGACAACAAAGACATATCTTGCTTAAGACATAAGTTGATGACTTTGACAATGTGTTTGATTTTGACTTGGTGACATTTTTGAGATGTTTACCATGTTGATGCGTGACTTTTTTTGATACTTTGATTATTAATAGTGTGTGTGTGTGTGTTGACTTATATGACTTGAGATGATGTACCCTAAAGGATTGGCCTAATGCGGCCTCGGGGACTCATCAATTGATAGCCTTGCCTATGTTGTACACATAGAGACCTTGTAGTTCAACAAGACTTTAACTAACATAACTGACTGAAAATATGTTGATGATATGCAACATGTGTGATAGTGAATGTGATAAACCCTATTGGACTGACCTAGTGCGGTCTCAGGGGCTCATCAATTGATAGCCTTTCCTTCGTTTTACACACAGAGACCTCGTAGTTCGACGCGACCAATGACTTTGACATGTACAAAGAGTCATGATTTTATATGTGTGAGATGTGAGACACCTAGACAGACAGACCTAATGCCTGGGGGGCACATCGACTGATGGCCTTTCCTACGTCCAGTCGCAGAGGCAATGTAGTTCGACTATGTCTATGACTAACTTGACACGATTGACTCTGACTATGTTCTTGGGATTTTTGAAATGTTTTTGATTTTGGTTTTTTTTTGTCTTTTTTAATGTTTTTGGATTTTTTGAGGACATTTTCTAATGTTTTTGATCTTTTTTGAGGACATTTTCTGACATTGGGTTGCTATGTACAAGGTCCACATGACACAGAACACGGATTTTCCCCCAGTCGGGAATAAGATATACAAGATGGAGTGGGGAGATAGAGTGAACTTGATGTCAATCATTCCAAGTAATGCATAAGACAACCATTTATTATGAGTGAAGGTGAAAAATTCTGATTGGAATGATGGTAGACAAAGGAGCGAAGTCAACTACACATGGCGCCTGTTTGCCAGGTTTTCACCATGGTACTTATCCATAGCGCCACCGAAGTGGTTTTCACTATTGGACGCATTATTTCTCTTTACTATTTTGTTGATTTTTGAATTTTTTTGGTGTTACAAAGACGCCTGTTCGCCAGGTTTTCATCAAGGTAACCATTTTTTATTTTTTATTTTTCCAGTTTTTTATATTTTTATATCGATTAAGCCATAGTTCTCAGAAGCTACGCATAGAACCTCTTCAAATGAAGTTTGTTGATTGGTGACAAAAGTGGTTCTCCTTCAGGGGTAGAGAGTTGATACACTCCTAATCCAAAAGCTTCAATGACAATATAGGGCCCTAACTAGTTAGGTTCAAACTTACTTGGTTTTTCTCATTCAGCTTGATTCTTGGGGTTCTCCATTAAGACCAGGTCACCAATGTGAAAGTGTCGATTTAGAACTTTCCTATTATAGCTGCAACGAAGATGATTTTGATATGCTTGCAAATGATCTAGTGCCTTATGTCTTCATTCGTCCCGTAATTCTAACTCCTGCAATCTGGATACACAGTATTCTTCATCGTCAATATGACCTTTCAAGGATACCCTCAGGGAAGGAATTTCAACCTCAATAGGTAAGATAGCTTCAGATATGAATACTAGGGAGTATGGAGTGGCGCCGGTGGGAGTACGGATGGTTGTGCGATAAGCCCATAGGGTAGGATTAAGTTGTAGGTGTCAGTCATGACCAGCATCATTGACAATCTTTTTAAGGATTCAGATAATGGTTTTATTAGATGCCTGAATTTGGCTGTTACCTTGTGGGTAATATGGAGTGGAAAAATGATGTTGGATATGGAATTGTTCACAAAGATGGCAGACTTCTTGGTTTTTGAATGGATGGCCATTGTCTATGATAATGGATTGAGGTACACCATACCGACAAATTATGTAGTTTAGGATAAACTTGGATATCTATGTACCGGTGATGTAAGTCATGGGAATAGCTTAAATCCATTTGGTGAAGTATTCAGTGGTGGTTATGATGAACTTATGGCCATTGGATGATGGAGGGTGTATCTTACCTATGAGGTCAAGTCCCCATTGGGCAAAGGGCCATGGTGAAGTAATTGAACAAAGCTCCTGTGCTGGCGCGTGTATCAAATCTTCATGTATCTGCCACTGTCGACATTTATTTACAAAAATATATGAGTCATTTTCCATTGTAGGCCAATAATAACCTAATTTCATAATCTTGTGGGCTAAAGTACGATTGCTAGAATGGGATCCACATATACCCTTGTGTACCACTCACAAGGTTTCTTGTGCTTCTTCAACATCGAGACATCTCATTAAGGTGTTATCTAAGGTACGTTTATACAGGGTATCTCCGATGATGGTGTATTTGGTAGACCTACGAATAAAGGTTCTACGTTGGTTGTTTGACAAGTCTAAGGGAAGAGTTTGGGCATTTAGGTAGTCAAATATGTCCTTGTACCATGGGGAAGTAGGACTAAAAATCATACACACCATCATAGAATCGGGGACATCATAGGTAGGGACCAACAACTATTCAACCAAAAACTTGAACTTAGGCACGTTGCTAGGAATATCCAATAAGGAACCCACAATTGCCATAGCATTTTCTGCCCTATTTTGAATGTGTGGTATTTGTTGAAAGGTGATGTCCTCAAAGTATTGCTTGAAACTATCATCCATGCGCTTGTAGGGGGCAAGTTTCTCATCTTTAGTTTCATAATCATCATTTACTTGCCAAACTACTAGCTAAGAATCTCCATAAACATGTAAACTCTTGATCTTCCATTGGGCTGCCTTTCTTACTCCTTTCACTAAGGCTTCATATTTCGCTATGTTTTTGGTACAAGGGAAAGCAATTCTGAATGATTTAGGAATATTATCGGCTTGAGGTGTAAAAAATAGTATGCCTGCTCCTGAACCATGATTAGTATGTGACCCGTCAAAGTATAATTTCCATGTGGTTCTAGTGTCAACTTTGAAGATAAACTCATCAAGGAAATCTACCATTAAAAGATGGTCTTCCTTCATGGGTGCATCTGCTAATTGATCTGCAATTACTTTCCCTTTTATAGCTTTCCTCTCCACATATTGGATGTCATATTCACTAATTATCATAACCCATTTAGCCAATCGGCGTGTGAATGATGCTTTACTTAGGAGATATTTGAGAGGATCAATCTTTGCGACCCACATGGTTTGGTGGTTTAGCATATAGTGTCGAAGTTTTTGAGTAGAAAACACTACTACAAGACAGGAATGTTCTATGTTATTGTAGTTTATTCATATCCCACCAAGGTACGACTGATGTAGCACACTGCTCTTTCATGACCTTGATCATCATTTTCTACGAGAAGCACTCCTAATGCTGACTGAGTTGTTGAAATGTATAGTATCAAAGGTATGTCATCTGTAGGTGGCATTAACATAGGTGGAGTAAGCAAATAATCCTTGATCTATTGGAAAGCATCTTGAAATTTAGGTGTCCACACAAATTGTACTCCTTTCTTGAGAAAATGTTGAAATGGATGTATTTTGTCTGCTAGTTGTACAATAAAGCGCCTGATGGACTGTAATCTTCCCTATACTATTCTTAGTTGACCAATGCTGGCTGGAGGAGGCATTTCTACAATATCTTTTACCTTCACTGGGTCCACTTCAATGCCTCTTCTAGAAATGATATACCTTAGAAGTTTCCCTGATTTCACTCCAAAGAGACATTTCTTCGGATTTAGTCTGACTTGTATTTTTCTAGCCTTTGGAATATCTTGTCCAAAACTTTCAAATGATCTGCCCTTGTTAATTATTTGTCTATTATTTCATCGACATAGTCTTCCACGAGAGCATGTATAAGATCATGGAAAATAGTCATCATTGCACGTTGGTGCGTAGCTCCTGCATTCTTAAGCCCAAAAGGCATGACATTCCAACAATATGTTCCCCACGGACATGTGAAGGTTTTCTTGTGTTGGTCTTCACCTGCGATTTTAATTTGGTTATACCTGGAGAAACCATCCATGAGGGATATCATCTCGTATCCTGCTGTAAGGTCTACTATCATGTCAATGTTCGACAAAGGGAAGTCATCTTTAGGACATGCCTTGTTGATATCTCTAAAGTCTCTACAAATGCGAATGCTCCCAGTTGGTTTGGTCACTGGCACAAGATTTGAAATCCAATCTACATAGCCTATGGATCTTATGAATTTGACATCCAATAGTTTCTTATGTTCTGCTTTGACTAGTAGAGCAATTTGTGGATGCATTTTCCTTAACTTTTGTTTGATGGGCTTAATACCTGGCTGTAATGGTAGATGATGCAATATAAGGTCTAGATCTAGCCCAGGCATGTCAACATATGACCATGCAAAGTTTATTTGTCTCTTTGTGAAGAAGTCTTGAAACTCAAGTTGTTTTGTCTCTGTCAAAGAAGTTGCAAAGTATATTACTCGAGAGTTTTCTTCTATTTTTATGTTGACCTCAACAGACTCTTCTACTAACATTGGTGACTTCTCCTAAGAAACTGGGAGAATGTTCAAACCTCCATCCTTGGGTGCCTCAGGGAGGTTTTCACCCTCGAATACGTCCTTTATTTTTACTATTTCTTCATCCAAAGGTGCCTTTCGGTTTTCACCTAGGGACTTGTCATTTTCCTCATTTTCATTATTGAGACTAGAGGTGTAAACATACTCCCCAGAATATGTTGTTTCATTCAAGTCTATGGTAAAACAAAATTTATGATCCCCTCTTGGTATGCCTTCTTGAAGTCCCATGAACTCAACTATTGCTTCGTCATTCTCGAATATGTCTAAGATGGGTGTACCTTGTTGATCCCAATCAATTATTTGGGGATATACGAGGGGCATGTCATCATTGGAGTTATCAAATGTGGAGGCTGAAAAGGTGAATATAGAGTGTTTGACATGGTCACAAAAGTTTTGGACTAACTCCTTTTTGTTCTTTTTCCTATGGGTAGGTAAACTCTAATGTGGGACTATTGTAACAGCTAGGTCACTAGAAGATGGTTCGTCAGGTGCCCAAGATGCATGATCAAGGGTTTCCCAATAATAATGTTTAAGCCATTCTTCTTTGGACAAGTGCTTTTTAGGATGGGGGCTAGATGGATTTGGCACGGGTTCTATCATTTGGTCCAATTCCCCATATAACTTATCTAGGTTCATGGTGTTGGTAGAGGAAAGGGAATCCCATTCATAGTCACTCGGGTCAGGGGATTCATCGTAAACTGGATCAAGTGGTTCATGGGATATCTCGATGTCTTCATAAGCACTTACTTCCTCTTGAAATGGTGACGAAGTACTAGAAAAACCAATTTTAAGCAGTTGAAACACTAGCCCTAGGACTTTTGGTCATGGTGAGATAATGATCAGTTCAGTCCTTCCATTCTAATGTAGTCCTAACCCACTATGTCTGTCATAGCCTTTGCTTTGCATTATCAAAAAGCCTTTCCCATATCGATCCTTAGCTATTTGAATAGACGGTGAGGGGTATTCATTATCTTCTTGGTACAACCAGGAGGTAATATCACCTTGTTCCACAAATTCTTCACTTAGCTCTCCCCATTTTTTCAATGTCATTGTAGGAGGAACATGAAATGTGACTACTAATTGTCTCCTATCTATTGTGGGTAAACCATATGTCTTAGGTGGAACTAGCTGACTAACACAATAGGATGCCTTCATATGATATTCTCCATAGCCCTTGTCTTGGATCTCGATCTTAGGAGTGGATGATGGTAGTTGTGATGAAATGGACTTGGTAAGAGTTGATGGATCGACATATAGGGATAAGGTGGATGATGAAGCTTGTTGATTAATAGGCACTTGTCATTCTGGTATTTCCTGTAGGCTTGTGCAGTATTAAAAAGGATCTGGATCACCATCAATCCTGATCTCAGTGCCATTATATGAGAATTTAAGACACTAGTGATATGTGGAAGGTACGAATTTCATTGCATGTATCTGAGGTCTACCTAACAACAGGTTATATTGAAGGGTGAGATCCAAGACTTGGAAGCTGGTGTCCATAATTGTAGGGCCAATCCTAATAGGGACTGTGACAACTCCTTTGGATGATCTTTCCTCATCATCGTAAGCCTTAATGACTATACTCATAGTGGTATCCATGCATGCTTCTGAGAATCCTAATGCCTTAACCAATTTCAAGGTACAAAGGTTCAAACCTACTCCTCCATCTACCAAGACTCGTCTAACTTTGGTTTGATAGACTAGGACTCCAAGATGTAATGGGTCATTATGATCAGTCTTCTCAGTTGCATAATCTTGTTGAGAAAATGTGGCGTGATGGGAATTGGTTAAGTATCCTACCATTTCTTCAAAATGATTAACATCTAAGTTGGTAGGGACAATTATGCTCTGTAAGGCTTTGTCGAGAATGGATCGATGATCTGGTGATAAAGTCAATAGTTCCAAGATGGATATTTGTGTCAGGGTTTTGCTTAATTGATCAAGAAAATTATACTTAGACTTGGAAGATTGTGTAGGTGGCTCAGAAGAAGGACCTGGAAGAGTTATCTTAGTTCTGCATGTATTTACAATACATTCAGGATGCTTCTTAATGGTAATGGTATGGATATTTTCAGTTGCAGCTCGGAGGTGATATATGATCATACCTTTGCCATAGTCATACTTGGTATTTGCATAGTTAGCTGAGGCATTAGGCTTAGTTCCCGAACTGGAGGCCTCTCCTTTCACATGGTCATGTAATGGGTCTGTGAAGACCTTATGATCACTGTTCTTGGTATGTTTTTGCCCATTGACCTCTATGGTTCCATCTTCAACAAAGTCTTATATGATATTCTTCAGTTGCCGAAATTGTTGTAGGTTATGTCCTTTTGTCTGGTGGTATTCACAATAGGCGTTATCATCCCACCATGAGGGTTTAAACTATCCAGGATCATATTGTCTTAGTTCTAGAGGTTTTAAAAGATCATGTTTAATCAATTCTTTGAAAATTGTCTCGATTGGTTGCCTCAAAGGGGTAAATTCTTGTTTAGGAAATCTCCTTTGTGGTCGTTGTTGTTGTGAATTCTGGACAAAATTTGTTGTTTGATCTGGATGACTCATCATATCTTGATTGGGGTTGTAACCTCTAAGTGTGATGGCTAGTCCTGCATGTATGGTCTTAGCATCAACAATACCATCATTTGTAACATTTTTTTTCCTAGACTAGAACTTGTTTCTATCGTTGGGAGCATTTTGATGTTGAACAACTGGATTCCTACCTGGTACTTTAATTTCTCCTTTGTCAATAAGGCCTTTCTCAAGTATGATGGCCTTTTGTGCCAAGTCTAGGAATGAAGTACAACAATGTCCCCTTAAGTCAATTCTAAGTTTTGGATGAAGATTTTTAAGGAATATCATGACTTTTTGTTTTTCGGGTATCTCAACTAGACATCTACTAGCTAAACTTCTCCATCTCTGGAAAAAAGTGGTGAAATTTTCACCTTCTTCTTGTGTGGTGTGACACAAGGTAGCTATTTTTATTTCATTGTCTATGTTAAAGGCATAGTGTTCGACAAAATTCCCAGCTAATTCACCCCATGATCATATGCCATATGGTAGTTTAGAGAACCATTCCAGTGCTATCCCAACAAGGGTTCATAGAAATAGTCTCATCAAGTATGTGGGGTCATATGATATGTCCATACACATTGTAGAGAATTATATAATGTGTTCTAAAGGATTCCTCTTCCCATTATACTTAGGAAAATTTGGTATAATGTATCCGTGTGGGAAGGGTGACATGTATAGCACTTTGTCAAAAGGACATGGACATAAATCTTGCACTGAGATAGTTCGTTTGTCTGACATAGACATGTTGTCCATTTTTTGTTGGAGCATTTGCATTTGATTTTGGAGAACATCTATTTGTGTCAAGGACATGCTATTTACATTGTTGGGGTCAATGTAGGTGTTCTGAAATGCTATGTTCTATGACGGATTGTGATTTGGCGAGGGAATATATCCTATTTGAATGTTTGAATTGGGTATTAGGATATACCCTGTCAGCATGTTATGATTTGGAATAGGAATATTTCCTGTCGGAATGTTCTAATTTGGTATAGGAATATTTCCTGTCAAAATTTTCTGATTTGGTATAGGAATGTTAACTATCAGAATGTTCTGTTTGGTATAGGAATGTTTCCTATCGGAATGTTCTGATTTGGTATAGGAATGTTTCCTGTTGGAATGTTCTAATTTGGTATAGGAATTTTTCTTGTTGGAATGTTCTAATTTGGTATAGGCATGTTTGTGCCAAATGGATTCGATGAAGTTGCTCCTGCAGTAAATTGTAAACCTTGTGTTATGTTGAATGGGGTTGTATTTATAATTGACAATGTTTGAGTAGGTATGCCAGTTGGTATTGTTGCGGTAATTTGAGGAACATAGACACTTGACATCATGGTTTGTGTTGGTTGAGTAGATGTGATTTTCAAAGTGTGAACATCAAATCCTGGTGGTAGTGTGGCACCTTCTACTAGCAGCTTTGTTAGATATCATTGGGGATCATTTGCCAAACACTCATCCATAAGAGATGCAAACTCAGGATCTTGTACAGTGGCATCTATGTCTTCAACATAAATTTGTCTGTGTGTGTCTCTAGTGATGTGTTTTTCAAGCAAAGTTTTGTGTGGTTGGTCTCTCTTTCCCTGATGGTTGGTTTCCGAAAGGATTGACAAACTCGTTAAGGTCCAACATTGCTTTATGTTTCTTCTTAGACCTTGTTTCAACCATGAAAAGTTGCTCAAAATGAGGTAATGCAAACTATGTCTAAGAACCTATATGTCCTATAGCTATGTTTTTTTTTTGGGATTTTATGAATATGAAGGAGTCACTAAAAATTAAGGACTTCTAAAATGACGTATACTAGGATGACGTATGCTAGGATGGACAGTATGCAAAATTTTGAGTAGATTATGATGGTAAATGATTCTAAGATGGGTATAACCTACCACCTATGGAATAAATCCAAGCAATGATCTAATGTTACCAAGGAACCTGATTGTAGGACAAAGACAACTGACAAGGTGAGTTTCCCAAACTAGACTGTTGAGCTGGAAAGATTCACTAATAGGATAATAGTGACTAGGTTCAATGATAATGAAAAATCAGAGTATGAACGTATCCAATGACGTGGAAAGTTGTTCTATTCTATGACATGCAACTTCCTATGGGTGTCTAAATGTATGCAACTTATGATGACTACTGCTAAGACATAAATGACACCTAATGATGCAAGGGTTTTGAGCAATTTTTTCTAGTTTCTATCCAAGGTTGATCATAAGAAATAGAAGCGAAAAAGATAGTTTTTCTTTCGGACTGAGTTTGTAGTTTTTTCAAAATTTTCTCTTGACAGTCAATTGTGATTCACGTTGTAGATGCGTTGATTCAGTTGACAGATGCGTTTCCTATCTCAGATGTGGTTAATTGACCAAACTAAGTCTCAAATGTTCACAGGAAATGGTGACTTTTTGACTGATGCAATTTAATTTATGGCAGATGCGACTCGAAAATATGAATTATGTGAAACTAAACCTATTGACAGACACTTGCGATTTTCCGTTTAATAGTTGTGGCTCGAAAATACAGATGCGACTCTAAATATGACAATTGTGATTCAAAACCTAGACTGTGTAAATCAATTTTCTTGACAGACACATGCGGTGTTTACGTGAACAATTGCGACTCTTTAAGACACATGCGATTCAAAATATGACAGTTGTGACTTGGTTTACAGTTGTGGTTTGTTGATGGTGTTTTCTGCACAACAACAACTTAGAAAAAATATGATATCCTATCTCTCTTAAAAGGAAAATCTCTATGAACAAAGAGATAAGCCCAAGGTCTCTAATGTGAGGTCTTGACAATGCAAATAAAACAACTCATATATAATGTGAAAATGCTGGTAATCACAAAGGGACCTTACTACAAGAAAATACTGAACTCAAATTTATTAGATCTAGAAATATGTTGATACTTCAAACACTAAATTTAACCTAGATAATGAAAGAAATAACAATATATGAAGGTTTCAAAGATAATTCTAAGACTATTTCTAACCCTAAGATCGACAATGCAAAAGATAAGATGCTCAAAATGGACCAATCTCTCAGAAACTACCTCCTCCTTAACCCAGATAAATCTGCAATCTTACAGAAATAGTGTAATCTTCTAAGGTGTTAAAGATTTCCAAATCATGCATATTCATTCAAAACAACCCTATTGCAACTAAAATGAACAAACATTCATAATATAACTATGCATGATTTTATGTCGAGGCTAACTTTGCAAAGCAGCTAACAATCAGCTAATTGTAAAAAGTATGGACTAGAGATCGCTGCAAACATTTTAAGCATAAAACCCTAAGCATCACCAAACCATCTAATAATAAAATTAATCAATTTTAAAGATAGAATATAAATAAAAATGTTAGATAAAACTAAATACAAGAAAGATACCAAATCACAATATCCTTTCTTATATTAAATCACACAAAGTGGCAAAAATTCCAGTCTTTTGTTACAACACTTGCTTGAAACTAAACTCTAACCTAATTACTTCTCTTACAATTCGCTCAAATGTAAAAAACTTCTAAATTTTTCTACTACTATTCTATCATATACAAATGAGGCATCATGCCAAATTTATAGAGAACCCCCAAAGATAGGTTGGCCCAAATCAGGGTTTACAATAATAAATGCCACACAATAGGTTGGCCAAAAAGATATTCGAAAAAATAACATGAAATGTGCAATTTGCACCAATTTCATCCAACTCGGCCTGGGGTCTCAAAGAACTCGATCCAATGCATGTGAAGGAGGATTTGAAATAATGGGAAGCACAAACTACGATGTAGCCCTATATTAACTACTTCCCCTCTTTGTCTTTAGCACACTCCACTTCACCATGCACTGCCAGTAATACTCTGTCTAATTTGGCAATAGGTGGGACAAGCAAAACCCTAATCTTCCTCTCAAGAGACTTGATGGCCTCTCTTAACTGCTTACTATATTATCCCAATCAGACCTATTCATTTGATACCTGTCAATGACTGCAATGTAAGTTACAACATCATCTAGCTAATGTTCAGTAACAAGACCCTCATTTATTGGAGAGTAGACATCTTGCCACCACCTCCTTAACTATTCCAAACTGAGATTCTTCAGAGCAAACTTCTTTCTCCCTATCATAATTTCAAAGGAGATACATTTATCATAAATACCAGTCAAAGTGTCCACAATCTGCTTCCCCTATTTGTGTATCTTTTTCAAGGCCCTTTGTCTCATCTGCAAAATCTCAAACCATTCTCAAGGCTTTGCAACCCTTGAGAAAGGAAGAATTCCATCCTTCACCAGTTGATCCTTGGTATGCTCCATGATTTTTTTTGTTTTCTGCAGCAAGAGATCTATATCCTCCTCATCCTGGCCTAGCACAATTTTAAGCCAATCTATTGATCTCATTGCATCCCCTGTAGTTGAAAAGATGTCCTTGATGGAACTATCTCTTTTGGTCTTAACTCCCTGCAACCAACTAACTGTAGCATGTGTGGTTCTCTTTATCTTTTCAAGCTTTGATATTGTTTCCTGAGGTAAGAAACATGCAACAGAGGAGGAAGAACTAATGGATTACAAGGGTTTCATCAACTCCTACAAGTACCTCTTTAGTCTCTCATTTTCCTTATCCAACTCATGCTTAGTCTGCTCCTCCTTCCTCAATCTACCGATGATCACAACACTAGAGCCTCCATACTCCTCAATATCTTGTTCCATGGAGGCTTGCCCCAAATTTATTGTCTACACATGATAATCTTTTGCAGTCACCCCATCTCTATCCTTATCAAGAACAGGAGTAGCAATGAAGACCACCCTGTTGTTTGCTTCATCTCTTTCAATTTTGGAAATGACTCTGGATTTGTTCTGTGTCTTTCCTTTTCTAATGTTAGTGAGTAGATCATCCCAATTGGGAGTGTCTTCCACTATAATCAATTTTCTCTTTAGCTCTTTATCCAGCCAACCTAGAATAGTGGATTCTGACTACACCCTATCTTTCCTATGTTGTTCTTGTTGAACACTGGGTGCATCCTTTTCAATGTTTGGCTCATTAGGGATCTCCCTAGCTGAATCCTCCTTTTATTTACATTGCTCCTCCCCTTTGTCTTATACTGGAGAGGGAATCTTTGCCGGCATCTCCTCCTTTTGAGGGGATTTAACCTCATGTACCTCTATAGGTGAATCTGCATAATCCACCAAAGGAGACTGCATTACTTTATCTATTTCTACCTCTGTATTGTAGAAATATCACTCCTGGAATTCTTCTTCTCCCAAGTCCTTAGGGTCTTCAACACTCTTTGGCTCATCTGGCACACTGCCAGTCTCTTGAGAAAGGGGAATGTCTTATTGTTCAGTGATAGGATCAGTCACAAGAACAATTCATTTTAGTGCAGCATCCTTTGGGGAAGGATTCCTTGACCTCCTCATATAAACTTTTGTTTTCTCCCCTGAACTCTCTACCTCTACCATAGGTGGCGCAACCTCCTTAACTATCCTGTAAGTTTCCTTTTCCTTTTATGAAAATTTCACAAGTCTCCTTTTCTTAGACAAAGGAGCAGTGGCATCCACTTCTTCCTTTTCTTCTTCATCTTTCTCAGCCCCTTTTCTCCTTGAGACATGCCTTCTCTTCTTGGAAATGGGCCTTCTTTGTTTCCCTACTTCTACTACCTCTTTTGTATGAACATCTTTAATATTGATTTTGAAAGGAGAGCCCACCCTAGCTTTACCTATGGGATCTTGCTCATGTGACTCCTCAG
The DNA here is from genome assembly GCA_007115665.2 of Sequoiadendron giganteum. NCBI lineage: Eukaryota > Viridiplantae > Streptophyta > Pinopsida > Cupressales > Cupressaceae > Sequoiadendron > Sequoiadendron giganteum. The sequence goes on along the minus strand of CM021106.1, from coordinate 353,949,450 downwards.
AAGCAGAATGGGACTCCAAGTCTCTCATTAAGTCATAGGTTCACTGTACACCTTCGCCCTCCAATTCTAACATCTTGTGCTTAAGCCACAACTTGGTGTACTTAATCACTAGAGTCATAATCTTCTCTAATTTTGTTTTTTCCTCCTCTAGCCAATCAATCTCTCCAACTGGCTTGTCCTTCACAGCCTCAAATATATGGCCTTGAATTAGATTCCCATCCTCTTCAACTTGATCAGGAATTTCCTTTATGTTATACAACCATACTAAGTTCACTGGCAACCTGGACAACTTCTTCTAGCTAACTTCAAATTCATCACCAAGGTTAGCCCAATAGTCCTCTATGTTATCCTTGTGACTATATTCTCTACTAGCCTTCTTCTATGCTTCACTAGTGATATCAAACCCGGCCCTTTTGGAATGGAAGGAGACACCAAGAGTGCTCTCTTCTTCAGAAGCATGGGCTGACTGGATAGAAGGGCATACCTCATTAGTGCCTATCTTCAGAGGGAAGTCATTACCAAATCCTATCTTATGTTTCTCCCCTTTCACAATCACATCAAAGTCACGAATTCATCTTGTGACCTCCAACAGTATAACATGGTATGTTGGATACCTTGGAAGTCTATAGGGAGCCCTCTGATAACCATCAATTCTTATGTAGGAAAAGGTAGGGAACTAAATGAACCAAGCTCCAAACCTTTTTATCAATTCCTTAGCCTTGTCTAAAATTTGAACATGCTCAGCATCCTCCAGTAACCTAGTGATGTACATGGTGAATGCATCATTCACCCTCCTATAGATTCCTCCAGCCAATTTTAGTTGTGGATACACTTCATAGATTACATCCTGCCCAAACACACCTCTTGTGTTTAGTCCCTTGTATGGATGAAACCTTACAAGTGCATACAGCAAATAAGAGGTCATTGTGAAGGTCTTTGTCTGCAGGACATTGCACATTTTATCATGTATTACTACACTTATAATGCCTTCCCAGTGATAATCTATACCTTGCTCCATCTGAGCAATAACATTAAACATACAAATCTCAAACACTCTTGCACTTTCAATCCTACCACCTTGTTGAGGAGTGTGATAGCATCATAATACTCTCTCCTGAATTTGAATCTGACTAGCTACTTGGGCAGCTTGGAGAAGTGAGGCTTGGGCTTCTCCAACCAAGATTTGATAACCTATTGGGACTTGACAACATTCTCCTCATATTACTTCTTGGTCGAATCCATATCAAAAGCCACAACATGGGACCGATCAGGCATATCAAAGGTTTGAGCTATGGACAGAGGGTTGAAGTTTTCCACAATTCTTCCATGAGGACCAATTATTCTTTGTGTACCCCTATCATAATGCCTATCACACTCAAGCATCAAATCATAACACTATACTGTAGAAGGGAATCTAGCCACATGTGCTAACCAAGACTCTAGTGTCCTTCTAGCCAACAAAGGGAGATTTTGTGCTACCGTCCCTGCCTTAAATTCTTCGTAGTCCCAAATTCCAACATTAGTATTAGTGATGGAAGTCAGCCTACTTTTTGGGATCCTACTCTTTATGTCCACTTTAACTCTCACTACCTTGGAGATAGCTGAACCTTTAACATTTGGATCCATCATCTTTCCCTCGCCTTGCCCAACAACAGGTTGTTCTGATCCTGCCTGCAAACAATAAAGACAGAGAAATAAGATCCATGATAAGAAAAATGTCCAAAATACATATCAATTCAACCATCTGAAAGTTCAGGCTTTAGCCCCCTCGTGAAATCCAGACTAGAGAGGAATTCTAGGGAAATCCGGACCAGGCGGAATCCAACGAAATAGGTATACAAATATCCACATAATCATTTAATGAATAAATTCAACCAAGGAATCATTTGATACAACCTATCATAAGTTCATTTAATCATTGAATGCATAATCACCAAGAAAATCCTCATGCAACCACCAAATTCTTCATTCTCCACAAAACCTCGAATAAATCTGCCTTAGATGGAAATCCCTGAAAATGGAAACAGTTTCAACATTCTGGGAAAATCCCGAGGGTGCGGATTTCAGCAAAGTCAATGAAATTTTACCACTTAATCCCAATTTCGGGAAAATGACCAAGCAATGGACAAATCGGGGAAATCCGTGAGATAGGTAAAAATCTGGATTAAAGCACATTGTGAAGAGCAAAGAGAAAATGGGAAAATCAAGGAATTTCAACAGATAGGGAATTCTGTGAAGACACTGAAAACCTGAATACCCACGTTTCTCTCGTCCTCACCCAAATAGATCGAACGATCACAGATTTGAGGACCTGGACCTTGGCACTAGCTTGACCTAGACCTCCAATGGATCATCTTTGAATTCAAAACCTACTTCTCAGTAAAACAAGAGGGATTGGCCATGCCCTCGGTCAAAAACCCCCAAACTCCTACCATGAATGCACAAAATAGCTCAAGCACAACTTGCTTGGCTGCAAGGATAGAAAGTTTGTGGAAAATACAAGCAAGCTACCTGAGATAAAATAGAAAGATCAACACATAACAACACAGGAATAGCATCCAAACGAAATGGGAAATCCCCCTAGCCTCGAAATAAAAAATGCCAGACTGGCATGATATGAAACCCCAAACAAATCCAAAACGCCTAGGAAGCACATGCAATCAATAGGCAAAGGAAAAAGAAACCTGAATGGCATGAAAGCGCACAAAGTAAATCAATCCATCAAAAGAGAGAGACATCATTCATGTACATACCATGAAGATAGAGAAATCAAAATCAAGGAAGCTAGAAAGAAACCTCAAAGCTCGAGCAAAATGCAAATAGCGCTCAGGAAAGCCAAATACAACAATCGAATTCACTCCCAAATGCACAATCCAACAACAACACTCAAGCTCAAGAACTCCAAACCAAATAGGAAGCAAAAGATAAAACTCAAATGGCATAAAACTTCTGATAAACTAATATAACACCGCCTAAGAAGTCATGCAGTCTAGCATTAATGCGATCGACAAGACAGATTAAACCAAACTTGGGAATCTATCAAAGCAATGGACCCTGGGAAAATCTAGCCATAACGTATTTCCATGGACGACCAAAATCCATAGACTCGAACAAAAAGCAGCTGCCACCAGGCTCCAAAAGAAAACTGTGAAAGTCTGTCGAGGGTGGATTTTCCCGAAAATAGTGAAAAACCCGAAATGAGCCTAGAACTTAAGGTTTTCAATATAAATCATAAATGGAATACCCCAACAAGCAAGCTAAAACCCCAAAATAGAAATACCAAGACACCAAAAGAGAAAACCAAAAGAGAAACAAAGAGGATCCCTACTTTCAGTGGGGCGTGTGCGCAAAAACTGCACAACAAATGGCGACTCCGTTGGGGAAATTCTCCAGAGCATTTCAAGAACAAACTAGAATCAAGAACCTAGAATCTCTGGTTTCAATCCTTACATCAGGACACCTATGAACAAAGTTTCAGAAACCACAAGCAAGAAGATATTTTCCTATACCACGGTCCAAGTATGTGTATTTGCATTTATTTCCTATTCCTTAGGTGCAACAGGAACAAGAGCAAGGCTGACCGGGCTATATAAAAAGTTCTAACCTCAAAAGAAACCTGGATATAGCCTCATTGCCAGTTAGGTGTCCATAGACCTGGTGAGGTTATCATTGTGACCCTCCCAAGCATAGCTCTACTGCCAGCCAAGCGTCTATAGCCCTGATAGAGATACTAGGATACCCTTGTTAGGGTGAAGGTGATTTTGATTTGCAATACTTTTTTTTCTCTTTTCTCTTTTAAATATTTTATAAACCCTTTCTTTCACCTCGTAAGTAATAAAACTTACACTTAGGGATGAGGAATTCAGTGGCACTAAAGTAGAATATAAGATTTTTTACCAAGCCAAATTACACAGGAACCGTATGCAATTACATAATTTTTAAACTGAGTGTGAAAGTGTGAGACCCAAATATATTCCAAAGTTCATCCAAAAAAAGTGACTCTAATTCTAAGTAAAAGGGACATCAGATAAAGGAATTCCACCACTTAATTTTGAAAAAATGATTAGAGCTTGTAAAATAAATTTCCAGAACAACCCCAGGCAAACAACCCATTATACAGATGCAACAACTCCAAGAAAGAAAGAAACCAAAATAAAAAAACAAAATGGAAGAAAAACCAACCAAAGCAAACCTACACTGACCAAAGAAAACAAGGAAAGCAAAGGAGAAAGAAAACCTAATCTAATTATGTACAAGAGAGAGCTGTAAACAACTCAAGATTGGAAGTAATGCTTCAAATACAGCCCATTGATAGGCAACGGGATATCCTCACCAGTGAGGGTTTTTAGGAAAAAAACATTATCTCCCAGAATTTTTGAAATCTAGTAAGGGCCAAGCCAAAGTTTATCAAATTTACCATGCTCTCCCTTAACATCGTGGGCTTTATCCTAGTTGAAAACTAAGTCAGAGATTCTAAAGGATTTCACCTTAGCTCTCCTATCAAACCATATTTTCACTACGCCCTGATGTTTAGCAATGATTTCTAGGGCCTCATCTCTTTTCTCTTCAAGGTGTAACAACTCAGCCAGATGGGCTTCACGATTATCTTCCTCATTATAGTATTCATTAATGAACTGTAGTGTAGGGATCTTCAATTGGATGGGAAACACAAGTTACAAACCATACACGAGGTTATAAGGAGAGGTTCCTATAGATGCCTTATGTCTAGTACGGTCTTCCCAAAGAGAAAATCGGAGGTGGGTGTGCTAATCCTTAGGATTTTGTTCTAGCAACTTACAGATGACTGTCAAGAGATTCTTATTGGAAGACTAAGCTAGACCATTACCCTAAGGGTAGTAATTGGATGCAAATTTAATTACAATTCCATGATCAAAAGCACAATTAGAAAGTTTTAATGATGCAAATGTAGGACCTTTATTACAAACTAAAACAATGGACAACCAAAACGATTAACGATACTCGACTCAAGGAAATTGATTACCACATCATAAGTACATTATTTACAGGAAAGAGCCTCGGTCCATCTAGTAAAATAATCAGTTATGGTGAGAATATACTTGTGGCCTACAGAGGATGGGGGATTAATTGGACCTATGAAGTCCATTCCCCACTGAGTGAATGGTTTTACCTCTATGACCGACTGAAGTAGAAGGGCTACATGTTTTTCCTTACTTGTTATATTTTGACATACATGACAAGTCCTCACATGATGGTGTCCATCCTTAAAAAAAGTAGGCCAATAATAGCCTACCCTTAGGATATGATTGGCAATGGATGATGCATAACCATGGCCTATGCCATATCTTTCATGGAATTCAATCATCACTCTGGTAGCTTCTTCCTTCCCCAGACATTTTAAGTACATGCCTTCATGATTTTTCTTATATAGGACAACTCCTTTCATCATAAAACTTCCACTCTTCAGGCACAGAGCTCGCCTCTAAACTGTACTAAGGTGATCAGGACATTTCTGGTTCAGTAAATAATAAATGATTTCATCATACCAGTCTCCCGGAGATACCTCTTGGAGATGATAGTGTTGAGCTATGAGATCAGGACCTGTCTCAGCCATTGTCTTCGTCAGTCCCTATCATCTCACTAATTTCATGGGTTGAATTTCTATATCATTCTCCTGCAACATAGTCTCCCATTTGTCTCTTCATTCACCTGGATCATTCTACATTAGCAGCAACTTCACCGTAGGATCATGCACTATGGCAAAAACCTTATTCCTCAGAATATAGTGTCTAAACTTTTTCACTGCTCTGACCAAAGCATAGGTCTACTTTTCAACATTTTGATATCTCAATTTTGCATCTTTTAAAGGAGTACTCATGAAGGCTATAGGATTCTCATCACCTTGATTAGACTTTTGGGTCAACATTCCAACACAAGAGTGATCGAAAGCGAATGAATATATGTAAAAGGGCTTAGCATAATCTGGACTCACCAACACTAGAGCCTCAACAATGGCTTTCTTAATTTCTATAAATTCCTCCTTAGCTTCTGCACTCCATTCTACTTTTTCCTCTTGTTTCAACATAGCATTCAAGGGCTTCACTATCTCTATAAATCCAATGATAATTTTTTTAACAAAGTTAATCTTCTCAAAGAATGACTTCATTTCTTTCTTGCTTGTAGGAGGTTGAGTCTTCAAGATGGATTGTACTCATTCAAGATCAATAGCAATACCCTACTCTGAAATAATATTTTCTAGTAAATTTCCTTTTGTGACTCCAAAAATGCACTTCCTTGGGTTAAGTGAAATGCCAAACTCTCTGCACCTTTGGAATACTTTACATAAATCTGTTATATGATTACCTCATTTCTTAGAGAAAAATGTCAAATCATCCATATAAATAATGATGCACTTACCAATTATGTCCTTAGAAGCAATATCCATGGCTCTTCGGAATGTAGCTCCTACATTGATTAATCCAAAAGGCATCCTTCTGCAAGCAAATGTTGCCCATTTTGTAGTGAAGGCAGTTTTGTGCCTGTCTTCATATTGTACCATAACCTTGTTGTATCCAGAATACCCATCCAAAAAGGACATCATCTGAGATCCATTGACAATCTGAAGTACTTCATCCAGTGAAGGATTTGGATAGTTATCTTTTTCTGATGCTCTGTTCAGATTCCAAAGACTACACACAGTCTGATTTCTCCATTTTTTTTCTTACTGGAACTAGATTCGCAACCGAGGTTGAATGCCTTACTGGGAATATAATTCATGCTAAAAGTAACTTTTGTACTTCCTTCTGAATGATGGGTTCTAACAAGGCATTGATTGGTCTTTGTCTCTATTTGAATTGTTTGACATTTGACTTCAAGGGAATGGTGTGTGTAATGATTGAAGTATCATATGTCTTTAAATCTTCATAACTTCAGGCTATCACATCATGATATGTGTGCAAGGAATCAATAATCCATTTTCTTTCCTCTAGAGTGCATACCTTACCAATAAAAATGTTCTTCATGTCATCTGGTGTCCCCATATTGTATGTTTCACACTAGCTATTGAGAGACTCCCTTTTTGCTTGTTGTTCCTGATCTCTTATCTTATCTAAATCAAAAATTCATTCAATCTGCACCATACCTCTTGGGATAGTGTTGGTCTTCAGGTTAATGATTCCTCCCAGATCCATTTCTGCCTTGTGAGGCGCTATCTCATCAATGACTTGAGAAACAAACACATCATAGCTTCTAATAAAATCCAAAATATGCTTATCATCTTCAAATACCTAGAAGTTGGTAAATTTTTTAGGTACTGAAGGTACTGGAGTGAGTTCAATAGTAAACTTCTTCAATCCTGAAATTGATAAAGGTTGTAATGTACTAACAGTCTGTGCTAGAGATTCTGCAACCTGATTCCTATTTTGAGGGATCAATTGGATGTTGAAAGCACTAAAACCTTCAATAAGATCCCACACTCTATGGCTATAATTATTCATCCTCCTATCACGACATGAATACTATTTCCTCACCTGTTTGACTACCAACTCAGAGTCTCTAAAAACCTGTAAGATCTTAACTTTCTTCCTTGATTCCATTAACAACCCATGGATCAAAGCTTCATATTCAGCAACATTATTAGTACATTGAAATTGGAGTCTGTGAGTAGCAAAATAATTCTTTCCTTTAGGACTGATCAACTCAAACCCTTCTCCAACACCCTGCTTAGATTTGGATCCATCGAATCTCAACATCCAACAACCATCAGACTCTGATTGCCTTAATTCACCTTTCATTTTACTGCAAATAGGGGGCTTCTTTGGAAGCATTGGGATTTTACCCTTATCATTATTTAACTCCTTTTGTATATTGAGTATAACAACAGTATGACATAAGTCACATTCCAACTCAAAGTGAGGAGCATCATGGACTCTGCACCAATTGGGGAGCAATAGTTCTTCAAAATTCATACTTCCTCCTAGCTGGATCTGATTCTCCATACACCTCTGGATTAATTCCTGAAATTTATCTAGCAAATTGAGCTTCCCTTCCTCTTGGTCATCCATTTCATCTGTTTGTTTAGTCAATGTTCCAGAACCACTGATCTCTGATATGAATTCATCTAAGGGCCCCTGCAACATAAAGAACTCTTCATTCTCTGAGGCTGATGCGGGAAAATGCATAATTCCCCATGCTGACCTTTGATACAAATACCTCATTTGAAATATTCTAGTATTCAGTGATTACATACTTCATTTTGGGCTCTCTTTCAATTCTAATTTGATTTGGAACTCGTTTCCATGGTAGCCACATGTGATAATGGTCTGTAGATGTATACCCATTTAACGCCTTGGTGAAATCTTCACCCAAAATCAAACCATAAGTATCAAGAATATCAGCAACCTGAATGTTGATCACCTGCTGCACCCTTGGATTTGATGCAAGCTATGTGGGGATCATGTTCAATTATCCTACTACACTTACCTTTGTTTTTTCCAATTGAGTGATCTTCTTTTGAAATGCTATAGGGATAATACCTAATGCTTTACAAACAACAAAAGGCATAACATTTGTAGATGCCCCTAAATCCATAAAACAATTATGGAGATTCTTCCCAAAGATAAGAACATAAATTAGGAAAGGAGGGGTTTCCATCTTGCCTTGAAACAAACTCAACTTTGTGTCAGCTTGTGTAACTTTACCCTTATCTTTATCTCTCCCTTTGTCTACAAGTGGGACCTAACCTCTAAATGCCTGTGAACTACAAGATCTGGCAACAACTTCATTGGAAGTACCCCCTATGGTGTTGTGTTCGAATTGAATGACCCCAAGACTGCATTTCTAATAGCGAGGACTCTTAATAACTCAAAATCAGAAAGACTTACCTTTACATTCTTGAATTCTTCAGTTACATAATCGCCCAATTGCTCCACATTCATATCAGCATGGGTTTCCTTCTAGCCACTAGCCTATTGTCCTTTGAAACTTCAGCATTGTTTCTCTTTGACAAGTACTTTGTTGGCACATGAAGATAAGGTGGATTATTACTAGCTTATGGATCTGGTGGAGTAGTAAAATTTTTAGGAGGGATAGAAGTAGTGAAAGGACGTCTAGCCTATGGACTACTGTTAGGCCTATTCCTCAAATCATATTTCTTTGTTGGTTGCTGAAACATCTGAACTTCTTCAACACCAACTTCCTCCTCATCTAATGGGCCATTATCATTCTCATTTTCCTCATTAAACAACTGAGAGATTTCATCCTCATTTAACACCTGCTCTGCCTCATTATCCTGGTCACTAGAATCTTCCTCTGGTTCATTGTCATCACCTTTTGGTAATGGGGCATGATTAAATACTAATACTGGAGAATCGTAGGTATCTGAGGGCACAATCTCCTGCCTACTGAAAATTTTCTTGACTTCATACTAGAAGACGGAAGTAACAATCTAAAACTCAGTGCAATGTAGCTCAGAATGTTGGCTTGTCTTATGGAGCCTACACCATCCAAACAAAGTTGCCACTACCAAATATACACCATTTGGAGGCTTCTCCTAAGTAGAAGGTTAATCCAATGGAGTGGGAACCCCTCCATTATTAGGTCCAGTATTCATGGCCTATTATGCCTAGGTGGTTTCCCTCTATTGAATCCTTGTCCACCTTGTTTTCCACTATCATAATTCTGGCTAGAGCCTTGTCCTCTTTCAAAATTTTGATTTCTGTCAAAATACTGCCCTCTATCAAAGTTCTAGTTCTCTCTGTTGTAATTAGATTGCATGTTCTTCTGAGCATCTTGAAGTTGGATATTCTAATTTCTCAAATAGGTTACCTCCATATTCAGTTTCTTCTTTTTCTCAGATAACTCATCCAGTCGCTCCTTATCCAGACCATTAGGGGCTGCTAAATTTGCATTACCAGGAGGGTATCCAGGTATTCCTCCAGAACCAACAACCTAATTCAAAACTTATGAATTCTACAAGTATGTAGGAAAACCAACTTTTTACTATGGATGAAGGGGTTGATTAGCCGTTTGTTGAGGATAATAGGTCATTGGCTGAGCTTGATTTATTGTAGGATCTAGATGAGGGACTAAAGGAAATGACGATATTGGATTCATTATGGGAGCATGATAAGTCAAGGCCTGGTTGAGAGCTTGGACTTGTCCAGGGTGAGCAGTAGGTCCTAAGGATGGTAGAGGTCCTGATAAATGTTGCCTCAAGTCTGTACTGACCTTAATAGCCTTTGTATATGCAGTAAGCAAAGTAGTTGGGGGATTAGTCCTCCACTTAAGGAAGGTGCTTGTAAGGTTGTCCAGGACTTCAAAGTAAACTTCTAGGGCAATGGCATCATCTACAGCATAAGGTGCCTAGATTCTAGTTTAAGCTCAATGGAACCTATCATTAAATGACTCTATAGGCTCATTAATCTCCATTTTAACTCTAGTAAACTGCATGTAAAGCTTATTTGTACAAATGGGAATTTTAAACTTCTACAGAAATGTAGTATCCAGTTTACCCCAATTATTGATAGAGGAAACAAGTAAATGAATATACCAATAAAAGGCCTCTTCCTTGAGGGAATAAGGGAAAACCTTGCATGCAACATCTTCATGGTTAATTCCTCTATCCCTCAGACAGGTCTAGAAAATCTTGATATGCTCCCCTACTGTCCTCTTGGGATCATGAGTATGGAACTTAGAGAAAAAATGTTCAGGGTTCTTGGGCATGACATTGTAATTATTGAAAATCAATGGAGATGGGTTGTTGGAAAGTAAAGCCAATGGTGGAGGTGGGGGTGGTAATGGCTGCTTTATGGCTGGTTGGGGCTATGGAATAGGAATTGTATACACCTAAAATTGGTTTGGAGCATCTGATTAATTAAATACACATTATTTGATTAATTATTCTATTTTCTCTACTGTTTAAATAAATAGAAATATTTATTTAATATAGTTCACTTTCAAATTCATCTTAATTAAATAAACAAAATTAAATACTTTGTTCGATTTAATTATCAAATCCCTATTTCAATCTATCACATCATTCTTGAATTAATTAAATAAAGACAAAACACTTTATTTATTAATTACCATATTCCTCTGATTAATTTAATAAACGACTATCCTATAGTTTGTTTTATTGAATTATTTATCTCCCTTTTCTAATTTAAATAAATCAAAATATTTGAATTAAGCATAAAGGAATATTCCAATCTACATTTCCTCAAAAATGAATTAGATTTCCTATGTCTAATCTATGTCTAAATTTGTCACAATTAATGCTTTGAAACTTCACGGGAAGTTTTGGAGACAAATTGAGACAAATTTGGAATTTGATCTCTCAATCCTCTTCCATCAATCCTTCCTCTTCTCTTGCCTGGTGTTTTCATGGGTAGAGACAATCTCCATCTTTCTCTCAATCTCCTCCATCTCTCACCATTCAATCCTCCAGATTGAATCCAAGCCTCTCAAAGCTTTCCCTGTGCATTTCTACAGCCAAGAAATCTATAAATAAAGCCTCATTGAACCAAGAAAAGGATCCAGATAATCAAGCTTTTGCACTCTTACTCTATAGGAATACAGGCATCAAGTATCAAGCATTCACACATCAAACAATTCAACAATCAAGCTTCACAACAATGGCTACCTCTTGGAGCTGCAATTATCTGTTTCACATTAACATCATGCTAGTTTAATTGATTTATCATTTAGCATTGCATTAACATCATCTCGTTCTTCAGATAGTCATTTTAACAGTCTTATTTTCTTAAACAATCTGAGAGCAAGTTAGATTTAATAAATCTTTGGAGATAGAGAGCAATAGGACACTTTCAATTGATTACTTTGTTGAATTGATTCAATTGTTTGATCATTTGATATAATGTCGTATTAAGAAGTGTATTTATGCTATTTACCTCATTCCACACATACAATTTGATGCCCACCGTGGGGCATTAACCCCAATTTTATCAACATTATAAATTTTTCTGGAAAGTGTCACGCAGGTTCGCGGCGTGTTTTCTTTTAGTGCTTCCGTGACAAACTTTAGCACTTTCGTGCTTTGTTTTAGTGCTTTCGTGAACTGTTTTAGCGCTTTCGGTCAAAATTTTAGCGCTTTCGGTGTTTTAGCACTTCCATGACTTCTTTTAGCGCTTATGGGAAATAGCGCTTTTGGGCACTGTTTAAGTGCTTTGATAGTTAATCTTAAAATGGTCATATCTTGGTCATACGGAGGTCTTTTTCGAAACTTTGTTTTTTGAAATGGGGTAGAATTTCATAATCTATGCAATGGTGTAGGTATTTATCACTTTTTCTAGAGTTAAAATTTTTAATTTTACATTTAAAGTCAAATCACATTGCAACTTGGTATAAGTTTTAGGGTTTTTTTGTTTAATCATTCATCTAACCTTTATATTTTCTTATTTCTTGATCTCATCTAACATTTTGAGCATTTATTTTAGGTTTTAAGAGGAATATGGAGCATTAAATTCAAAAAAAAAGTGAAAAAAGAGTCATTTGATATCCATTGTAATAGTGCTTTCAAACACTCATGGGAAAAGAACCCATCATATGTTATTTTTCATGCATGCTTTAGGACTAACTAGCATTACTTTGGGCTTAAAATTAACCATCTACACAAGCTTTGTCAAATTTGGTTAAAAAGAACCAATCCTAGGGTAGTCACTTGGATTAAAATTTATCAATCCTAGGATAGTCACTTCAATTTTTTCTAAAATTGATTAATCTAGGATAGTCACTTCAAAGTTTTCTAAAATTGATCAATCTAGGATAGTCACTTTCTTGTTTTTCTTAAAGCAAATCTATCAATCCTAGGATAGTCATCACATTCTTACAGTAGAAGTTAAAAAGAACATCATGATTTCTGTGAAGCAACACCTTCCAATAGATTAAAAAATTTCTTCTGGGCTTTTAAAACAAGACAAACTTATATGTTGTGCTTGTGGTGATTAGGCTTATGCTCTCCCATTAACTGGGTGACCAAAGTGCCAGATTCACTTTTACTTCATGTCATTTACGCTTTATTAAATCCTTTAGCAGGCCTGTCATAGTGGGAAAAAGTACTCACCCTACGGGAACGACCTAAGTGGGAACAACCAAAGCCAGGTTATCCAACCCACTATAATAAAAATGCAAGTTGTTGATGAAAGTCCAACTTGACGGTAGTAGGAAAGATAACCATCCCCAAAATCTTTGTTCTAAAGATTGGGAGGTCTCCTGAGGGAGTTTATCTATTTGCCACACCGAACAGAACCCTATCTACGAACCATAGAGTAGTTTCCTGCCGAGTCAGTATCCATACATTGTCATACTCATAGTGCAAGGGGGGGGAAGAATTTTCCCCCAAGACACTCACCATATAATTACCAAGGACCACTTGCTCAAGGGATTTGGTATCCACTTTCATCACTTTGAGTACGCGCCTGGCAACGACAAAAACACAGGCACCCTCTAGGGGGTGACACGGCTGTGTGAGTCAACGTAATTCAAGATGTGGGTTGTGATTTTAATGATGACCTACTTGTCCTTAAGTTTGAGTCTGTTTGATTTGTGTATAATTGTCAAAACAACCCGTCAAAATCAAGAAGGATCATGTTTGATTCTTAAACATACACTTGTTGTTTAGACTCTAGAAACAACTGTTTTACAAATGCTTGTTGTGTTTTCAAAACATTAATTCAGATAAGATCATCCTAAAAAACACAAAGAAAATGGAAATCTATTGGAAACCAATGTCAGATAGTTAACGTCAAAATTTGGATATTTTGTCAGAACATAAACTTTCCTAAATCAAATCAGAGTCTTAAACTTGCATAAACTGGACCTTACAATTGATTTTTTTCAAATCAAACCAAGATCTACCATCCAAGAGTGTCTCAATCAAACACATTTGATTAGTAAGTTAAGTTTCAGGATCAGTCATCCTAAATCAAAGAAACGAAACCCTATAATCAAACTTATCAACTTAGTCTAATCAATAGAATCTATCATTCTATTTGACTGAAGTTAATATCCTTGACACTTTACCAAACTAAGATCAAAAGTTTATTGGAAACAATAATGTTCGTATGTCCATTTTAACAAGGTCACGAAGACTAAAAATCCAAAGAACGGGACATTGAAACTCAAACCATCATGCCAAAATAGATAAGGATCAATTGAATTATCTAGCTCATCAAATAAAAAGCCTTCAACAAAAAATTTGGGATGTGCAAAGGGAAAGAACCATAGAGAGATATTTGTTGCCAAACATTTGTGCTTATTCCTCTAACAAAAATCTCAACATGAGACCTTCTTCACCAACAACTACATCATCCAAGTTCGATATCATTGAATTTTTGGAACAATCAAATCATAAACCCAAATCTCAGCCCTCAAAAACAAATCATGTTGAGAAATCCTATCATGTCATGCATTTATCTCCATCCACAATAAGCCAAAATAAACCTCAAGATTCTTTCACTCAAGATAAAAAATCCATCCAATCATCCTCTTCTATCATATCTTCAACATCTAATGATTCATGTCAATCTCTCAATTAAAAGAATGCTAGCATAGACTCCCCCACACGTCAAGACCAAAATATTATTTCCACTCCATCCAATGAAATCAAAATTCTGTAAAGTCTTCCAATCTTTGATCAAGATCCCATTTCTCAAGAATCTTATGAAGATCCCCTTCTTTCACTTTTCATCCAAAATAATTCCCTTCCATCTCAAGAGATAAGTATCCTTCCAAGTTATTCTTCCACATCATCTAATCAATCCATACCATCTCATGATTCGGTTACATCACAAGAGCATGATAATTCTTCCATCTTATCTAATAATGTCTTACCAACTGATGATCAAGACATGCTTTCTACACAATCTCATGATTCCCTTCCTCATCAAGGTCAAGATATGCTTCCATTCAAGGATACCCTTTCATCCCATGAATATGTTTATTCTTCTCATGATCAAGATATGCCTTTCATACCACCTCATGATACTTTTCCAAGTCAAGATCAAAACACCCCATCATCCCCATGTCAAGATCCTATCACACCTATTCAAGCTATCCATGAACCCCACACCTATAAATTTGGTTCCTCCACCTTTATCCATTTTTGGTTTACTTCCAACAGCTATCCTCTCATCCATATCATATCCTCCCCAAAATGGACTCACATCTTGTTTCACAAACAATACATATCCCATTGGTAAACAAATGTGTAAAAGTACGAATTACAAAGGAAAAGGATTAGGCTTTCATGAACAAGGTATCCTAGAACCCCTTTTTGTTCAAAGAAACCCATATCACCACGGCCTTGGTTATACACCTAAGTGTCTTAGTTCATCAGACCTACCATCTATCTTAGGTCCTCATCCTAATCCTCCAAACATACCATCTATCCTAGGTCCTCATCCTAGTCCATCAAACCTTCCCTCTATCCTAGGTCCATATCCTATTTCTCAAGAAAAACAAAGGCACACATCCTTGATGCCCTTTCAAAATTCTACCCACATTAACTCCTCCATAATACCTCCATATCATTCATCTCAATCCACCTCTCCCATTACTCTTGGAAGAAATTTGGATGCCAAATATCAAAAGCTTCTATATCGAAATCCGCATGTATCAAAGGATCAACATGTCTCCTCGAAGAGACATGCAAAAATAAAAGAAAAATTGATCCAAAATCAAAAGAAATTTACAAAAGGCCACAAAGGCCCATCAAGGAAAAGATCTCAAAGACCAAAAAGGTCCATAAATCAAAAGAAAATTTCTAAAGGCCACAAAGGCCCATCAAAGCAAAAAGGAAATTTTCAAAGACCACAAAGGTCCATAAATCAAAAAGAAAATGTGAAAGGCCGCAAAGGCCCACAAAGAAAAAATCAAATTCAAAAATCATTTGGATTCCTAAAAGTCTCATAGACGCAATAAAATATAAATTGGCATCCAAATTTTCTAATCCAAAAGCTTCCTCCAATTTTCCATCTAATAACCTATCACCTTCCAAATCCATTTTTCCTCCATCACTCCACCACCCTTCAAGGTGTGTGCCAATGTTGATCTTTCCATCCTTTCCATCTATCCATCAACAAGCCTTCCAAACTCCTATCCATTATCCAACATTCATCCCCAATCATTCTCCTTTAATCCAAACCTTTGCATAAGTACTTAGATTCTTCCATCATATCATTAATCTACCAAAATTTAGGAGTCTAATTCCCATTGCCATGGTTTATTAGAGGGATATTTTGTTGTGAAACTTGATGCTTAAGTCCTTCTTCCATTTCCCTATCATCCATATCCTATCTTCCATATTCCTCTTGCACTCTACACTTAGGAACAAGTTTCATCTATCTTATCATTCATGGTCATTATCCTTTCTATGCTCATTCCTTACATATCCACCTTTGATCTTGACAAGGTTAAGGATCTTCTTGAACATCATATATCTTATCCTATATGATTTATCCATATCTTCCATACCATATCTTTTATCTTATCCATATTCCATCATTCTTACTAAATACATCCTTTCTTCCTTTCCTTGGTCTTGATGAGGAATAGGGGAAAAATACTTGGGCCTTGTGTCTGTATCTTATCTAGTTAATCTTGATCATCTCCATTCAACATTTTTTTCCTCGTTTTCTTCCATTCCATATCTTCTAGCTTATCAAAATTCATGTCATCATGTCCATTTTCAACCTCGAATCTTATCATACAAATCATATTTAAAGCCTAGCTACACAACATTATCCAATCCTCATATCTTTTGTTAATCAATCGTCAACAATCATCAATCTTATCATCATCATATCTTATGGAATCGATCATTCCTGGCATCTTAATCAATCATACCATTATCATCTTTCGACAAGAGATATGTTGCTTGTGTGACATGTTTTGTAGTGAAACTTTCATTTTGATCTATCAATTTTCCATGGTTGCATTAACCCTATTGTGGGGCATCCTATTCCTTCAATCAACCATATCATCTCATTTCATCTTAAAATATCCTCAAAAATACAAAAAAATCATAAAATTTGAAAAAGGTGCAATAAAATCTCAAGTAGATATCATTACAATGTGGTCATGTCTCACCCTAGCTTGGGGGAAAAATCCTGAAATCATTGGGGGCAATAAAAAAAATGATCTTAGCAAAAACACAACAAAAAAAATGATCGAAGTGTAAACATAAATCACCATCAGAACACTTCAAACATTCGTATCATATCAAAAATCCAAAAAAACATGTCAAAAATCAATAAAAAAATCCAAAAACATGTCAAAAATCGGTCAAAAAATCCAAACAAATGTCAAAATTCAGTCAAAACTCCAAAAACATGTCAAAAATCCAAAAGCATGTCAAAAATCAGTCAAAAAATCCAAAAAAGTGTCAAAATTCAATCAAAAATCCAAAAACATGTCAAAAATTCAGTCAAAAATCACAAAAACATCACAAAATCAAGATGGATGATCTAATCTGAATAATGATTGAAATACTTTAAAAAGAGGTTGAACATGTTGCATTTTGATCATTGTTATCATTTCTTTGGAGCAACTCGATGATGTATTGGACTAGAGAAGCAAGGAAGGAGAATGATATTTTTATTGTCTGTTGTCTGTAAATTAATCATATGAATGTATGAATTGTCAGGGGATGTGCTATGCAAATGTATCACCAATGACATTCATAATTCACACATTGAAATGATTAATCACTGCCTATTTACGCAATGAATGCTCAGGTCATCTCGGTTAATTATACCTCGATGCTTGTGTTCTCTTGCAATATCAAAAATCATGAAAGTAGTACTCAAGTCGTCATTGGATTAACACAACCATTGATGCTTGTATCCACTTTCAACATTCAATAAAGCTCTATGATGACAAAAAAGCACAAAAGTACTATTAAAATGACAATATTTTGCATATAGTTGCATGATAAAATTAAATTGCATTCATATTAGTTTTGCATCTGCATTATAGATTTTTCACATCGATTAATGATATCTATATCAGCCTGCGCTAGATGCGGAATCATGTCCCACATCTGTGAAAAAAAAAACTCTAAAATCCTCCTATAATCAATCAAAAATCAAGCAGCCTATCAATCTAATCGGCTCTGGTGAGACTTTGATCAAATCTCATAAGCGACTATCATTGAACCTTGCCTTTCATGAGGTCAATCAATCAATCTATCATTGATCCTCGCCTATCATGAGGTCAATCAATCAATCTATCATTGATCCTCACCTATCATGAGGTCAATTATCAATCTATCATTGATCCTCACATATCATGAGGTCAATCTCTCATTGATCCTCACCTATCATGAGGTCAATCATCAATCTATCATTGATCCTCACCTATCATGAGGTCAATCAATCAATCAATCATTGAATCTCACCCATCATGAGATCAATAATCTTCTAATCTATCAGGATCAACAATCAATATCAAATCAAAGGCTGACATGATCGAAAATCATCAAACACAAGGAGGTAAGGCAGGGCAACATTTTATCATCTGCAGGCTGTATTTCTTCATTATTGTTCGGAGATAAATTAATTTATCATCAAAACATCATAAAATAATCAGAAAATCATAAATTTTTGAAAAATTCTAAAAATCATCAGATTATTAATTTATCTCCCGAGGGGGCATATCATTATATTATCATTTGAAAATCATCTAAAAATCATGTTCGGGGCACACAAAGTTATTATCATCTGAAAATCATCGATCCTGTTAGTAGTAGCAAAAATATTCTTCGAAGCAATGCGTAAACACAACACTTCAAAGAGGGGAAAAATGTATACACCTAAAATTGGTCTAGAGCATCTGATTAATTAAATACACATTATTTGATTAATTATTCTATTTCCTCTACTGTTTAAATAAATAGAAATATTTATTTAATATAGTTCACTTTCAAATTCATCTTAATTAAATAAACAAAATTAAATACTTTGTTCGATTTAATTATCAAATCCCTATTTCAATCTATCACATCATTCTCAAATTAATTAAATAAGGTCAAACACTTTATTTATTAATTACCATATTCCTCTGATTAATTTAATAAACGACTATCCTATAGTTTGTTTTATTGAATTATTTATCTCCCTTTTCTAATTTAAATAAATCAAAATATTTGACTTAAGCATAAAGGAATATTCCAATCTACATTTCTTCAAAAATGAATTAGATTTCCTATGTCTAATCTATGTCTAAATTTGTCACAATTAATGCTTTGAAACTTCACGGGAAGTTTTGGAGACAAATTGGAGACAAATTTGGAATTTGATCTCTCAATCCTCTTCCATCAATCCTTCCTCTTCTCTTGCCTGGTGTTTTCATGGGTAGAGACAATCTCCATCTTCCTCTCAATCTTCTCCATCTCTCACCATTCAATCCTCCAGATTGAATCCAAGCCTCTCAAAGCTTTCCCTGTGCATTTCTCCAGCCAGGAAATCTATAAATAAAGCCTCATTGAACCAAGAAAAGGATCCAGATAATCAAGCTTTTGCACTCTTACTCTGTAGGAATACATGCATCAAGTATCAAGCATTCACACATCAAGCAATTCAACAATCAAGCTTCACAACAATGGCTACCTCTTGGAGCTGTAATTATCTGTTTCACATTAACTTCATGCTAGTTTAATTGATTTATCATTTAGCATTGCATTAACATCATATCATTCTTCAGATAGTCATTTTAACAGTCTTATTTGCTTAAACAATCTGAGAGCAAGTTAGATTTAATAAATCTTTGGAGATAGAGAGCAATAGGATGCTTTCAATTGATTACTTTGTTGAATTGATTCAATTGTTTGATCATTTGATATAATGTCGTATTAAGAAGTGTATTTATGTTATTTACCTCATTCCACACTTATAGGAATTACTTCAGAATCAAATGAGGATGAGGATGATGGGGATGATGGAAGTCGCTGAGCGGATGATGATTCTTCCCCTCTTCTAGTCCTTCTTGACCTAGTAGGGGCTTGCAATTCTTGAAATTCCTCTTCTCCTGGAGTAGATACGATTCTTCTTTTGAGCCTCTCAAGAGAAATGGCATTTAGAAAATGCTGCATCTTGCTTGTTCAAGGCCTTCCTTCTAGCACCAATTTGTTGATGGTGTTTTCTGCATAGCAACAACTTAGACATAATATGATGTCCTATCTCTCTTGAAAGGAAAATCTCTATGAGCAAAGAGATAACCCCAAGGTCTCTAATATCAGGTCTTGAAAATTCAAATAAAACAACTCAAAGATAATGTAAAAAGGCTAGTAATCACAAAGGGACCTTACTACAAGCAAATACTGAACTCAATTTTATCAAATCTGGCAATATGTTGATACTTCAAACCCTAAATTTAACCCAGATAATAAAAGAAATAACAAAAGATTAAGGTTTCAGAAATAATTCTAAGACTAATACTAACCCTAAGATCGACAATGCAAAATATAAGATGCTCAAAATGGACCAATCTCTCATAAACTACCTCATGCTTAACCTAGATAAATCTACAATCTTCTAAGGAGTTAATTTTTTTCAAATAATGTATATTAATTCAAGACAACCCTATTGCAACTGAAATGAACAAACGTTCATAATTGAACTAAGCACAGTATTAAGTCTAGGCTAACTTTGCAAAGTAGCTAACAATCAACTAACTGCAAAAAGTATGGACTAGAGATCACTGCAAACATTTTAAGCATAATACCCTAAGCATCACCAAACCATCTAATAATAAAATTAAGCAATTTTAAAAATAGAATATCAAGAACCATGCCAGATAAAACTCAACACAAGAAAAATACCAAATCACAATATCCTTTCTTATACTAAATCACCCAAAGTGGTAACAATTCCAGTCTTCTGTTACAACACTTGCTTGAAACTAAACTCTAACCTAATTACTGCTCTTACAATACGCTCAAATGTAAAAACCTTCTAACTTTTTCTACTACTATTCGATCATATAAAAATGAGGCATCATGCCAAATTTATAGAGAACCCCCCAAGATAGGTCAGCCCAAATAATGGTTTACAATAATAAACGCCACACAATAGGTTGGCCCAAAAGATATTCAAAAAAAAAAATGAAATATGAAATTTGCATCAATTTCATCCAAGTCGGCCTAGGATCTCAAAGAACTCTATCCAATGCATGTGAAGGAGGATTTGAAATAATGGGAAGCACAAACTCCAATGTAGCCCTATATTAACTACTTCCCCTCTTTGTCTTTAGCACGCTCCACTTCACCATGCACTGCCAGTAATACTTTGTCTAATTCAGCAATAGGTGGCATAGGAACAACCCTAATCTTCCTCTCAAGAGACTTGATAGTCCTCTCTTAATCGCTTCACTATATTGTCCCAATCAACCCTATTCATTTGATACCTATCAATGACTGCAATGTAATTTGCAGCATCATCTAGCTGATGTTTAGTAACATGACCCTCATTGATTGGAGAGTAGACATCTTGCCACCACCTACTTAAATGTTCCAAACTCAGATGCTTCAGAGAAAAATTCTTTCTCCTTGTCATAATTTCAAAGAAGGAGATACATTTATCATAAATACCAGTCAAAGTGACCTCAATCTGCTTCCCCTATTTGTGTATCTTTTTCAAGGCCCTTTGCCTCATCTGCAGAATCTCAAACCATTCCCAAGGCTATGCAACCCTTGAGAAAGGAAGAATTCCATCCTTCACCAGTTGATCCTCGGTATGCTCCATGATTTTCTTTGTTTTCTGCAGCAAGAGATCTATATCCTCCTCATCCTGGGATAGCACAATTTTAAGCCAATCTATTGATCTCATTGCATCCCCTGTAGTTGACAAGATTTCCTTGATGGAACTATCTCCTTTGGTCTGAACTCTCTGAAACCAACTGACTGTAGCATGTGTGGTGCCCTTTATATTTTCAAGCTCTGATATTTTTTCTTGAGGTAAGAAACTTTCAATAGAGGAGGAAGAATTGATGGACTGCAAGGGTTTCATCAACTCCTGCAAGTACCTCTTTAGTCTCTCATTTTCCTTCTCCAACTCATGCTTTGTCTGCACCTCCTTCCTTGATCTACCAATGATCATAGCACTGGAGCCTTCATACTCCTCAATATCTTGTTCCATTGAGGCATGCCCCAAATTGATGGTCTGCACATGATAATATTTTGTTGTCACCCCATCTCTATCCTTATTAGGAGCAGGAGTAGCAATGTGGACCACCCTATTGTTCGCTTCATCTCTTTCAATTCTGGAAATGACTCTGGATTTCTTCTTTGTCTTTCCTTTTCCAATGTTAGCCAATAGGTCATCCCAATTGGGAGGAGTGTCTTCCACTATAATAATATTGCTCTTCATCTCTTTATGCAACCAACATTGAATAGTGGATTATGAATGCACCCTATCTTGCCTATCCTATTCCTGTTGAATAGTGGGTGCATCCTTTTCAATTTTTGGCTCATTAGGAATATCCCTAGTTGAATCCTCCCTTTCTTTAAATTTTTCCTCCCATTTGTCTTATACAAGTGAGGGAATCATGGTCGGCATCTCCTCCTTTTGAGGGGATTTATCCTCATGTACCTCTATAGGGGAATTTGCTTAAGACACCAGAGGATACTGCATTACTTTATCTATTTCTACCTCTGTATTGTAGAGATCTCCCTCCTATAATTCTTCTTCTCACAAGTCCTTAGGGTCTTCAACATTCTTTGGCTCATCTGGCACACTGCCAGTCTCTTGAGAAAGGGGAATGTCTTCTTGTTCAGTGATAGGAATAGTCACATGAACACTTCCTTTTAGTGCAACATACTTTGGGGAAGGAGTCCTTTTCCTCCTCATATGCACTTGTGTTTTCTCACCTGAACTCTCTACCTCTACCACAGGTGGCTCAACCTCCTTATCTGTCCTGGAAGTTTCCTCTTGTGACAATTTCACAAGTCTCCTTTTCTTAGAAAAAGGAGCAGTGGCATCCAGTTCTTCCTTTTCTTCTTCATCTTTCTCAGCCCCTTTTCTCATTGAGACATGCCTTCTCTTCTTGGAAATGGGCCTTCTTTGTTTCCTTACTTCTACTACCTCTTCTTTATGAACATCTTTAATCTTGATTTTGAAAGGAGAGCCCACCTTGTCTTTACCTTTATGATCTTGCTCATGTGACTCCTTAGAAGCGGAATGGGACTCCAAGTCTCCCATTAAGTCATAGGTGCATAGTACACCTTTGCCCTCCAATTCTAACATCTTGTGCTTAAGCCATAGCTTGGTGTACTTAATCATTGGACTCATAATCTTCTCTAATTTTGTCTTTTCCTCCTCTAGCCAATCAACCTCTCCAACTATCTTGTCCTTCATAGCCTCAAAGATATGGCCTTGGATCAGATTCCTATCCTCTTCAACTTGATCAAGAGTTGCTTTTATTTTATACAACCGTACTAAGTTCACTGGCAACCTGGAGAACTTCTTCTTTCTAACTTCAAATTCATCACCAAGTTTAGCCCGATAGTCCTCTATGTTATCCTTGTGACTATATTCTCTACTAGCCTTCTTCTATGCTTCACCAGTGATATCAAACCTGGCCTTTTTGGAAAGGAAGGAAAGACCAAGATTTCTCATCACTTCTTCAGAAGAATGGGCTGATTGGATAGAAGGGCATACCTTATTAGTGCCTATCTTCAGAGGGAAGTCATTACCAAATCTTATCTTATGTTTCTCCCCTTTCACAATCACATCAAAGTCACAAATTTGTTCATGTGACCTCCAATAGTATAACATGGTATGTTGGATACCTTGGAAGTCTTTGCGGAGCCCTCTGACAGCCATCAATTCTTATGTAGAAAAAGGTAGGGAACTGAATGAAACAAGCTCCAAACCTTTTTATCAATTCCTTAGCCTTGTCTAAAATTTGAACATGCTCAGCACCTTACAGTAGCCTAGTGATGTACATGGTGAATGAATCATTCACCCTCCTATAGATTCCTCCACCCAAGTGTAGTTGTGGATACACTTCATAGATTATATCTTGCCCAAACACACCTCTGGTGCTCAATCCCTTGTATGGATGAAACCTTCTAAGTGCATACACCAAATAAGAGGTCATTGTGAATGTCTTTGTCTATAGGACATTGCACATTTTCTCATGTATTACTGCACTTATAACTTCTTCCCAGTGATAATCTATATGTTTCTCCATCCGATCAATAACATTAAAAATCCAACTCTCAATCACTCCTGCACTTTTCAATCCTACCACCCTGCTAAGGAGTGTGATAGCATCATAATACTCTCTCCTGAATTTGAGTCTGACTAGCTGCTGGGGAATCTCCAACCAAGAGTTGATAACCTATTGGGACTTGACAACATTCTCCTCATAATACTTCTTGGCTGAATCCATATCAAAAGCCACAACATGGGACCAATCAGGCATATCAAAGGTCTGAGCTATGGACACGGGGTCAAATTTTGCCACAATTCCTCGCTGAGGACCAATTATTCTTTGTGTACCCCTATCATAATTCCTAGCACACTCAAGAACCAACTCATAACACTGGACTATAGAAGGGAATCCAGCCACATGTGCTAACCCAGACTCCAATGTCCTTCTAGCCAACAAAGTGAGATTTTGTGCTGCCATCCCTGCCTTAAATTCTTTGTAGTCCCACATTCCAACATTAGTATCATTGATCCCTAGCCAGATGGAAGTCAGCCTACTTTTTGGGATCCTACTCTTTATTTCCACTTTAACTCTCTCTTCCTCGGAGATAGCTGAACCTTCAACATTTGGATCCATCATATTTCCCTTGCCTTGCCCACCAACAACTTGTCCTAATCCTGCCTGCAAACAATAAAGACACAAAAATAAGATCCATGATAAGAAAAATGTCCAAAATCCATATCAAATCAACCATCTTAAAGTTCGAGCTTTAGCCCCCCTCACAGAATCCAGACTGGAGAGGAATTCCGAGGAAATCTGGACCAGGCGAAATCCAGCGAAACGGGCATATAAATATCCACATAATCATTTAATCAATCAATTTAACCAAGGAATCATTTGATACAACCTAGCATAAGTTCATTTAATCATTGAATGCATAATCACCAATCAAATCCTCATTCAACCACCAAATTCTTCATTCTCCACAAACCTCAGAAAAATTTGCCTTAGATGGAAATCCCCGAGAATGGCAACAGTTTCAACATTTTCAAAAAAATGAAGGAGTCAAAAACATTTGGGAAAATCTTGATGGTGCAGATTTCAGCAAAGTCAATGAAATTTTACCACTTAAGCCCAATTTAGGGAAAACTACCAAGCAATAGACAAACCGGGGAAATCTGAAGGTAGTGGAAATCTGTGAGATAGGTAAAAATCCAGATTAAAGCACATTGCCAAGAGCAAAGAGAAAATGGGAAAATCGAGGAATTTCGACAGATAGGGAATTCCGAGAAGACATTGAAAACCCAAATACCCACGTTTCTCTCATCCTCACCCAAATAGATCGAACGATCACAAATTTAGGGACCTGGAGCTTGACACTAGCTTAACCTAGACCTCCAATGGATCATCCTTGAATTGAAAACCTACCTCTCAGTAAAACAAGAGGGATTGGCCATGCCCTAGGTCAAAAACCCCCAAACTGCCGCCATGACTGCACATAACAACTCGGGCACAACTTGCTTGCCCATAAGGATAGAAAGTTTGTGGAAAATACAAGCAAGCTACTAGAGATAAAATCAGAAGATAAGCTCATAACAACCCAGGAATAACATCTGAACAAAATGGGAAATTCCCCTAGCCTCAAAATACAAAATGCCAGATTGGCATGATATGAAACCCTAAACAAATCCAAAACACTCGGGAAGCACACACACTCAATAGGAAAAGGCAAAAGAAACATGAATAGAATGAAAGCACACAAAGTAGAGAAATCCATCAAAAGAGAGAGAGACAACATTCATGTACATACGATGAAGATAGAGAAATCAAAACCAAGGAAGCTAGCAAGAAACCTCAAAGCTCGAGAAAAATGCAAATAGCGCTCAGGAAATCCAAATGCAACAATCGAATTCACTCCCAAATCCACAATCCAGCAACAACACTCAAGCTCAATCACTCCAAACCAAATAGGAAGCAAAATATAAAACTCAAATGGCATAAAACTTCCCATAAACCAATATAACACCACCTAGGAAGTCATGCAATCGAGCATTAATGCGATTGACAAGATAGATTAAACCAAACCCGAGAATTCGTCAAAGAAACGGACTTCGGGAAAATCCGGCCATAACGGATTTCCATGGATGACCAAAATCCTTAAACTCCAACGAAAATTAGCTGCCACTTGGCTCCAAAACAAAATCGAGAAAGTCCGCCCAGAGTGGATTTTCCTGAAAACAGTGAAAAACCCGGAATGAGCCTAGAACTTAAGGTTTTCAATATAAATCATAAATGGACTACCGCAACAGGTAAGATGAACATCAAAGCACATGTCGTAGCAAGCAAAAACCCCAAAATCGAAAGGCCAAGACACCAAAAGCGAAAACAAAAAGAGCAACAAAGAGGTTCCCTACTTCGAGTGGGGCATGTGTGCAAAAACTATACAACACGGTTTTTTTATGACAATGTTATGAATGACTCAGTTTAATGATCAAGTTTTTGACAAATACAACAAAAAAAAAATCACAAAATACACAGTGTTTTCAGTTTGATGTGTAAAATTTGTTAAAACCATATGACAATTACAACCTAGGCTATGTTGGACACTATTTACTGATTTCTTACTTGGATAAATCTAGCTATGCTTATTCAAGGCGGATGACTAGTAGCTTGACCCCACTCGCTCTCCTCCATGACACTCACTTATATAGGGCAGCCAAGATACTATACCCATGAAACTCCCATGGCATACATCTCATCTCAACACATGAACCATAAGAATGTAATATGGCATCATAGGTCCGACCTGCTGCACCAGTAAATTGATAAGATTTTGGCAAACTACAACAATTTGGCTTTTTAATTCGGGAACTCATTTAGAAGAGCCATGCGAGAGGCAATATCATCCTAGTTGCAGAGGTTAGGCTCTGCAGGTTTTACGCACTGCAAGGGTACTGGGGAGTCAAGTGCTGGTCTGCTAGGATCCTCGTAATACTGAGCTTTCCTCAAGTATTAAAATTTGTATACTTGTTGGGAGTTGCTAGTAATAAGCACGTAACTGGTTTTGAGTCGTCTTGGGGTGAGTACTTTTTCCCACAAAGACAAGCCCAAGTTCTAGAGTTAGTAACTATTTCTGTTACACCCAGGATCGCATGAATGCGCAAGGGGAGAGGATACTTCAATATACCGAATCAGGGTTCTAAACTAAAAATAAACAGACATGAAGAACACTAGTTAATTTTAAGCCAAATTACAATTTTCTATCTACCAAACAAAAAAGTTAAATTTAATATTCACAATCTTCAACAAAAGGTCCTGCATGCAACCGATTAGTAATTTATTGGTCTTTGTAATTGATCTTGCAGAAAAGAAGGGGTTTTTGTTTTTTCAAAGTCTTCTACACTTCGTTTTGCAAAAAAAATGTTATTCTCCTAAAACATAGCTGCAAACAAAAGATTATTGAAAAATAAAATAAAACAAAAAATTTCAAAATGCAAAATAATGGAAATTAAAAATTAAAATTTTGTTACTAGACAGATGCATCATTTGAATTCATAGATGTGTCACGGTGTTGAAAGTCAGATGCATTGTAGAAGGTCTTGGATGTGGCTCATGTTGTCAGATGCATCATGGTATTTTTCAGATGTGGTTTGCGAACTCAGATGTGTCGTTTTGTCAGTCAGATGTGGTTTTCTGTACAATACTTGCAAAATATAAAATGAAAAAATGGAAAGGAGTCGCAAAGTTTGGAGCGTGCTTCATGTTGGGTTCACCAAATGTGATCGTAGATAAAATAGATGCTGCACAGAAAGATGGTTAAATCTAATCTAACATGTATAAATCTAAATTAAACAACAAAGAATGAGATAAATGAATTAAACAGTAAATAAAGCAATAATATGAAATAGTCTCACCGAATATCCATCCATTTCCTCGAATTATCTTGATTGTTCTTCTCCATTTTTCCGTGTCGGTATTCTTGCCCTCAGATTTCCTGTATGTATGCAAGCATAGCCTGGATGTAATTTCTAAGCAAAATATCAAAGATTATATGTTCTTCTAAAAATTATTGATTTCCGGAGGAGGAATAATGCCAAAGATCAGCCAATTTATAGAAAGTTGGTTTTCGAACGATTGACTCAAATTCGAAAGAGAGATCAACGATCAAGATTGATGAATTCCATGCGATGTGAGTTGTGTGTTAGTTAGAACGTGAGTTGGGAAATTCTGCAGGATAAAGATTAAATTAAAATAATAATTTAATCTAGTGTTAAGACTGTTCGAAAATAACAAATAAAGATTAAATAAATGATTTAATCTTCAAATGAAAGTCTTCAAAAATAGAAGAATTAGACTTTGAATGAAAATGATAAAGTTATAACTCAAAGAATGATTTGTTCGAATGCACACATGAATTAATTAATTAAATAAAGATATTTAATTAATAAATATGTTCATGCATATGAGTTAGAACTAGTTAATTGACTAGTTGTGACAGAGAGTCCTTTTTGCAGAGACGATCAGATATCAAATCTGGAGATAACTGACGGATTTAAATACATCTCGAGTCATATGGTGAGTGAATAATTAGTTAATTAGATGACAAAAGAATGTTACAAAAACAATTAATTATGAATTAAATGTTAATTTAATTCGACATTTGAAAATGAAAAGATTTAATTAAATAAATAATAATTTATTTAATTGACTGAAAAGATTAATTGAATAATTAAATAATTCGAAAAGAATATTTAATTATAGTCGAAATATGATAAAGGGGTAAATTAAATAATAAATTATTTAATTCAAAAAGAGAATTAATTAATTAGTGATGTAATTAAATAAATAAGATTTATTTAATTAATCAAGTTGAATAAAGACCATAATGAATTAATTAAATAATTAAAAGGTTATTTAATTAATAGAGGAAAGATGTGTTTAGAAAATAATTAAATAATTAACATTATTTAATCATGACCATGGACATTAAAAAATTATGTCGAATGTGGTACTCCCAGGCCTAGACCAATTTTCGGTGTCTATAGTCACAAGTAGAAAGGATTCAAAATTAGTCCATTAGAAAGAAATTGAAAGTTAAAAATATTAGATTTTCATTGATTGATTCTAGTAAAAAGATGTTCTATAATTGGTGTATGAACAAAACTAAGAGGATTTAGTTAAACCAAAATAGTAAATGGATGGTCAAATAGAATAAGAAATAATAGAACTTAGAGAGGAAAGATGTGCATAGTCCAATTGAAGACTAA
Organism: Sequoiadendron giganteum; assembly: GCA_007115665.2. Lineage (NCBI taxonomy): Eukaryota > Viridiplantae > Streptophyta > Pinopsida > Cupressales > Cupressaceae > Sequoiadendron > Sequoiadendron giganteum. Next base: position 353,920,036 of record CM021106.1, on the reverse strand, counting down.
CTTACAACATCTTTGATAAAAAATAAATAAACAAAGCTCACGAGAGGAAGGATGCGATGGAACAACACACACATTTTGCAATTTCAGAATAATTAAATTAAAAGGTATGCCTTTTTTTGTGGGGAAATAATGATTTATTTGAATTCAAAAAAGATATTCTACTCAACCCATTGGAATAAAAAAGGAAGCATTAAAAGTAACCAAGTATATGTGCAAAACCAATAAAGACAATGCAAAATTGAAAAATATTAATGGTATTTACAATTGGTTCACTAAATCTATTTATTGATATGCTAACATTATATAGTTGGGAGTGATGAACATTTTTTTTGGAGCACCCGAGGTGAAGTAGATGTATACACAGCACGCGGTCAACATAATCACCATCTAGAAAATTTGAGTCATGGTCACCAAAGCACTCTTGGGCTGCAAAACATGCAGTAAGAAATGTTATAAAGTCCATGGAAAATAGTACAACTTATAATTTCTTGGAAAATATGATGAATTATAAAGTTATGACAAATGCTACGAGTTTTATAACATTTCCTTGCATTCTCTGTAGGCCAAAATAGTTGCTTTTCTTCCTTCATCCCTGCGATTTTAAATGAAATATGTGCTTTAGAAAAAATTATCCAATAAACTGCATATTCGATGACTACAATTATCCAGATATCCACCTACAAAAGAAACATGCTCATCAGCAAAAAATAGTTACATGTTTATGAATTACATAGGATGTCATTGACTACACTGATTTGTCTATTTGGAAAGGTAGATTCCTAGCAGAATTAAATTCTATTACAAAGAAAGTGAGAGAAGTAATTAATAATATTTTGTAACTGGTTAACTGAATCTATTTATTGATAATGGAAAATTTTTGTACTTATAGATACTATTGGTGTTCAACAAGAGTAAGCAACATTGGATGAACTTGTTGGTCTATGAAATAATTTGAAATAGATAATTTATAATACACTAATTTTCTTGAATGTCTATTGTATCTATGCAACATTATGAAAGAAAAAATATAGATATAGAATTGAACCACCAAAAATGAACTTGGGAAAGAGGATTCCCCAAAAGGCTCCTAAGGTTTTTCACCTAGAAGCTTGGTTGAAGGAATGATGCTCTTTCACACTAATGATGTATCTTTTGGTGAGTTCATTCAAAAGGGGGATTGGGGGTAGAATGTGATGTGTGTGGGATTCCCTAAATGCAATAAACTAAAAATGGAACTATGTTTGAAAACACACAATGATATGCAAGTAACCTAAGAAACATGAACAAAATTATTACAAAAAGGAATAAAACTAAAGAGGTACACTTGGAGGCTGAAGAGGGATGGCATACAGATCTGGAAACTTGAAGAATCTAATGCAAAGGTCCACTAGGACATTTATGCCATTCAGGGCGACCTAGTCCTTTTTCCATGAAAATATGTTGGAACCCGTTTCTGCCAAAAGGATACTGATATCTACAGAAAACCTAGAAATGCATGTATTGTGGGACTAGGTTGCCATTAATGGTGACCTAGTCCCTTTCAACCTTTCAAGAAATCTGCAAGTTGAATCTGGAGGTCTTGGTCCACTCCTTCTGCTTCTCCAAGTGTCTAGATCTGAAACTTTGATTCTCGGTCTGTAAGAGACTTTCAATGGATGTTTTGTACTAGCCCACAAGGATGTGTCTTCAACAATATTCCAATCCACTCTTCAGTGGTTTCCAAGCCTTTAATGCACCTAAATCTGCAAACACACAAAGAAGGAAGATGAAATGTTGATTGTTAGAGTATAGGGGTTTGCCTTGGTCAAACCCCTTTGTAGATAATCAAATCAAATGAAGAAGTAAGATAAGAAAGCATGAAAAAAAATGGAATTAGTTACTGTGTCACCAAATAGTTTAGTCTTTGGAACTTTTCCACTCATTTTGGCCTTGTTTTGCCTCAATTTAGTCTTGAAAGCTTGCAATTCAACAATAATCTAATGAAGTTCTACTAAGGTGCTGTGAAGTGTTGTAACACATCTTCCAACTTTTCTAATACCCTTTCAACATGATTCACCTAAACAACCCCCTTTTACCCCTTTCCAAGCCTTGTGTCAAGGTGTTGTAAAGTGTTGTAAGGAATTTTCACATCTTCCTAGGCCTATCATCCACTAATTAACCTTGTTTTTATGTTAACTTTTCCCGTTCATGTACTTTTAGGCCTGACTTAAGTGTGTTTTGAGAGGCAAGCATAATAAACATTATTAATCACCTTTTTATTCTTGACCACCACTTGAAATTGTCCAAGTGGACTAGGTCACCACCTTGGGAAACCTAGTCCCTTTTGGCATAAATTTCAAATTTAAGACAAAAACCTAACGGGAATTTTCCCAACACCCTAGTGTCAGCCTATCATGCTAGATTTTCAAGAAAATTAGGGTTTAGCATGTATAAGTAAGGTTTTTCATCCTCATTTTGACCTCTCCTGAGACCATTTTTTACCTTCACTCAATCTTTACAAGTAGTCTTGCACTCAAGCTTCCCAAGCAAGCAATCAAGCACAAGGCATCACAAGAAACCTCCATTGGAGCTATTTATTTCATGTTGTAGACTTCAATAACAAAGGATCTGGTAAGTGTTTGTATTGAATTTATCATTGAATCATCCATTCCTTTCATTATATTTCATTTGGATTTGATTATCATCAAAGGGATTTGACTAAGGAAAACCCCTATTCTCTAATCCTAACCCTTTGTCTCCTCTTTGTATCTGATTTGAAGGTTTTTATATGCATGTTTGTCAAAGAGAAAGTTGCTAAAAGGTGTTTCCAACACATCAAGATCATTCAAGTCAACAAAGCCCTAGTTGAAGCTTAGAGACCTCTTTCAGCCCATTTTACGTAGAATCTAAACCAAACACCTATTGGGATCTGGAGTGCAAATCGAAGGCTCCAATCTCCACTTTCATATTCTCTAAAACTCGGGAGAGGAATAGGTCACCAATAATGGTGACCTAGTCCCTCTAAGCTTTTGTTTTGAGGATCTTCACATTTCTAGATATCCTTTTGGCAGAAACCCATTATGGAAAACTTTCTTGAAAAGAGGACTAGGTCACCCATTCTAGCGTAAATGTCCCTGTGAAGATTTTAGATAGATTCCAGAACATTCAGGAGCTCCTCATGTGCAAATTCCAATACCCAAGTGCACCACTTTTTTCATTTCTAGTTTCTTTCCAATTTTCAAGCATTTAGGTCATTTACTCCACATTGCATGTAGTTTAGATTTACATTACTTTACATTTCATAGTTACCTTAGTTTCACTACTATAGACATGGAAAATATACAGATTGATCCTATACACCTTATCTTGATCTTACTAACATAATTTCTTCTTGAATCATCTCCTCAGGTAGTCATCTAATTAAATGATTTTTATTTAATTACATTCATCATATTTACTCTTTTAATTAAATAAATCAAATTTATTTGATTAAGTCATTGTCTTCTATTAATTAGATAAATTATTTTGTTTAGTTAATATGATAGTCTCCCTTTTAATTAAATAATTCATTTTATTTAATAATCTCTAAAGTCATCTCATTTAAATTAAATAAATTCATCTTTATTTAATTTAAAGCTAACACCATTCTCTTTAATTAAATAAATTAAACTTTATTTAATTAAATCTAAATCCATATTCCTCTCAATTTTGATTTAAATTAATCCAAAAATTTAAATCAAATTGTCAAATCAGCTAAATTCTATCTAAATTAATCAAATCTTGATTAATCCTAATCCTAATCCATCAAATCCTCTAGATTTTGCAACTTGCACAATAAATCATTTTATTTGATTTATTAATTCTTTTATTTACCCTCAACATGGCATCAATGACGAAATATTCCTCAAATTCAAAAATCCCTCCAAAAGGGATGAGTACATCCAGCAAGGCATTAAAGGCCTCTTACATTTCCTTTTACTTGAGCCAAGTGTCATTTACTCCATTCCTTTCTCCCTCCAACTTGTCATTTCAACAATTTCAAATTCCACCTAACCATATTTATTTGCACATTCATCAAAATTTTCTCATTCCTCCTCCAATCACATGTGGACAAGTGGCCTCTTCCTATTGGTTGGTCTTTTGTCCCACATTTATCCATTTTGCCTCTTCCTCCATCATCCTCTTCTATAAATAAAGGGTTTCTCTATTTATTTTGGATCCATCATCTAAGAGCATAATCACTATAGGGATTTAGCATTTGAGTTCATAGTATTTCATATTTTGCAATCAATTTAGCTAGGTTATTGGCAAATTTCATCAAGGAAGCACAATCATCATCAAAGATCATCACTTTACATCAAGGAATTGGGAAAGGGCCATTTTCCACATCAAAATGGCACCAACTCCCCCATGGGATGCTAGTTTGATTGTTTAGAATAAGATTTCATAGCTTTCATTTGTTATTTTACCTTGTTTTCTTGTTCTTCACATTCAAATGAATTTCATGGGGAATGTTTATTTTACATTTTTTTCTTGACTAACATTGTGTTGTTTTGTCATATTGGTGCAGGTCTAAGATATCCATTCACATTTTGGCACTAGAAGGAGGGCGAATCTGAAGAAAATTAACATGTTTTTATAAAAATTGCATGGTTTTTTGTTGATTTTTTTTGTCTACATGAAACTAAATCATTTCCAATTAAACTCTATCATTATCAGTCTAACGATGCCATATAGAAATTCTACTAAACTCCAAACTGTGCTGCTAGTCGAAATAGCACTGCAATTGCGCTCACTATTTTTGCATTGTTCACCGCTATTAGTATTCAGCAGCACTATATAGCGCCACTGAATTCCTCAAACTACATCACAATTACAGAATGTACCACTGGAGTTGGGTTAAAAAACAATTTTTAAATTAATTTTAACATGTGCTTTTTCACTTTGATCGCTTTTGACTCCTAATTGATTTTTTGGCCTCTATTTTTGTATTATTAGAAAGTTTTTGCAGGTTGGCTTGACCGAAAGTGAAGAAAGGAAATAAAGACAAGGATTTCTCTATGAAATCATCATCTTATTGTATCAAGTGTTTTTAAACACTTTGGGGAGAAATTATAATCCCTTTTCCAAGGACTTGTCACCTTCATGCTTTTTAGGACTCACTAATTTTTGTTTGGGATTAAAAGGAACAAAGAAAAAGGGATTAAAAAGAACCATAGGAAACTTACTAGATTTTGTTTTGGACTTAACAAATGAACAAACAAATCTCACACTTCAAAGTTGGTGCTTAAAAAGAATTCATATCATTGCTTTATGGTTTAAAATGAACATGTGTACTCTTTGTTTTGTAATCTTGAACACAAAATAATCTCACATAAAAGAGCATATGTACTTCTCTCATGCTTCATGATGAATTTTAGAATCAAAATTCCTTTTGGTGACATTAATATGTATAAAGGATTACCTCCACACTTCAATTTGGATTCTTAAAAATTGAACAAAGTCTTGCTAGTGTGAGTAAAGTGTATTGTGAGTGCTCTCTCTTTGTTTCTCAACAAAGATTGATCAAAATTCAGATGTACTCACTTGATTTTGTTTATCGATAGAGGGTCTACCTTGGTGGGAAAAAGTACTCACCCTAAGCGAATGATCCAACTGGTAACACGCTAAAGCCAAGCATCTTCCAACTGATATACAAGTGTGGGTACTTAAGGAAAGTTCAAGTATCACGAGGATTGTTTTGACAAGAAGGGCAACAATGGTCTCTTTCTGAATGGATGATCCCCCACGAATGGAATGCCTATATTAAAACCCTTTATTTATAAGGCCCAGATCCTTAAATCTATTTGTTGGTGCAAGAATGGTCCTTCTGAAGCTGTCCCACATTTTTATGACTCTTGGTAGAGATGAGAAGTATGTGATGGGAGTTTTATGGGTATTGATGGCTGGCTAACCCAAGAAGTGTGTGTCGTGGAGGGGAGCTAGTGTGGTCAATCATCTAGTCATCCACTAAGAGTAGGAATACCTGGATTTATCCAAGTGGGAACCCAAACAATATTGTCTCACATTATCTTAGGATTGTGCACTAATGTGGAATCAAAACACTTTTCTTGGGTCTAAAACGCTTGAAAACAAACAATCACAAAGTTCTTCAAAATTTCAAACCCTTTAGGAGGATAAAATACCTTTGACAAATCCAGGTGCTCTTTATTTCCCTAGGGATTTCATCCTTAGAGGCTTCTAAGTATTTTGACTTATATCACAATTTTTTCTTACTAAAGTCAACATTAGGAAACTTTTGCCTTGATTTCCTTGATTTCCACATAATGGACCTTATGGGATGAAAATAAATTAGGACATTAGATATTTATTTTGAAACATAATCAAGAAAGTGTTTGTGACAAAAAAAATCAATCTAAGAAAGATAGCAAACAATTGAACCTCACAAGTGTTTGATCCCATGATTTCCCGAAAAGTCAAAATTCCCAAACCAAATCGTCACAAGTTCCTTAGTCCAAACTCTCATGAAGAACACCTTACAACACTTCTCAAAGCTAGAGAAAGGTTGGTCTATAATTTTTACAAGAAAGATTCAAAGAACGATCGTAATTTGTAGGAATTTTATTACCAACAAAATCCAAGTCTCTTTCAAAGGTTTGAATTTCTCATATAGAAAGTACAAGCATGTTCTTCAATACTGAGGTCTTGTAGAAATGAGTTTTATCTAGGTCTATCTAGGATCAAAGTCATCATTTTTCACCCATCCTTCAAACATAAATCAAATATCATCCTGCCAATTAACTCTTCGAATCTTAAAATCAAATCATGCTAGAATTTTGGCAAATCCTTTAAATCAAATAAAAAATCATCGTGTTTAACTAAGTATGTGTAGATGAATCCTTCTTCATGTGCTTAGTTAAATTATGAATCCTTGTGAAAAAATTTATCCCAAGATAAGCATCCAACCTCTTGGGGTTTATGAGTTCATAATCCAAATCCAAATCAAATCAAATAAAAATAAATAAAAAGCCAAAAGTCCCAAAGTCTAGTATCCCTTCAAAGATTCCTGAGAGTTTTATCATTCACATCATCTACCCTTCATCCATCTCATCACAATCCTTTGATCCTAGATAAAACTTTTTTTTTCTTCTTTGTACCTAAAAGTTGATCCTTCTTTTATGGTGTAAACTCGATCTCAATACAAGAAGAAAATGGAAGCCAACAAGGAAACATTTACTTCAAGTGACCTAAGTCAAACCGCACCTAAAATAAAACCTATGGGATCTAGCAATCCACAACCCAGTATTCCTCTATTTCCACAAGATCCTCAAGAGGAAGGTTGAGTGGAAGACACCACCAACAATGTCTTGGGGATGAATCAAGAGGATATCATAAAAATGTTCCAAAATCCCAAGAATCACAAAATTGTCAATGCTACATGATGAGACTAAATCCTTCGCAATATATGCTAGAATTCGCAAAATAAGGGGCTAAAATCCCTTCATATTTTGACCTAAACACTATTGTGGAACAACCTCTTGGGCTTATTCCACCAGTCTCATCCACACTTCCATTCCAAAGAATCACTCAAAGCATCCCAAAAATAACATCATCCATTACTCCAACTCAACCAATTTTCAACAAGGGAAGTTCATTGCTTCATGCACTTCAAACACATACCCTTGTGAACAACCAAGACTTGGATGCAAATACCATACTGGGTCAATTTATCCCATTGAATCCATTACACCCATATGTTCCACTCACATTTCACGAACTTTCAAATCCATCCTCTTTTCACGCAACACCAACATATCCTCTCAGCACACAAACCTCTCTCCCCATGACCTCACAAGGAGAAGGTGGATTGTTTGGACTAGGGGGAATCTTCGATCCCTCATCATCATCATCATTTTCCCAAGGGAATTTACCACCCATTTTTCCACCACTTCCTCCACTCACATCAGCATCCACACCAATCCATGGTTTAGGGAAACCCCCTTTACTTATCCAAAATCAGCCAAATCAAATCAGTTTGTCAAATCAAATCAGCACATCGAGTGCACCAAATCCTCTAGGCTTGCCATAGACATTACAAAAATAGGTGGAAACAATCCAAATACCTCAAGCAAGGATTACATCATCTACCATATCTCAAATATCTCAAAACACGGTCTCCCAAACACCTAACATCTCAATCATACCCACCACCTCGCAACCCATCATCATCACTCCAACACCCCAACAACCACCCCAAAAAATTATCATCACACTGTTGCAAACCATCCCAAATCCAAATGTGGCCAATCAATATAGCATCACTTTGCAAGAGGCGCGGTAAGCCTACCAAAAGGCTCTACAACAATTCCAAACCCAGTAAGTCATGCAAGCCGCACAACAAGCTCAACTATCTACCCAAGTGCAATCCCAAGTGTTGCTACAATAGCCACAAGCCCAAGCCAAAGTACAAGCTTTATTGCAAAAAAAACAAGCTATGCAAGCCACACAAGCCACTCAAGCTGCCCAAGTACCAAGTTGCACAAGCACAAGCGGAAGTCCAACATTAAGCACAAAAAGCCTTGTTATAGAAATAGGCTTATTAACAAGCCTTACAACAATACCAAGCACAACAAGAGGTAATTTAATAACAAGCATCTCAATAGAAAGCCCATCAACAAGTGTTGTTGGCCCAACAATAACAACATGCCCAACAACAAGCGTTGTTGGTACAACAATAATAGCAAGACCAACAACAAGCATTGTTGGCACAATAATAGTTACAATCATACCAACAAGCATTGGTTCTGCAACAAAATCTTGCTAATACACAACCTAGAACACAAATCACTACACTTGTCATCAATATGCCAACCCAAAACACATTCATCTCACCACCTGACCCATAAGGTGATTTATCCACCCAAATCAAGAAGCTATAACAACAAGTGTTGGGTATCCAATCAGGGAAGACCCCTAAATTGCAAGGGAATCTATGCCCTTATCCATTCAACAGGAGCATTGTGATGAAACCATTTCTGTAAGGCTTTGAGATCCCCAATTTTGACAAGTACTACAGACTCGAAAACCTTGAAGATCACATTAGGGAATTCCATGTGCATTTCATGGAAGTAGCTTATGACAACTCCTATATATTGAGGCTCTTCTCGTGAAGTCTAGCTGGACCAACAATGGAATGGTTCTCCTGACTTCCTCCAAGAATCAAGAAATTCCAAGAAATTGTAGATGCATTCATGCAAAATTACACATTCAACATGGGCATGGATGTAAGCTTGGAGGAACTATCCAACCTTAAGAAAAATAAGGGAGAATTATTTGCATCTTTCCTACAACGATGCTCTTCCAAAGCCAATAGAAGTAAGTGGGCCATGCCAGAGGAGTAGCAAGTTAGAACTATCATTGCAAATCTTGAAGAAACTTTGGCCTTTCATCTCAAAGTCTAATGCATCACCTCCTACAACCAACTCATCCCTAAATCTCTCAGCATCGAAAGAGCTCTCATTGCACAAGGCGGAACACTTTCTTATCAAGATAATTGTTCATCGACAAGTTATAATGAAAAACCATGGACATGGATGGAAAACAAGAATGTCACCAATGATGGGGTTGTTGATGCTAAGGTTGTAATCAATGCTCCAAATCTAAATACACAATAAAAAACATATAAACAACCTCAAAGTAACAACCAAAATAACCCTAGATCCAACACACCTTAGCCACTGACCAATCAACAAACAAACAACAATTTCAATGATCAAAGTGGACCATCTACAATAAATTGATATCCTTCAAAACAAAAGTACACACTACTCGGAGAATTGGTTGAATCTATCATGAAGCAACTGGTTGATGCCAGCATCATCATGCTCCCTATCATTGAGAATTACTAGGAGCCTCATGTTAAGCCACCATTGTATAATGAGAAGCACCTATGTGACTTTCACAAGATAAAGGGACACACCACAACTAGTTGCATGAGGCTCAAAAATCTAATCGAGGACCTCATTGAAAACAAAACTATCTTTGTTGAGCATCCCACACCAAGATCTGGAAATCAAGACCTCAAGATATACACAAATCAGATGTAAGATCACAATAAAGAAAGCAATAATGACAAGGGAAAGAAGTATGGTAGTGTTAACCACATGTATGACCATGTTTTCGCATCCCTATATGAATGGGTAGGATTTTTCCATATACTAGGATCCAAATTTGACTGAGGAATCACCACACAAAGCAATAGAATCACCACCCCTGGGCCATCCATGCTTGAGGCAGAGTGCCTCCCACAAATTCAAAATCAGTTGCCAATGATTATAATGTCTTGGAAGAGCTAAAGAAGAGCCCTGCTTAGATCTCCATCATGGAGCTACTAAATTTTTTTCCTACGCATAGGGAAATTTTGGAAAAGGCCCTTGTTGAGTCTTCAGTACCCACAAACCTTGATGTAGATCAATTTCAAGCTATGGTTGGAAAAATCACCACACCACATCTCCTAACATTTTATGAACAAGATCTCGCAGCCTGAACATCTCACAATCATGCACTTCATCTGGAAGTCTTCGTCCATACGAATAAGGTCAAATGGGTCTTGGTGGATGGAGGTGCAGGGTTCAACATTTGTTCCCTCAAGCTAATAATTATTTCTGGATTTTTTGAGATCATGATTGAAAAAATAAAAGGAATCATGATCAGGGCCTATGATGACCAAGAAAAGGTGTCTCAAGGAACCACTCAGCTTCCTATTCAAGTAGAGCCAACCATCATGGAAACCACATGCTAGGTCCTTGACCTTGATTTACCTTATAACTTTCTCTTCAGACACCCATGGATCCATGGGATGAAAGTTGTTGCATCCACATTTCATCAATGTGTTAAATTCCCCTATAAAAACTAAGAGGTCACAATTCATGGTGATCCCCAACCCTTTTCCTATTACAAAAATCTAGAAGAAAAGTTCTAAAAAATCCCCCAAGTCCCAAAGAATGATAAAGGCCCCTCAACTCCATACATGGACCCATCCACTTTACCATCCACATTCGCTTTTGTGACAAACACACCCGCCATTCTCACTATTTCTTATATGAAGGTCATTATCCAAGATAATGGGTGTGGAGATTACAAAATGAAGAAGGGAGCCTTTGTGGTGGGGGAGTTACGTCAACCCCACACATCCCATGGGCAGACACAACTAGCTAGTACATCAGCCCAAACATTTAGAGCAAACCCTTCTCGATTTAGGAGTTGGGGAGATCTAGGCTGAGAAGTGGTGGATGAAAGAGATATATCTAGTCTCCTCTACCAAGATGAAAGACCTGTACCAGCCCATCCTATGGATGATGCTAATAGAGGACTTCAATTAATATTGGGCATGGGATATGATACGAATGAAAGCCTTGGAAAGAACAACAATGGATTATTAGAACCCATCATTTCCAAGAAGCATGCAAAAAAATCTTGGCCTCAAATTTACCCCTTCGAGTATAACTGTACATGGTAGAAGTCCCTCCCATTAAAGTAGTCAAAACTCCCCTTTGTTTACTAGTATCTACAGGTCTACCCTTAGATAATTTTACCTTTGACATAATTGAGGTATGTGGGAGTGATAGTGATGAGGATACCATTGGTAGCCTATCTGCTTTGTTTGAAGACTCTTCCTTATTTATGATTTCCACCATATCCTTTGAGTCAAACAACCAATCCCATGAGTTAAAACTAGTGTACCCCCAGTTAATAGACTATGACCAACGAGGACCACCAATTCTAGACACATTCAAAAATGATGAGGTGCTCTCAAAATTCATGCGACTATGAGATAATGTACCTTGTGGTGACCACAAAGCTGGATCAACATTGAAATGGATACACATGCCTACTATGGGGAGACGATTGAATCCCTCAATCACAAAAGTGAAAATTTGAGAATAATATCTAGGTCTTTAAGTGAAAACCACATTCTAGCACTTTCAAACCCAAAAATAGTAAAAAAAGGGGATGCATCAAACGGTGAAAACCTCTTCGAGGTACTGGCAGATGGGGGATTCAAAATTCCTCTCAATTCTATTCATCAAAAGAAGTCAACAGTTTTAGTAGAGAAGTGCAATCCGATTAACTTAGGGACAAAAGAAATACCACATATAACATTTTATGCAGAGTCACTTCTAACTAAAGAACAAGACCTCCTAGTCTCCTTCCTAAGGGAAAGGAAGGTAAAATTTGCATGGACTTATGTCGATATGCTTGGTCTTGATCTAGAAGTTGTGGTACATCATCTAGCTATATATCCGGAGGCGAAGCTAGTAAAACAAAAGTTGAGAAAAATGCACCCACAGATCGCACTGTTGGTCAAAATGGAATTACAAAAACTCCTAGATGCTGGTTTCATACGGCCAATTGACTATCCATAGTGGGTTTCAAATGTTGTACCTATTTCAAAACCCACTGGGGGCATTCACATTTGCACTGAATTCAAAGATTTAAACAAAGCATGCCTAAAGGATGATATCCCTCTCCCAAACATAGACATGATTGTGGATATGATAGCGAGACATGAAATGCTATCACTAATGGATAAATTCTCAGGATACAATCAGATCATGATAGCCAAGGATGACCAACACAAAACAACTTTGACATGTCTGTGGGGGATATATTGTTGGAATATGATGTCGTTTGGGCTAAATAATGGAGGAGCTACCTATCAAAGGGCCACGACACTGATCTTCCATGACATGATTCAAAAAAATATGGAAGAATATGTAGATTACATAATAGCCAAGTCAATAAAGTGTCAAGATCACATATCAACACTAAGCTCCATCTTTGATAGGCTAGAAGAATACAAGGCCAGACTAAATCCAAAGAAGTGTGTCTTTGGGGTGAAATAAGGAAAGCTCTTAGGATACATTGTGTCAATGAGAGGGATCGAGATAGATCCCGCCAAGGTTAAGGAAATCCTCAAAATGGAGGCACCAAGGACATTAAAGCACCTAAGAGGCCTATAAGGAAGACTCCAGCCCATTTGTTGATTCATAGCACAATTAGCAGATAAGGAAATCCCATATTCTCATCTACTCCACAAGGGGATAGCATACAAATGGGATAAGAAATTTGACCAGGCATGCAACAAGATCAAGGAGTACTTTCTCACACCACCATTTATTATGTCACCGATTCTTGAAAAATACTTGATCCTTTATATTAGCAATAACATCAACCCTTGGCACTCTCTTGGCACAACATGATGAAAATGGGTGGGAGAAAGCTATTTACTACATCAATAGAACCATGGTGGGACACGAGCTGAATTACACATCCATTAAGAAGGCCTACTTAGAAGTCATGTTCGCCGCACAAAAATTCATACATTATATGTGGGCACATCTGATCTAGCTCATTCCAAAGATAGGCCCTCTCAAGTATCTGCTTTCTAAAGCAACTCTCATAGGGAAAACAACTAAATGGGTTATGATCCAAACAAAGCATGATATTGAGTATGTGGAACAAAATGCTATTAAAGGAGAAGAAATTGTAGATCAGTTAGTAGAGGCACCCATATATTCAGAGAAAAAACTTATATGAGAGTTCCCTAATGAATCCATCTTTAACATAAGCCTAGCAGATCATTGGAAAATGTACATTGATGGATACTACACACAACATGGGTCAGGAGCTAGAGTCTTCTTCATTACACCACAAGGAGATTGCATACCCAAGTCATATAAGTTGTCTTTTTCTTGCACAAACAATATTGTAGAATATGAGGATTTTGTCATAGGGCTAAGAATTATGGCATAGTGGTAGATCATGACACTCAAATTCTATGAGGATTCATATCTTATCATCAACCAATTCAATGATGAATATCAAACAAAGGATGATAAGTTGACTCCCTAAAAGAAACTGGTGGAAATCCTCAAAGAGTCCTTCATTGATATCACCTTCGAGCAGATACCAAGGGAAAATAATAGACCAACAAATACTATGGGAAAAATTGTATCACTACTAGATATCCCACGCAATGTCTCAAAGAAATAATTCCTTGTAGAGTAGCTTCTCATACCAACATTTGAGGTACCAAAGTCTGAATTTGTGTGTGAAATTTTTGGTCCTATTAACTCATGGTATCATGATATATACACTTATCTTAGAATAGGAGTCATCCCCACTGAAATCACTCCCAACCTTAAGAAAACCTTTATCAAAAATTTGACCTGTTTTGTTATCCTAGGCGACACCTTATACCCTAGGAGTATTGAGGGAACATTGTTACACTGCTTAAACACTGAAGAATCTTTGACTACTTTAATGGAGGTGCATAATGGCATCTGTGGTTCACATTTGAGCAGTATGACCTTGGTCAAGAAGTAGGGAAAACTTTAGTGGTGAATCTTTGCCAATTGGCGAATTCTAGGAATTCGGCAAGTCAAAATTGGTGAATTTACCGTACCCAATAGGGTGTCCAAATCACCCAGATTCTATGAACTATCGATCCAATGCATGTCCATTCACCAGTGGATTTTTTTTATGAGTCATGTTTAGGCAATAAATTCACCATAACAGACTATGTGTTTCCAATGGACCAATTAATATTTTTGCCTAGAATCCCAGGAGCATGTCATAAAACACCTACATATTCACCAATACTATTCGCCAATGCTTAAAATGTTTTTAGGCTCATTATGGATCTATCTATGATTATTGTGCTGCAATGCTGATTTTTTTTTAAAAGTATCATCACCTTCATCACCTCTTTCATTCTTGTGAATTTCATTTATATGATGTGTTTTAGGACAATGAACACTTGCAACCATATATCCCTTCATCATTGAATATCTCATATTATTTTCAATATTCATTGCTATTTTATATGCATGTTGTAATTTTGAAGGCTCCTTATCTCTTAACAAATATCCCATCTTTTTATTAGAGGAATCCAGACACACAATTAAACATTTTGCATCACTACGTCTCATATTTTCAGAAACATTTCTCAATGCCTTTGTAAATCTGAGGTTGAAGGTTGGGAGCAATTCCTCTTCATCCTTTTGGATTTCCGTAAAATATTTCCTTACTGAATTAGGATTAATCCTTTCACCAAATTTCTTGATGAATGCTACCACTAACTCATTCCATGAAGGGATAGAACATAATGACAAATATGAAAACCAGTCTTTGGCATATTCCTTCAAAGATTGAACAAATAATTTAGTGAAAACATCTTCA